>CM055111.1:24837873-25292403 GCA_029204225.1 Diphasiastrum complanatum
TGGTTTACATCTCTTCTACTTAGAATTTGATTTGTGTGAAGACTTGAGGCCAACTACATGATCTTTCATTTGATGTACATTTGTTCAAAATCATTCTTAAAAGTGATTCTCGAGGGGGGGGGGGGGGGGGGGGGGGGGGGGGGGGGGGAACTAGTTTGCAATAACTTATCAATTTTTAAGACAAATTTAACATCTATTCTACTCACAAGTGGATTTATAAGAGAGTAGAGACACACAACTTCACTATCCTTTTGATCCATACCTATGTTATGCACTTGGTCAGCTTGCAAACAACTACCACCTACTCTTAGTTGGAGAATATCATGGTTGCATCTCCACTCTTTTACTAGAATTATGATAATTGATCATTCTCCTTCATTGAATAGGCCACTCAGCCAAGTGTTCTCTCTATCATGCAAGTAACTTGGCCTCCTTCATTTTGTTCTTTAATTTCTAGGACCACATATTTTCTCACAATGCCTACCTCCACAATGATTTTGAGCTATCTTGTCAAGCCATTATTTGTAGAATTGATTTTTACCATGACAATTGGACTATGCAACATTCGAAACTCAACTAGTTCCAGAATGGAGAGTTAGCATTTTTTTTGATATCGTTCTTGTTGTCACAATACTCAATTAGTCAACAACATTACTCCTTTGTATTTCTAGTTGATGACACAAGTTGTAGATGAACATATTCAAATTCTACTCTCCTTCTCCTAAGATGTTATCTTGCCTCCATTAACCTCACTCTGGTAGATCAAGAGGCCCTTAATGCTTTCATCACCCTCTAAGAGCTTCATGATGCCTTGCAAAGATTTTTATTCTGGTAAAGCAACTAGTATTGATGGGGTAGTTTCACATCTTTTTACAATCCGTTATGCCAAAATCTTAGGTACTCTCCCTTCTATACTTTCCAAGGGGCTAATAAAGCATGTACTTATAAAAAGTAACCTTTCAACAACTTATAATTTTCACTTGCTTACCATTTCAAAGACTTGATATAAGGTCATTTTCAAATTATTGGCCCATTGCCTTTCCCCCTTGTTTGATCTGTTTATCTTTTGAGCACTGTGACTTTTTGAAAAAAAAAAAGGACACCATCCTTATGTGCATGGCTGTGAATTTAAAAATTGCTTCTCCCATGGAAGCATGTGCCCTTATGATCTAGCTAAAGCCTTTGATGGAGTGGGATGAAAATCATTTCTTGAAATGTTACTCCAAGATTGACTATTTCAGCATCTTTGTACCTTGAACAAAACTCTCTATAGCTCTTAAATTTTGTTCAATCCGAAAAAATCAATTTGGCCCTTGCAATAATTGCTTGTTCAACTTGTTTTGTCCCAAATACAAGAAGAGAGCAAGATTAGCTCTACATTGCATAAAGTTAAATGTATGCAATGACCTCTTGAAAGAGGTGTCTTCTTGTACCTCATCCAAAGATGCTTGGGATTCATTAAAGAGCATTTATGAATCCAACAATACTTCAAGAATCCTCATGCTAAGAAATCAAGTTTTCCAAAGCATGAAAGGAAGTGGAGAGAGTGGACAAGAGTATGTCCTTAGGATCAAATCTCTTAACAAGGAGTTAAGTGCAATAGGAGAGAAGATCCAAGATCAAGAACTAGTAAAAATCATCTTGAATGGTCTAGGTGATGAGTTCACCAACTTAGTCCAATCATTTGCCATTCAAGACTCTCTTCCATCCATTGAAAAGTTGCACAATGTTCTTGTGGCCGAGGAGAGTAGGCTTCTACACCTCAAGACAAGAATGGATATCAGGTTGCTGGCTACGTTCTTCGCTTGGAGAATTCGACAATTCTTAATCTCATGGTTATTGCGCTTGCAATACCTACAAAACATCTTCGTCTTCGTTTGTGGATTTGATGATCATTCTTGACCCTGAGTCGGCTTCTGATTCATTGCAACCTTCTTAGAGCTTTTATGCTTCTGTCGTTTAGAGCCTTTGTTGACATATAGAGCCTAAGAGGACTTCTTTGATTATCTTCTTGCAGCAACATAGTGATAACTCTAGTAAGAGTTAAATCTGAGTGTGTCGATATGATCATCACCCAGTTCTCATATGTAGAGGACAAGCTTGAAAGCAATGTCATAATTGCGTCTTGATCATCTATGACTGATCCGACAACGACCATCTGTTGCAAGAGATTCTTAAATTGGTTAATGTGACTCTAAAGTGAATCACCAACAGACATTTTAAATGTGAAGAATTTCCTTCGTAGATGTAACTTAGTAGTCACATCTCTCACATCATATAGTGAGTTCAAAATGTCCCAAACGTCTCTTGACGTTTTAGCTTCATCTATGTGTCCAATCTGTGTATCTGATATATTGAGGATGATAAGTGCAAAAGCTTTACCGTCCTTTGATTTCCACTTTGAGTCGTCGTCTTCAGGTTTTACTTTTGTACCTATAACAACATCCCATAATTCACTGGCGATTAGCAAGGTCTTCATCTTAAATTTCCACAAATGATAATTGGATCCATTCAACTTGTTTGCAATAAGACCAACTTTACTTTGAGAATCCATCTAGAACCTAGTCTATCGATTATATCGCTGAAGCTAAGATGTAGTAATGTCGACAATAGGAAATCAATTCTTTGATATTGAAAGGTTGAAAAAAAAACTAAAGAGTTTGATATCAATTCGATATCGCAAAAGATATCAAGTATTAGAGCTTTTGCTCTGATATCATGTTGGAATCAGATAAAGTAAGTAGTGAAATAGCTCTAATACCATGTCGGAAAGTGGTGTGTAGAAGATAGGTCTAGCTCGAAAAGAAACGAATGAAAATAATTTGTGTGTCTAGAAAGAAAACTTTTCGTGCATGGCGGAATAAACTATCTTCATCTTTCCAATGCATGACTACGCTTATCAATTTCAAACAAGACAATAGTGATAGAAATCACATTTGAACTTATAGTAACTTACTTTGAAATCGCCAGTACTACGGTAGGTGCACAAGTGTAAGTGATGTCTGGGAGATGCTTCAAAAGGTATATGATTCCAATTCCACTTCAAGGGTATTCACCCTTAGAAGGCAAATCTTTCAAAGTTACCAAAATAAAGGTGAAAGTGCTCATACCTATGTCTTTGGAGTCAAGTAATTCAATAGTGATGTAGCATGTAATAATGAAGGCATTAAAGATAATGATGTCTCTCAAGTGATTCTTAATGGTTTGTTGGAAGCACATGCTAACCTTGTACACAATTTTGCGACACTAAATACTTTTCCAAGTATTAAAAAATTGCAAGAAGTCTTGTTATCTGAGGAGCTCATGATTGCAAATGTTCAACCAAGAAGTGGTGGAACTTCTACTCAAGAAGGAGGAGAAGAGGCTTTCTTCTCAAGAGACAAGTACAAGGGCAAAGGCGAAGGGATTGAATTCCACATAGGGACCATGGATCAGGTACAAAGTGAGGATTCTTCCTTTGGTGGTAAAAAGAAAGATAGGTCAAACTTGAAATGATTTTATTGTGGTGCAAAAAGACACTTTTCTAGTGAATGCTTTAAGAAGAGAAGAGAGCAACGAATAAAGCAAGGCAATATAATTGTTGATGAGAATGAGCAAGATGTTTTCTATTCTCTATTGATGTCTTCTAGCTTGATGTCAAATGAAGGTGATCTTGATCTTTGTTGGATTCATAGTGAAGTAAGAGATCACATGACAAGCCACAAGGAATACTTTTCTTCCTTGGTGAACTATGATGGAGAAAATAAGGTAAGCTACATAGCTATTGATGGTGAACATGCCATTAAAAGAGTTTGATCTATAACTATTTCACTTTCTACAAATAGGAGTACAAAGTTCTAGAATATGTTGTTCATTCCTGCTAGTACTAAGAATTTTTTTAATGTAGGGCAAATGATTGATATAGGAGATGATGTTGAATTTTTTGGTGATATTGTTTAATAAAGAGGAAGGGAACCTTGATTGCCAAGGGCATGAGGCAAGGTAAACTTTGCAAACTTGATACTTGAGTACTAAACAAAGTAGTTTTTTTGGCAAAGGAGCAAATAACAACACAAGATATAGCATAAGAGGTTGGGTCATCCCAATTTCAAGGCAATGGAGAAAATGACAAAAAGGAAAGATGTGCTTGGTCTTCCAAAATCTCTTTCTAGTATCAGTAAAGTTTGTGAGTCATGTGCATTTTCAAAGTCACATAGACTTCCATATGCAAGATTAAGCATGCCTCTTAAACTCATACATTCAGATGTACATTTTCAATAGCAAATTAAGCAATGGAAGTGTAAAGATATTTGTTACCTTTCGATGATGAATTTAGTAGATATGCTTGGGTTTATCTTCTAAGAGTAAGGATCCATTTTTTGATGTCTTTGTCAAGTTCACAATGGAAAAGCAACTCAATAGAAAAATCAAGTGCTTAAGGCTAAATAAGGAAGGTGAGTATATCTTCAAAGAATATTGTGAGATGTGAAAAACACAAATACTAGCTTAATTAAAATCATGCATTTGGTACATAGTTAACTTCACATGTGTGGAGGCTATTCCCACATGTGAAGGATAGACCTAGGTGGGCTAGTACATAATCTCAAAGGTCAATATGGAAAAATGTCAAGTTTTCCAAGTTAGAATCAATTTTCCTCAATTCTAGATTTTTTGAAGAGGTACAATTTGATTGGATGGCTATAGATTTGTATGAGGCTTTATGATAGAGCAAAAGACAACAAACCACATGACTATCTCACATGTATGAAAAAGGTCAGATTAGTCCAAGCCTCATTCTTTATCTATATACTCAGTTTGGAGCTCATTATGTCAATACAAATTTGGAGTGAAATTAAGTATTTGTGAAAGTACTGTACTTTAGGACCATAAATGGATCTACAAAAGATCCACAAGAGTGATTGGATGCTTGCTTAACAATCTATCAAAAAACTAGACACAAAAAAGTTGATCTAGATTGGCAATTTGACAAACAACAAGCATTAACAATCAAAAGCATTGATAAACATTGAAATCCGATCCCACACGTGTGTACTACAGGCTGTAGTACGGCCTTAAACCTGAGAAACAAGTAGAAATTGATTTGGTTTCATTTGGATCACAAAAACTCAATGTACATAGTGAACTAGCTTGAGATTGCCAATGAGCTCCAAAAATTTTCTATCTTCTCACTATGGAGAGAGGGAATACATAGCAAATTCGACTTCCTTCTTGAAGTTAGGTGGATTTCCAGCATGTAATAAGGAAGTTAACTCACTCTCCTTGACCTAAAATGAAACCCTAGTCTATTTCCTAGAGTTATGCTTGGTAGGTAGCTAGTTGGTCAAATTTTCACCTTAAACTTACGTGTAGGTCCTATAAAGTAGGGATGACCACCAAATAGACATGACCAACTCTCTTGACTTGACCTAACCTACATTAGGATGGGTTTCCCATGTGGCATCATGGCCTCACATGTGTGGGACCCACTTGTGTACACAATTTACACTATTCTACATGGTTTTTGATCAAGCTAGATTTGCCAATTTTTGGCAATTCTTCACAGTATTTTCCATTAAGGTTGTCTAGATATCTCTTTTGCATGCAGTTTGTTGTGTCCAATTCATTTGTGATCACTCATATTTTGATCTATGGTCTCTTTCTATACATCATGATGTACTTCACATGTGTAAAGCCTCTTTGATTGATTTACACATAGATTTTGATTGTTCTTGATTGTTATCGAAATTGTGTCATTACTACCTTGCACTTGATGATGGAAATGATGATAGCAATGCATCCAATCCCTCTTGTGGATTGATTAGATCCATTTTAAGTCCTAAATGTCCTTTATTTCACATGAGGCACATGGGATCAAGAGGGAGCTTTGAAGTCCAAAAACTCAATAAAATGGAGTGGTTGAGAGAAAAAGTAGGTCTCTTTATAATCATACAAAATTTATGGGATTAGATTCAAATTTTTCTAATTCTTTTTAGTGTGAAGCCTTGAGTTGTCTAACTTTAGTTTGAATAAAGTAGATCAACATTCTATAATTAGAAAAATTCAAAAAATCTTTTTAGGTTACCTAGGAAAGGGTTATCTCCATGAGGGTTGTGTATCCTCCTTGCTCATCAATTTTAGTTGATTACAAGCAAGAAATCCACACAAAATCAAGAAAATCTCTCAAAACTGACCCTTAAAATGCAATTTTAACACTACCATGCAAAAACCTCAATGCATAAACGCAAGCTAACATCCATCCAAGCATTATAAACATGTTGAAAATAAAAAATTGGCGTAAGTCCTCGGCAATAACACCAAAATTGTAGTTTGTTTTTGTATCCACCTTTAGCCCTAGATCTAAGAACTTGCAAAGCATCAAGAATGGAAGAGGATTCTTTACATGTCATGCAGTAGTTCGTTCCCTTGAGAGCAACAACATAGTTTAGATTCATACACATGCTTAAGATTCAACATCTAACACTATGATCCGTTAACCCTAATCACCAAGAACAAGCTTACTTCTCTCTCTCTCTCTCTCTCTCTCTCTCTCTCTCTCTCTCTCTCTCTCTCTCTCTCTCTCTCTCTCTCTCTCTCTCTCTCTCTCTCTCTCTCTCTCTCTCTCTCTCTCTCTCTCTCTCTCTCTCTCTCTCTCTCTCTCTCTCTCTCTCTCTCTCTCTCTCTCTCTCTCTCTCTCTCTCGTAAAAATAGAAATAAGATTCAATCCCAATCAATTAGCAAATCCGAATAACAATAAGATAGAAAGGAAACATGAGAGATGGAGCAAGAAAAAAGAGCAAGGACATCCAAATACAATCTAGTAGAATTTCTATCTTCTTAATTGATCATAATAATTAAACTACAAAGCACCACTTGGCCTCAAAGCCTATTGGCCAAATCGTACCTCCCTCCTTATTTGAATTCAAAATTTAGGGGTTAGGCCCTATGACATTTAATTTCATGCACTTGGCCTAAGGTATCATCAGAAAAGAAGCTCTAGTTCAGCAGCTTGATAGAAAACAAGTAGAGACAATCAGATCATTGATCATAAACTGAAATCCGACTTCACACGTGTGAAAATGAGGCTGTAGTATGGCCTGTAGACAGAGTTTAAAGTGTGCCAAAGCTTAGTTACAATGGAATCAATCACAATCAGCATACATAGAGAGAAAATCTGAGTTTCTCCTTGAGGCTCCAAAAAGTTTCTATCTTCTCACTATGGAGAATGGGAATACATAGTAAAAGACACTTCCTTTGCAAAGTTAGGTGAAAATCCAGCATGTAATAAGGAAGTAGACTCAACTTTCTTGCCCTAATGTGAAAACCCTAGCCTAGATCCAAGAGTCTGCTTGGTAGGTGCATGGTAGGTACAAATCTCATCATAAATCAAGGTCTAGATCCTACAAAGTAGAAATCACTACCAAATGGACATGACCACTCCTCTTGAATCATGGTAACCTACATAAGGTGTGGATTGACAAGTGGCACTTTGGCCATTCAAGTGTCTAACAAAAAATATTGACAAAATATATGGCTAGATTTGCCAATGTAGGCAATTTTTCACAGGTATCTCGCTATGTCGAGTACTTTACTATCAAAATCAGCACAAGTAGGTTTAGTCAATACTATATTTGGATCCATTGGAGTATCAATTGGTTTGCAATCAGACATATGAAATTCTTCTAAAATGCCTTTTAGATATGTTTGCTGGCTAAGATACATCTTCTTCTGAAGCCTAAGTCTAGTAATGTGAATTCCTAGCAAAGAATGGACAGCTCCTAAATCAGTCATGTCAAATTACTTTGACAGATCACTCTTAGTAGTGTGTAGAAGAGAAGTGTCATTAGACAAAATAAATGTATCATCTACGTAAAGAGCTATGTGAACTGAATTGGTGCCTATATGCTTTCTAAATGGCTGACACTAGGCTTGTGCCCATGCCAAACTTCATGAGGAGTTTTGTTGTTGATGGCTTTGAGAGTGTTTTCCATAGATGCATGATTCTTTCCTATCTAATGAAGAAGAGAAATACAATATCAACTAAGTTATTACAACGCATATAGGAAAGTGATCTTGTATTCACGTGTCCAAATCGACTATGCCACAGAATAGCATTATCGGTTACATTTTCATTAGAGATACTAGCTAATGCAACTGAATTAGAGAGTACGTAAAGATTTTCGACTCTAGTGCATGTAGTCAGAGTAGTATCTTCCTCAAATATTGTACATTGTTCAGATGAGAAAGTAACAGTGTAGCCCTCACCAGTTATCTTAGAGACTGATAACATGTTCTTTGATAGCTGAGGAACGTGAAGGACATTAGGAACACAAATAGATAGATCGTTGTTGAATGTGATCTTGACTGTCCCTTTTCCTTCAACACGTATGGTGTTTGAATCTCCGAGGTAGATGAATTGATCTCTGTTGTAAGCTGCATACTCGGTATACCATTCCTTGCAAGAGGTCATGTGTTGGGTAGCGCCGCTGTCCAAGTACCAGCTATCACAGTCTTCGTTGTTGTTGCTATAAGCCATTAACAAATGTGTATCTTGCTCCTTGAATTCTGCCATGTTGGAGGAGTCTGCCTGTTGTTGTTGTTGTTTTTTTGCCTCATTGTAGATCCGGATATGACCCTCCTTGATGTCGTGATTGGTTCTCTTGCAATATCTGTAGAAAAGCTTGTTTCGTGATCCACTATTCTCACCTTGAGTATGAGGCTTTTGTTGTTGCTGCTGCACTTGATTCTTGCCCTAGTAGTCTTTCTTCTTGGTGTATAGGGCCATGGATTTGTCTTTGATGGATAGGCCACTAGTCTTTCTCTATATTTCTTCTTGAAGAAGATGACCGATCACCTTTTGAAGAGTGAGGTCGGGTTGTGTGGAGATCATCACCACAAAGTGTTCATATGACTTTGGAAGAGAAGAAAACAAGGTTATGATGGCATCATCATCTTGAATATAACATCCTACAACTGATAACTGATCCAATAAAGACTTGAAGTTGTTGATGTGAGAAGTGATGGCAGTAGAATCAGACATGCTAAGAGTAAAGAACTTCCTTCTCAAATGTAATCTAGTGGTTAGATTTGATAACAAATCTAATGCATCCTTAGAGGTTTTGCATGTGGTAACGTGGGATATTTGCGAGTCGGCCAGATTGAGTGTGATACATGCTAAGGCCTTCTGATCTTTGATCTTCCATGTCTTTGCTTGATCACCATCTTCTGGTTTCAGGTCAGCACCTTCTACTACATCCCAAAGATTTCTATCTATCAATATCATCCGGAGTTTTAACTTCCAGATGTAGAAGTTAGAACCATTGAACTTGTGAATGATTCTAGCTTTGCTGGATGATGAAGACGAAGAGCTACCTATATGAGACATACTAACAGTAATACAAATAGAACACACTTAACCTCTCGGTTTATATGAGCTACGCTATGATACCAATCTGATGGGAAAGGGAGATAGAAGAACGTAAACTGAAAAGAGATCAGGAATATTGTGGAACAACTCTCCTATTTATAGATTGCATCCATGTATTAACTACATTAAATGTTTGTCACCTAATTAGGTAAGTCGTTGTACTTGAAAGTATATGGCTTTTGTGACAACTATACATAGTGTATATTGTCAACCCGTAGGGAATGTTGACGTGGATGAGGACGTCACAAATTCTCTCACTTCACATTCTACGTGAAGTGTTTTTCTCTCACTTCACAAATTTTGAGAAGTGGCTGGGAACGTTTCTCGTTCAAAATAGATGACCTTCGCTTTTTCTCTCTCTTCGGGTTTTTCGCGAAAAAGCCGAAGGTGCCCTAAAATAGTTCAACTCTTAAAAGTAGATGACCTTCAAACATTTTCTCTCTCTTCATGAACATTTCATGAAAAAGTCGAAGGTGCCCTAAAATGGTTGAACTTTGAACTGTGCCTAAGTGTCACATTTTGGAGGGAAATGTGAAAAAGGCAAAATTGTCGCGAAATAGTTTAAACTGTTGAACTATGCTAGTTTCGCATTTCGTGAAAATGCAAAAAAACCGACACTGTGGCGAACATAGTTCATTTCTACAGACTGTCATGACACTTAGAGTTTTTTTGTAGATTGTCGCGAAAGTAATGTATTTCTGCAGACTTGTCCTAAATGCTAATTTTGTGGAAGTCCTTGAAGATGGCCAAGTCTTTAATGACTTCAAATTATTGAACTTAACATCTGAACTTGAAATTATGATAGAATTGGTTACCCTTTGTTGGAGATCAATCGGAAGCCCGTTGTAGATGTTCTTCAAATAAATTGGCTGTCTAAGTTTGTGATTCTTGCAGGTATCAGAACAGACTTTGAATCAAAAATTGGTTTCACCTGACCCTAGATCAATGATCAATAAACGTGCAGGAAGAATCATGAAATAGAAATTAATCATTCAGCAAGGAGACAAATCTGGGCTTAGTTTCCAAAAGAAAGATCTAGCATTATATTGTCATTGACTAAAGACACAATAATTACTATAGCTTTGTCATTTTTCTCCTTCCATTCACGAAGTTCTTTGCCAAGAGTAATTGGCTTCTCTTCTGTTGATTCTCCCCATTTCCAAAGACCTTCGCCCTTCAGTATGAGTAAAGTCTAATTTCCAGACTATATAATTCGAACCTTCTGTATCCAAGATCGTACTGATCTTAGACTGAATGCTGTTGATCAAAGACATCTTCTAATCTTCCGAATAAGCTCCAGATACGGTTGCTGATGGATGTGAGGCTCTGATACCACTGTAGAAAAAATACTAGGAATTCTCCTTCAGAGAATACGATGAAAGTTTGAATAAATCAAACTAATATCAGTGTCTTCAATCGTGTCTAATTCTGGTCTATGTACTAATAGAGAAGTTTCTACTTTGATTGAATAAAGCATGTGGATTTAGGAGATATATGTGTGAGTGTGATAGACAATTTTAGATAATCAGAACAACTGAAAAAAATCATCTGTTGAGAAACTTTGATCAATCAAATTTTTATAATTCTGATTCTGATTCTTCTGTATACATCATTGAATGATAAGGATATTGTTTCATTTGTTCAACTTCTTTGAAAAATAGGAGACACTGGTCCTTCGAATATTTTGAACCTAGATCCATTGGAGTTTTGACTGGTTTACAGTAGACCATTTGATGTTTGAATAGCAAGTTATGAATGTATCTTTGTTGACTGATACAAATCAATTTATGATCAGGATCCTTGAAAATATGTATACCAAGGCAGAAATGGGCCTCTCCTAAATATGTCATATCAAATTCATTCATTAACATTGCTTTGTCATCCTTTAGCATTTAAGTGTCATTACTAAAGAGTAATGTGTCATCAACATATAATGGAATGATACCGAAAGGTGAATTCACTGATTTGTAGTAGACATTATAATTAGCTGAACTTGGTATAGAGCCTTGTTGAATAAAAAGTTCATTGATTCAATGAAATCATGCACGAGATGATTGTTTAAGCCCATAGAGAGCTTTCCAAAGCTTGCATACCTAATTGGTGTTTTCCTCCAACTCGTAGCCTTTAGGTTGAGACAAATAAATGTCTTCTTCGATAATATTGCCATGTAAAAATGTTGTTTGTACATCCATATGGTAAATCTCTAGTTCTGCCATTGTTGCAAATGAAAGTAAAAGTCTGATCGACGAATGTTTGAACATGAGATTGAAAGTTTTCAAATAATCAACATTCGAGATTTGACAAAATTCTCTGGCAACTAATCTTGCATTTCATTGATCAACTGATCCATCGACTTTGTACTTTATCCGATAAACCCATTTGTAAGAAATGATATTCCTATCAACTGGCAGGTCTATAACAATCCATGTCTGATTTTTGATGAGACATTGATATTCTTTGTCCATCACTTCCATTGATCTACATCTAGACTAGAAATTGTGTCAGAATAATTGATTGGCTCCTTAACAAAATAACAAGTGGCTATGGTGTTGTCGATAAATCTATCGGGAGGAAACTGTTTCAATTTGATCTTCAAAGCGTTGGATTTTTTGGTTGCTAATAATCCTATGACTGTGTCGAGTTGTCTTCCGAATCATTGATTAGAGTAGAGTCGAGATTCAAACTTGATGCAATATCACGAATTGATTCAAATCTGTAACTTTCTCCTTTCCCTTGAGATTGACAAACGAGTCTTCAAGAAAGATAACATCTCTACAAAAAGTAATCTTCTTAGTCATTAGATTGTAAATCCTATAAGCTTTATGATTCTAAGAGTATCCACCAAAGATAGAGTCAAAACTAGTAGTATCTAGTTTCTTATGAAGTTCTACTGGAATCTATGCGAAAGCGAGACAACCAAAAGTTCGAAGATACCTTACTGAAGGTTTTGAACCTATCCATCTTCGGATATGTTGACTAGGGCTTTGGTTGTAAGATGATTTTGAATATATGCAGTTGTCGACACAACTTCTACCTAAAAAGTCTTTGATAATTTTGCATGTAGAATTATACTTTTTTGCATTTCGACAAGTGTATGATTTTTATGTTTAGCCACTCCATTTGAATGTGGAGAATAACTTGTGGTATATTGCATAAGAATGCCACATGAAAGGAGTTCTTTTTGTAAATATTTCATTCATTTAGTTATGGAAAATGAATATTCATTCAAAATATCCTTTTCCATTTTCAAATGTGATCAACCCAAGTTTAACTGTCTCAATAGTGGGTTATGATCATAATAATATTTTTTTAATGTGGGATCTCCATATGCCAAATGCAGAGGCATTTGGACTGAATAGCAAATGACAAGGAATAATTTTTAAGTTAGAAGAACCAATGCAAGGCAAATATTAAATTCCAGAGAATTGGATAAGTCATCTAAGATGGCATGATATCAAAGAAGTAGACAAAAGAGAATACGCGTTGATACATCCTACCTATTCCATACAGATTTGAGTTACCAAAAAGCAATATGGTTCTTCAACAACCTTGTCTGTGGCCATCATTTGTAGTTCTACTAAAAATAAGTTGCAAACTGAAGCTACCAAAATTCAAACATCTTTGGATCTACAACAATATGACAAACATCTGGACGTAAGACCCTCAACCAAGACCACTTAAATTACAAGTTTGGAGCATTGAAGCTTATCAAACAAGCATCTTCATTTTTTGATCAAAATAGACATAAGGTCCAAAATAGTAGCTGGGCCGACATAGACACTGGGTTAAAATAAGTGTTGGATCGAAATAGACAGGATTGGGGTTAAAATTATGATCCTAAATAGACTCCAATCCAATCCGACTTGTCAATCCAAGCCAAGCTGAAAATAGATCTCAATTCTCAAGGTCTAAATAGATTTCATCCCAGTTTGCATAATGTGCCTAGTAATTTTGTAGACTATTTTCATTCCTTTGTACATTTGCAAATTGTTTATATTCTTTTGTAATTTAGCAGACTGTTAGAAATAAAAGCATCTACATAGAATTAGATAGGAATTCTAACATAAGTTCTCAACTTTGCCTATAAGAATGTATTTCTCAGCAACCAGCACTTCATATTTCCTCATCAAGGTTCCTTTAGTTTGAGTCACTCTTACTATTCTTGTTGCACATGATGTTTTTCTATGTTTTTCATACCATTGACATTTCTTTCTAAGTAATACATAAGAAGAGCTATCCCTCAAGATGCTCATGGTATGGGATTCTTTTCTCATCAACAACGTTCCTCTTTTTGTTGTATCTTTAGACATTCTCAATACAAATATCGTAATTCACTATCATGTAGGTTACTCAATTTGGTTTCATATAGTAATATTTGAGTCCTCCCAAAAATTTAGGAATATACTTTATATTTATGCATAAACAGTAAGCCAATTTGCATTCATGAACAATCCTAATTGTTAGAAATGACTCCAAGATTTATTTTGGGAAACCCAACACTATCTTAGGTTGGATTAGAGCTATTATCAATTCCTTTAGAACTGACAAACATTTAGCTTACTAATTAATCTTTTACCAATTCCAATAGTGGTACCATTAATTAGGGGGTTGTTCAGTCTTTCCAATCACATCTAGTGATTCGTAGGTCCTTTTTTGTTTGTCTCCCCAACAAGTTGTATCAAAGCCATGTCAACTTATCTCCAACACCTTTCTCATGTAGATTTGTTGCACTCTAGCAAAGTAATCTTCATTGGCATCAATTTTGAACTCTTTTAATCTTGTCCTTCCAATGATAAATTTTGTTGTTCAATTCTCTTTTTCAAACCCTATAATTTTTTTGTTTACAAAAGGTCACGTTAAAATCCAATCAATCATGGAGAATGTTATAGGCATCCAATGTTCATTGGTGTCTCTTATGTGAAGTTTAAGTTTTTTAACTCCTGCCAAGATGCTTTTTAGTGTTTGAGAAAATGTAGGAAGAGAGAGAGAGAGAGAGAGAGAGAGAGAGAGAGAGAGAGAGAGAGAGAGAGAGAGAGAGAGAGAGAGAGAGAGAGAGAGAGAGAGAGAGAGAGAGAGAGAGAGAGAGAGAGAGAGAGAGAGAGAGAGAGAGAGAGAGAGAGAGAGAGAGAGAGAGAGAGAGAGAGAGAGAGAGAGAGAGAGAGAGAGAGAGAGAGAGAGATAGAGAGAGAGAGAGGAACAAAACATCACATAGTCCCTCTTGACAAGTCAAGATCAAACCCTTTGAACCCTTCAATTTATAGCATAACAGGTTAAAATATAGCTGTATAAAGTCTTACAGTACAGAGTACCAGAAAGTGAAGCAAGTTTTAGGACACCCAGCTGTTACTTGCCATCATCCCACAAAACAAAATCGCATGAGTTAGCTAAGTGAGGAAGACAAGTGTCATAGTTGAGCATCAATTGTTATCCATGTCCGAAACAAGATTCACTACTTTATCAACTTGAATGCAATAACAAAACGTTCGTCCAGTCTTCCCAATCATGCATCTTATACATAGCAATACATCCTTCCCTTGACACGAAATCATATCAGGGCAGTTGCCATACTGATCAGTGCAAGAGCAAAAAGAATATATTCAGTTCACAAGATAGTATAAACATGTAAGAAGCTATTTATCCATGCACAAGTACAAAGAGACATGATTTTGATCACAATGTTGAGTACTAGGGCAGATCCGTGCCATGCTAGCCCCACAGACCTCCCATGTAACTTATTAGGGAATTTGAGTACTTGAAGGCTTGTGCAAATCCATGCCATTCAAGCCCGTCAAAATAAAACTCTGAAAACATCCATGACTCACTTATATAGACTGCATTTCTACTTTCAACCAAAAAAAACCTTTCCAAAGATAAAAAAACGTAATTATAAAGATTTACAATATAGAAAATAATTACTTTTCTAGCTGATAACTTTGAAAAAAAACTTTTGAACGTAAAAGTGTCATTCCCAATGTCTTAAAGAACTACATAGTAGCATGGAGTGCTACTACCCTTCCAAATAGCATCATAGAACTTCATACTTGAATACAAGGTGAGGTGACTTCTTGTGAGCTACCCATCTTCCAATATTTCAAGCAAGACTCTATTTTTGTACTATTGAATCAACACCAAAAGTGACAAATTAATGGTAGTGCATGTTCTTTACAAAGTCAACATTTCTACCAACGAGTGTTCGTATACCAAGTATCATACATTTGTTCCTTCATCAGTTCATGTTTAGAACATTATCATCTACGAAAAACCATGAGTACTCTAGATTCTTATTGCATACAAGCAAAAAATATCATTGAAGCCTCATATAGTATCTCATAGTTGTGTTGAGATATTATCATTTGCATAACAAGTATCATGAGCACATATATATAAGTCTACTAAGGGTAGTATCATGAGCACATATATATTAGTCTACCAAGGGTAGTATCACCCTAGCGCCATGCAGGTATCATTATGAGCAGTAGGCAACAACTAGTAAAGCGTTGAGATAGACACATGCATTGTTTGAGAAGCTTTATCTACTTTTGATATTCAGAGAGCTAACGGATTGAATAGAGGTTCATAGAACAAATAGCGGCCAGGTACAATGAGAACTACAGTGCAACAAGCTGATCCATCACTTTGAAGATGGAGCTATCAACGTGATGTTATCATGCTCATTATGTAAATTTGTAGATGGTAAAGCGGATCTCTAGTCGGACATAATCTGTTGTCCAGCGGCCCATTATACTTAAAAAATGTATCAATCTCATGTGAATCGTTGCTACAACGACTCTTGGTAATAGTTCGCTATCAGAATCAATATGAAATGCAAAGTGATAGGTCTCATACCGAAAGTGAAGTTTACTATCACTTTTGAGATATCATTCGCAAATATTTGCTTCCAAAAGTGTATACCGGAATCAAGAACGCAATATCTATGATGATCAAACCATTGCGGGTTCATTCACATTCCAGCAAATGAAACCAATAATACTTTTTCGATGCAACGATCATTCAATCAAACGAACCGTAGCTTTCTTACCTTTTGTTTGTAGTAAACTCCACCTGAATACTCTTTCGCAAAGCTTACACATGCTTCCTCTTCTTGAAGCAAGGATGGCAGTAGTAGAGAAGCCAACCAAGAGAGCAGAGACAAGAGAGAGAGCAGGAGAGAGCAAGAAGAGTGAAACTTAGGATTGTAGTAATCTTCCCTTTTATAGAAAACCCAGCCTTTGGTGCACCAATTGTTAGAAGATGCTCACCGTTAGATTGAATTGTTGGAAGTATTTCTAGTTTACGCGATGGCTAGATCTACTCACGGGTGTAGTATAGTGTAGAGAGCATCGTGTGAAAATTGTCAACATTTCCTAGCTAGTTTGAGGCCTAAATTGGCTAAAATTGTAAATAGTTTTGGTTTTGGAGTTTCACACGTGTGAACCAGGCCACAATGTTTTTATTTACTGTATTTTTTCAGTATGATGAAGTGTCAAACTTCATACCCTTCAAAATGAGACCATTTTGATGTATTTTGGTCATATAAGCCATTTTTAGCTATTTTTCCTATATAGGGAATATCTAGGGTCAAGTACCTTCTAGAGAGAGGAGAGAGAGTCATCTTCCTCATCCATAAATAGTAGGGAAGTCGTGGAGAACAGGTTGGAGAAACCTTTTGTATGCTTCATTGAGATCAATAGATCATTGTCATTGTTTCTTCCTCCATTGAGAGCATTGTTGTGTGTATTGTCTTCAAGCTATTGTGTATGATCTTAGGTGCTTTCCAAAAGTGATAGGCTGATGTATTATGGACTGTATAATGCTATTTTGGGCCGCACTTGATGTTTATGAAAGTTTCCATTTGTGATAAATGCTTTTTGATCAAGTTCTTTGCATTCTAGGTAGCATAGAATGTGTTGCCAATTCCTAGCTTATGTAGTTTGGAGTGCAAGCATTCAAGCCAATGATCTTGGAGTTTAGATCCACTTAGGATCTGTATTTTTCACATGGTATCAGAGCTGGTTGGCTTCTATTTACAGTAAGTATTCCATTTTTGGTGATATTTGGATGTTTGATCAAGTTCTAGCATGATTTTGCATTGCTTTGTTGATCAAATCTTACTAACCTTTGTTTTGTGAGTTGAACTTGTGGATCAAAAGCATATTTTAGGTCTATTGAAGATCAGAGGCTGAAAAGAAACTATTTTGGATCAGATCATAACACCTAATCATTTTTTATTGTGAGGCTTGTGCATATTCAATACTAACAATGTTCTTTTCAATCCTATTGTTGACAATCTCCATTCTTGGATGAACACTCTCCTTAAGTGGATGAAACTTCTCCTTAAGTGGATGACAAATGCTCTTTTGAGTGAGTTGTAATTCTCCTAAAGGCTGAGCAAAGCTCCCATTTGGATGAAAGATCCCCTTTTTTGGGTGAACATATTGCAAGCTCCATTGTGAAGAGCATATTGTAAAGATTGTCATCAATTTTGGCATAAATTTTGGTGTACTTTGTTGAGCATGTAAGTAACTCTCCTTATGTAATTTGATTGGAGCATTTGCTGGAAGGTGTTAACCATTATGCAAGTGTGTTTTCAGGTTCTTAACAGGTTGAGGAACATTCTCATGTGAAGTGATCTTAGATCTACATCTAAACACCAAGATTTGACAAGATAGTGAAGCTAGTCTTGTGATTCACTAAGTGTGCTCATTCATTCACCTCTAAATCTTGTATTTATCACTTGATGGAGTTTATAAACTTTTAGAAGTGTGGTTTACATGTGGTTTTACAGGTTGAATCAATATCTTAGTGTGTTGATCATATGTTGATCAAGTTTGTTCATTACTAGGTAATCTTGGCATCCTAGTTTTGGGTATTTTCTAAGAATGCAAGTAACTCTTCATACCATAACTTGATTTGGTCACTTGCTGGAAAGTTTGAGAGCTTAAGCAAGAGTGTGTTCAGGTTGGTTTGATTTTGTAATCCATTCTTAGTGTGTGCAAAGTGTTGCATGTGTTTCAATCTTCCTTTCTATGCTTGGAAACCATCTAGGTTCAAGATAGAAGTGTTTTAGGGTCCTAAATCTTCATAGATCTCTTTATCTATCATTTGTTGAGAGAAAAGTGAGTGCTAAGTGCTTTAGGACAGAACCTAAAAGTTGAAGAAACATTAGAATCATGGCTTCCAATGGTGGGATCATGCTAGAGTCTAGTGAAAGGTTGAGTTCATCAAACTACTCTACTTGGAAAGTGAGGATGGAGTCCTTACTTGAGTTGAATGAACTCATGGACATAGTTGCAGAAATTGAAGAGAGACCTCTCACACTTCAAGAGCAACAAAGGTTTGATAAGAAGGCCAAAAGGGCTCTTCATATCATTAAAATGAATGTTACAAATGAACTTCTCAAGGAAGTTGGAAAGTGTCAAAGTGCAAGTGAGGCATGGAATGCCTTAAAGAAGCTCTTTGAATCAAAGTCCACATCTACGGTATTGACCCTAAGGAGACAAATATTTTCTAGTAGGCAAAGAGAGGGTGAAAGTGCTCATGCATTTATCTTGAGAGTTAAGTCCCTAAGTGATGATTTAGCATGCATTGATGAGAACATAAAAGATGGTGAAATAGTCCAAGTTATGTTGAATGGTTTGCTAAATGAACATGCTAACCTTGTGCAAAGTTTTGCCATTCAAAGAGTCTTGCCAAGTGTGGTTGACTTGCAAGAAATCTTATTGGCTGAAGAACATAGGTTGCAATCAAAGCTTGATGGTGCATCCTTGCAAGGTGGAGGTGAAGAGGCTTTCTTCACAAAAGGCAAATTCAAGGGCAAAGGTAAAGGCAAAGGGAAATGGTCCAAAGGTGGTAACTTTGATCATGATGATCACTCTTCCTCTTCCTCTTCTACTAAGAACAATAAGTCAAAGTTCAAGTGCTTTTATTGTGGGATAAAAGGTCATTTTGCAAATGAATGTTATAAGAAGAAAAGAGAGCAAGGAGAGAGGCAAGGAAATCTTACAATAGATGAGGAAGAACATAACACATGTGAATCACTTGTTATGACTTCAAGTTTGTTAGCCAACATAGATGATAATGATCCTTGGTGGATTGATAGTGGAGCCTCATCTCACATGACAAGACATAAGGAATACTTTACATCCTTATTGTCTTATGAGGGAGAAGGTAACATCATCTACACTGCAAATGATGGTCAATGTGACATCAAAGGCATAGGCACTATTCCTATTTCCCTTTCAACAAATAGGAAAGCAAATCTTGAAAATGTTTTGTACATTCCTTCAATCACTAAGAATTTGCTTAGTGTAAGTCAAATGATTGACAAAGGACTTGATGTGGAGTTCATTGGAGATGCATGTTTGATAAGTAAATGTGGATCCTTGATTGCTCAAGGTAGGAGGCATGGTAAACTTTTCAAGCTTGATGCATGTGTGATCTCTAATCATGAAGGATGTATGGCTAGGGAGCAATTGACAAACCAAGAAGTTTGGCACAAGAGGTTGGGCCATCCCAACTTCAAATCTTTGGAGGTAATGGCAAAGAAAGAGCTTGTTCTTGGTCTCCCTAAAAGTCTTGTTGCAAACAATAGTGTTTGTGAACATTGTGCCTTGTCCAAATCTCATAGACTTGCTTATTCTAGATCTACTTCTAGATCTAAAGAAGCTTTTCAACTTGTGCATTCTGATATTCATTCTTCTAGTACAACAAGCAATGGTGGGGCAAAGATGTATGCAACTTTCATTGATGACTTTAGTAGGTATACTTGGATCTATCTTCTTAAAAGTAAGGATGAAGTGTTTGCTGCATTTGTCAAGTTCAAGAATGAAATGGAAAACCAATTCAATACAAAGATCAAATGCTTAAGATCTGATAATGGAGGGGAATACACCTCAAATAGGTTCAAAGACTTTTGTATAGCACATGGGATTAAGAGGGAGATGTCTAGTCCTAGGACTCCACAACAGAATGGAGTGGCCGAGAGGAAGAATAGAACCCTTTGTGAATGTGCCAAGGCAATGAGACTACATGCTAATCTTGCTAAGTCTTTTTGGGGGGAAGCTTTAGCATGTGCTAACTATCTATGTAATAGATGGACAAGTGCTTCCTTGGATGGTAAAACTCCTCATGAGGTTCTTTATGGTAGAAGGCCGAGTGTCAAGCATTGTAGGATCTTTGGATGTACATGTTTTGTCAATATCACACTTGATGATAGAACTAAAGAAGATCCTTCATCAAAGAAGGGTGTGTTTGTTGGCTATAGTGAAGTAAGCAAGGCTTACAAAGTGTACATTCCTTCTACAAAGAAAGTTGTCATAAGTAGGGACGTCATCTTTCATGAAGAGAATGTTTCCAATGTTGTTGATGTTGATGTTGATGTGCCTACTAATCATCATGATGTGCAAGATGTCTTGGATGAAGATGGAGATGCCACTCCAAAGCAAACTTCAAGGAAGACTCAAAGGCAAAGGGCTAAGCCATCAAGGCTAACCTATGATGAAAAAGGAAAGCAAGTGGTGGACAACTCTAACTTTGCTTTTCTTACCTCTTTTGATGAACCAACTTGTGTAGGTGAAGCAATTCAAAAGAAGGAATGGATCCAAGCCATGGATCATGAGCATCAAGCACTCATCAAAAGCAACACATGGAGGTTGGTAAAGCTTCCAAAGGACAAGAAGGCAATTGGTTGTAAGTGGATCTTCAAGATCAAGACAAATCAAGATGGATCAATCAACAAGTACAAGGCAAGGTTGGTGGCAAAGGGGTATGCTCAAGAATATGGTATTGACTATGATGAGACCTTTGCACCCGTGGCAAAGATAGTAACTATTCGAATCCTAATCTCTCTTGCAACTCTTTATGATTGGGATATGTGGCAAATGGATGTTACTAATGCCTTCTTGAATGGTGATCTTGAAGAAGATATTTACATGGAGCAACCCGAGGGCTATGTTTCACATGATGAGCCTAATCATGTGTGCTATCTCCAAAAGAGTTTGTATGGACTAAAGCAAGCACCAAGGAGTTGGTATGCTAAGCTCAATTCCTTCTTACTTTCTCAAAACTTTGTTATGAGTGAGTATGATCATTCTCTCTACTTTAGATTGAATGAAAATGATATCACTTTACTTTTGATCTATGTTGATGACATTATCTTAAGTGGTGGTAACAATCTAGATATAGATGAAATCAAGATGGCACTCAAAAGAGAGTTTGAAATTCAAGATCTTGGTAAACTTCATTATATCTTAGGAATAGAGATTATTAGAACTTCTAAATCTACATTCATATGTCAAGAAAAGTATGTTAACTCTATTCTAAAAAGGTTTCATATGGAAGATTGTAAAGTTGTTTCTACTCCTATGGAATCAAATGTAAAGCTAACTACAAGAAGTAATGAAAGATCCTTCAAGGACATTACTCTCTATAGAAAGCTAATAGGATCTCTTATATGGTTAACCATCACAAGACCTGATCTAAGCTTTGTGGTTGGTAAACTAAGTCAATTTATGCAAGATCCTAGTGAGGCTCATTGGAAGCTAGGAAAGAGAGTACTTAGATACATCTCGGGATCTAGAGATTTTGGCATCTTGTATGGAGGTACTACACCTAACCTTTGTGGATTTTCAGATTCAGATTTTGCAGGTGATCAAATGGATAGGAAGTCAACAAGTGCCTTTGCAATCTATCTTGGAGATGGAGTGGTCTCATGGCTATCAAAGAAGCAACCAACTATCTCTCTATCTTCCACCGAAGCCGAGTACAAGGCATTAACAACATGCACCAAGGAGATTGTTTGGATCAAGAGGATGTTATTGGATCTACACTTGCTGGAACCAGAGAAGACTCCAATCATACTTTGTGATAACCTTTCAGCCCAAAGCTTGGCAAGCAATCCTGTTTTTCATGCAAGGAGCAAGCACATTGAGATTGCTCACCATTTTGTGAGAGATCAAGTCATTGCCAAAGAGGTGGAGCTTCAACATGTCTCTTCAAAGGAGTGTGTGGCTGATATCTTCACCAAACCATTGGGAAAGGACCTATATTTAATGCATAGATCTAATCTTGGAATGTGCTCAAAGACTATGTTGAAACTAGCATCCAATGTTGAAGAGGGAGTGTGAAAATTGTCAACATTTCCTAGCTAGTTTGAGGCCTAAATTGGCTAAAATTGTAAATAGTTTTGGTTCTGGAGTTTCACACGTGTGAACCAGGCCACAATGTTTTTATTTACTGTATTTTTTCAGTATGATGAAGTGTCAAACTTCATACCCTTCAAAATGAGACCATTTTGATGTATTTTGGTCATATAAGCCATTTTTAGCTATTTTTCCTATATAGGGAATATCTAGGGTCAAGTACCTTCTAGAGAGAGGAGAGAGAGTCATCTTCCTCATCCATAAATAGTAGGGAAGTCGTGGAGAACAGGTTGGAGAAACCTTTTGTATGCTTCATTGAGATCAATAGATCATTGTCATTGTTTCTTCCTCCATTGAGAGCATTGTTGTGTGTATTGTCTTCAAGCTATTGTGTATGATCTTAGGTGCTTTCCAAAAGTGATAGGCTGATGTATTATGGACTGTATAATGCTATTTTGGGCCGCACTTGATGTTTATGGAAGTTTCCATTGTGATAAATGCTTTTTGATCAAGTTCTTTGCATTCTAGGTAGCATAGAATGTGTTGCCAATTCCTAGCTTATGTAGTTTGGAGTGCAAGCATTCAAGCCAATGATCTTGGAGTTTAGATCCACTTAGGATCTGTATTTTTCACACATCGTCCACCTTTTAAGAATCTACCAAAGCTTTCAAAATGGAAATAAACAAACAAGAACGGGAGCACCAAGGCTTTCTCAACTGGTGCTTGATACGGAAATAGAACTAGCTTGGCTAAGGCTTTCCAACTAACCAAGATTAACAAAATAATAAGACCTTGCTAAGGCAGTACCCAGCTAGCAAGAAGATTAAACTACTTCTAATTCTACACCCAAAAGAAAGATAGGAATAATAGATTGTGGCTAACTAAGCAAATAGCAAATAAGAACATGCCACAATATAGAAACCGATGAAAAGGAGGCAAGAGGAGGTTCGAGCACCTTCCCTCAAGCTATGCACCTTCCAAAGGGAACACAAGTGAAATAGCAAGATAATCTCAAGAGAGAGCAATTAGCATAATCTCAAAAGTGTTATTTACATGGCAAATACCTCTCCTTTTATGGCAAGGAGGGTCTTCCATAAGTATCCACTAACTTATGGGACTAACTTATTTCTAGCCATTCTAGAACTTCTAATTTAGGATTTAGAAATTCAAAGTTTCTAACTTAGGAAAATTTTAGACAAATATTTCTAAGCTTAAGTTTCCTAAGTCTAAGTTCTAATCTAAGTTTAAGCTATTTTTTTTATTATTTTAAGCTTCTATTCATGGACTTACAAAACACATGCCATGGTGGAAGTTTATTGACAGATACTCATACATGGGATTACAAAACACATGCCATGGAGTTTTATTTATTTCTTTTTATTTTTCTCTGTGTTAGCACAATTGCTGACATTATCCCCCTCCTTATTGGATTGGTGGTCCCACACCAATCGAAGCTTTTTCGACGTGGATTTTTTGAGCTTTCTGGAGGTGAGATTGTTGCTGTCGGGAATGGTAAATTTTCTTCCTGATGCCCTCCATCATTTGCCACCGTAATTTGTTTAGGAAGGACACGAGTTTGTAGTAATGGAGCATACCCTGCAATAAATTGTGGGTTTTCCATAGCTCCACCATATCAACGTACATGGCCGAAGTAAGGGCGGTGCAATAATAAAGCCTTGCTACGTTGATGTGGTCTTCTTACATGCGCAATGGTTTATTGATATCAATGGCTATTGGGGAAAGCCTTCGATCCCAAAAGCCCTTCAGAAATGCTACCAGGTCCTAGTAGTGGTAAGCTCGCCAGGCGGTTGAAATTGAAGAGGTTTCTTCACCTTTTCCTTCATGGTATGG
Organism: Diphasiastrum complanatum; assembly: GCA_029204225.1. Lineage (NCBI taxonomy): Eukaryota > Viridiplantae > Streptophyta > Lycopodiopsida > Lycopodiales > Lycopodiaceae > Diphasiastrum > Diphasiastrum complanatum. The sequence goes on from CM055111.1 coordinate 24,862,267, forward strand.
CCACGTGATTGTGGCTTCAGAGGTTGTGAGGTGTGTGGATGAGGAAGTGGTGGCACATCATGGAGGATTTCGTCATCAATTTGAAAGATTGTTTCCTCCTCACAGAGGTCTCATGGATAGTTTGGTCATTTGACTCGGTAGAACTTTGTATCAGGTTTTTCGACGATAACGGTTGCCACTGGTTCCACTTTGAATGATTGTCGCAAAAAGGCCTTAAGTGGAAGTGCCTCCATGTAGTTGAGGAGTTGGATATCAGAAATGTCTGAATCTTTTGAGCAATTTGGAATTCACAAGACATTTTTGTCATCTACGAAAAAATCTTTAGATTCATTAGTAGCTAGCCATGCAATATTTAGCAACTCATCATTGTGTGAAAGAATATCAATAAAATTGATATTAATGATAGGGGTGTCTAGATCAAAAAATTGTTCGTTATTGTATAGAGGAGTATAGATACAATCATCTTGATGTTGAGCACAAGAATTGGCATTCACACAATCAATGGTAGCTAGACTGTGACTCCAGTTTATGATATCAGTAGATTCTAGTAATGACCTTTTTCGTGGTTGGACTGGTATTGCTCAAACACTGAATTAATGGTCGAGGATCCCTTGTCATGAATGCGTGTGGGTTTGAGTTTGCCAAATGAATGAATGGTGACAGAATTGTCTCGATTTCCAAAGGTGACTCGGCCTTTGTTCCAATTGTGAATGACTCGTGCATTGGTGAGCCGTGGACGACCAAGTAGTAACTCATAGGAATAGGCATTATTGGGAATATCAAGTACTACTAGATCTACAGAAAACTTTAGACCTCCTAGTTTGATCAGCACTTGCAGGAGGAAACTGGTAGGTCGAACCACACTTTGATCAGCCATCCTAAGCTGACAAGTGGATTTGGTAAGCTTGTCTCTCAAATTCCATTCTAGCATGAGGGATGGGGAAATGATATTGACACCTGAGCCGCCGTCAAGAAGAACTAGGACTTCGCGAGATTGGCGATGGGTAGCTGGGATTTTATGGTTGCCCTGTTCATTGAGTGGATTGGTGAGGTGTAATGGCATTTCAGGCAACTCATCCGGGGTGGTGGTGTTAGTGGATTGGATCTGGTGTTTCTATTTGCCAGCATGCTTCCATAGAACATGGAAAGGGAGAGTGACATTGGCTTGAAGTAAATCCTCCCAGACTTCAGTACCTTCAAGGGTTTTGCTTTCAAAAAGCTTGTGAGGTACTTTATGGGAGGTGGAAGATTGTTGGTCGGCATTGCGGATTTGCTGGTAGACGAATTTCTTCAAGTGGGTGAGGATAAACTATCGGGGTCAAATCTTCACTTGGAGGGACAACATGCTGTTGAGTTTTGTTGGGTGCAAGTGTAGGGGCTTGGCGTTGGGTTTGTGCCCGAGATTATTTTTTGCGACACAAAAATGCCACAATTTTTTTTTTGCAAAAAATGCGACAAAAGTTCAACAACAACATGTTCAGCATAGTTAGAGAGATCCATATAGATATTTTTAACCATGCTTTGTATTTCCTTCTTTTTAATGAAATCCATATGTAGTTTGATCCAATCCATAGTAGTCATCAAGTCAACAAGGCAAAAGATCTTATCATCAGGTCTAGCAGCATCACAAATAGCCTTATCATAAAAAGTAATGAGTTTGTGAACATCAACAACTTTCTTCATGCAACAAATGACAATCTGAACAAAAGGGTTAGGAGGAGGAAGGGGTTCTCCATAACCAAGAGTAATAGCATCATGGAACCATCCTGTGGAATACAAAATAAAATAGACCTTGTTAGTCATAAAATACAAGTAAAGCATTAGAGGAGTTCTTAATCCAAAAAAGACCCTTTGTAAAGATTCTTTTTATACTTTTTCTCAATTTTTTCTTACACATGGACCAATCAAAATACTCAAATTTGAAATCTACGTAACGTAACTCTTTGAGTCCACATTTTGATTCTGCACTAAAAATGGCATAACTTTTTAGTGATAAGTCCGAATTCAGCGAAGTTTAGTGCATTGGAAAGCGCTTGACAAGGGCTTTCCAATGATATGTTACATGACAGACTTTTGAGCTGGCGTTGTTAATATTTGGGAGGACATCAATTGGGGTCAACCACCTAATGTTTTCCTTTTATTGTTTTAAATCCTCTTGTGTGATCCTAAAGAATCAATGGACTATACATTTTTTCTATAATGAAATAGTCAACTACTATTCTTGTCAAAAGAGAAAATTGGGAGGTTTTTGAAAATAAAACAAATTTGTTGCTTTATTTCCCCAGCAATAAACACTCATTTTAATGTACAAGCATGCATCAATCCTTGACTACACATATGATGAAACATAAGGCATAAATTCCAAGTGATGCAACAGGTGTAACCAGAAACAACTTTTCTTCCAAAACAATATTTGAAAGCAATGAGGCTCTTAGATACCACTTTTTTGCAACAACCATGATTTGGGCTTGTAACTTCAAGTATGCAACACCCAGACACTCTTATCCAGGTCAACTAGTATGAGGAATATTCTAAACAACTTTCAATAAATTGAACGTTTTTCTCATTGTTGAGTGGTTCCATGGAAGATTTTTTGAAAATTCAAAATTTTGGAAGGAGGCGTTAATTTGGTTATCAAACAAGTTTTGGTCTCACCTAATGATAGTTTGGAATATCTCTCCATATCTATCGGGTATCTCTAGGGTATTTGGTGGATGTGAATATAAAAATTTATTCGGAGGGGTCAGAGTATGAAAATTTTGATTTTCACTTGTATCATCATAGTGATGCGCAATTGATAGCCAACCTATTCTTGATACCGTGCCATATGAGCGTACATCTCGTGGTAGTTACTCACAGGCCTGATGCCACTCAAGGGCACAGGAATGTTGGATGCTCTCAAGCAGGGATCAAAATTAGATGGAGTGAGTGGGCCTCAGAATGCCAAGTCAGCTAGAGCATAGGAATGTTGGATGCTATGAAGCAGGGATCAAAATTAGATGGAGCGAGTGGGCTAGCCAAGTCACCTAGAGCATGGGAATGTTGGATGCTGTCAAGCATGGATCAAAATTAGATGGAGCGAGTGGGCCTCATAATGCCAAGTCAGCTAGAATTGCCTATATTCTCCTTGTTCAGGAGACGATGAGTTATCGAGAATATGGCGACTCGGGTGGGGCACATGTCCCAAGACCAACCCCAAACAAAAGGGTTTTTTTCTTTTCCAAAGACTTCACTTAAGGAGTAAGGAGTAAGGGGGAGGGTGGCCAGGCTTCAAAAATATAGGCCTGACGGTCCGGCAGTAAAGCCGTTTTAAGATTATAGTTTTCCCCACTTCCAACTATCATCGTCTTTTCTGTTATTCTCGAGCATCTCCAGCCCACTACGCGTTTTGTTTCCTTTCTTTGTTCGTATTTCTGCTTTTTGCTCACCGGCCACGGATCTTCTTGCCGAACACAAGCGTCCCAGATGCTGTTGCAACCTCTTCGTCTCGCCCTCCGATCACCATCGTAAGCAAATGCAGATCTATTTTTTCCCTCCTCCATTTCTTGTTGTGATCATATATGTGCCAATTCTTGAGGTAACGCTAGATAGCGATGTACATTTTCGGGTTGTTTCTTTATCTTGTTTCATTTTCAGGTTGTATCTTTGTCATCGTATAGTGATGTACTGTTTGTTGAGCTATTGTTTGCAGTAGTGATGTACCCTTTCTTGAGCTGACCTTTGCATTATTGATGTAGAGGTAAAGTCAGTAATGTACAGTTTCAGGTTGTTTTTCTGGATCTTATTTCGTTCTGATTGTTAGGCTAGTTTTTTTCTATCTTTCTATGGTTCTCTATTATTGCATACAGCGATGTGCTTTTCTTGAGCTAATGTATACCTTAGTGAGGTACGTTTTCAGGTTTATTGCTTATTGTTGTTTCACTTTCAGGCCGTTGCTAAGCAGCTTGTTTTTTCTCTAACTTTCTATGATGGTATGCTTTGCAGAGTCCCTAGGCTAGTTGTCTCTCTCTAGTCTTCGTAATTGTCTCCCTCAATCTGCTCCTGAATTCCCATGCTTTTTCAAAGAATTATCTGCCCTTGAGTTCCCTTAATTTCTGAGGAATTTATTCTAATATTCTTTTGCTGTCTTGTGCTTTGTGCCTTCGTTGCGTTTTGCGGAGCCTTGATTTGAAAGATCTCATGCATGAGCTCGGAAAACTGGCTTATTTATCTGATGCTGCAGCTCACTAGAGCTGAAGCAGCTCTTTGTTAATTCAAGTTGCGTCTAAATTCAACCAGAACAGCATATCTCGAATTTTACACTTACGTTGCATTGATCGTACATATTCATTGGAACTCAGAATCTGCTTTTACTCTCAAAAGATTTCACATACGCTGGATAGCGACAGGTAAACGTAATGGTCACTTCATCCTGTTTTTCACTTTAATGATCTTTCTAGGTCTGGATCCCTCGCTCATTAGTCATGCTTAACAAAGATTTATGTACTCTATGCGCTTCGTGTGGATACGGTAGTTTCTTGCTTTCTGAGATTTACTTCGTGCTCGATAAAGCAGTTCCTTTGGGAACAGGAATGCGAAGAGGATCTTAGCATATTCCCTTCAGTGACATCTTAAAGACCATAGAATATTGCTGTTCTGAAAGCGATAGTGTCAACTTTGATTTTCATCCGAAGTGACAAATTTTGGTGTAGCTTGTTCTTTGAGTCTACATTTTACTAATTATAGGTAGGAGGCTCTTGTACTTTATTGTTTAAGAACGACGGCCCTGGCAGCTGGTGCGAACGCTGGTCACTGATCACGTCGTCAGCCGTTAATTACACTTTATTTTGGCCTGATCCCGCATGTAGCTGTCCAAATCAACTGAACAATCTTAGATCTACGAGCTTTTTTCTTTTGCTTCTTTTTCGGCGGGAATTTATGCATACTTCTGCGAAAACAGGTGACAGACTAGGAGTTTGTTCAATTCTTTTGGCTGACGACGAGATGTTTTAGTGGTGTCTTTTGGAATCTATGTTCTTGTTTCTCTTTCGAGTATTTCCGCATCGGTGGTATATACTGCAACTACATTTCACTTTCTCTGACACGGTTTTCCCCAGTTTTGCACCTCGTCATTCTAACCGATGGTGGAGGCTTATTGTGAGGTCCTGCAAGGGTGAAACTTATACTTGCTTTACCGTTCCATATCTGATTGACTGATGTTTCCATATGTTAAAATAAATTTTCCTTCTTTCTAAAACTCTACGGTCTACTAAATACTGTACGTGAATTCTGAATAGCTTTCTGTTATCAGCTGGCCCTTTGACCGTTCATATCTTACAAGACTTTTAGGAAGTTGTGCTAAGGTTGACCGTTGAAGCCATCAGATTTACGTTATGTTTTTCTGCTTCAAGGACTTATCTTGAAAATTTTATTTTCTAAGATAGAAGTAGTCGATGTTCTTTACTCAGTTTCTTGGATGATTTGAGGCTTCATCAATACTGTGTAAGCCTTCATTCCTTGGAACTGTGAAAGAAGTAGAGTTTGATATACAGATTTTCCAATGAAATGATCAATTTTCTCTGTAATGAATGTTCTTGTAATAAGTTCCTTTCCCAGTGAACATCACAAAAAACATCAACAGGTCGACTTTTGAACCCAGCTCTGAGTGCAAAGTTAATAACAAACATTTTTGAGGTTAACAGTCTACAATATAATATAGATTTAGTTTTCAATATTCCTAGGCGTCTAAGGAAGTGTTGGATGTAGAATTTTGTCTTTATTTTGAATTTATACTTGGATACCTTTACGTAGTCTTTCAAGTTGCAACATCCTATAGAATAAGATAACGATTGTGCCAGTGATTGTTACTTGCTTCAGTCTGGTACTTTAATTTTGCATAAGGTATGTATGACGTGTTCAAAGTTCTATAGTAGTCTTATTGTTTTAAGTTTGCAGATCGAGTTTATTTCTTATATAATTACACTGACCTTGCCATAGGAATGGACGCGGTTGCCTCACGCTGATGTTCACCACGATTTCAAAGTCATAAATCAAATCTGAAGCCGAGAAACATCAGTCAAGACTATCATAGTTCATTGATCTCTTTCAGGTTCTTCGCTGGAGTCGTAGCTGATGTTGCTAGTAGTAACTTTCCAGCTTCATCTATGTCACCTCACATGCTGCATGAATGAAGCCGATTTGAGGTTCTAAAAGCTGCTGAACTTGACACAATGTCCGAATCAAGAAAGAGGCCTCATCCACACTTGGATCTAAGCTTAAGCATTGGAGGATTTCAGACAAAGAAAATGCATCTTGGTGGATCCAACATGAGCTGTGAACAATTGACTAGGCCAATAGGTTATGCTGCTGGAACTATAACATATCAGAATCCTGACGACAAAGTAAACAATGAAATTGTGAATACAGCAGATGTTGTCAATTCTCCTGCGGAGAGCCGCATAGATAGTAAGCCAGACTCAAATTCCTTTGAACTGAAAAAACACGCTATTTCGGACTGTGCTCCAAACCTCAAACAAGGGCACTTGTGTAACGACTCCCTTAAAGATAGCGCTAAGTTTGATAACTGCAGCCTTACATATACTTCTGAATCAAGTACCACTGGAGACCCCGAGTGTAGCAGTCCAGCCTTGACGCCGAATCCAACCTCAGGCGACAGTCTTTGCAATAATATTGTTACAGAGCCAAGGGCTGCCTCAACTTCATTTATCGATCACGGCTTCCAAGCATCTGAAGCTCGGATATTTCCGTGTCCTTATTGTCAAAGAAAATTTACCAGCTCACAGGCGCTAGGAGGGCATCAAAATGCACACAAACGAGAACGTACTGCTGCCAGAATGGCACAAAGGTCAAATAGCATTGCTGCTGTTAGCCCTTACCGAGGCCTTCCGCCTCTTTACCTTCATGCTAACTCACTTGGTTCAGAATCCTCCGGCATCAACAGATCTCTGTGCATAAAAACTCATTCAGCAACCCACAACGGTATAAATTCTATTGTCGGTAACACCCTTAGTAATACCAATTTATTACCAAGTGGACAACATGGCTGGTCCAGGCCTTCCATAGCTATGCAGCCTGCGATTGGAAAATGCTTTCCGGTTGATTTATCTGCTACACTAAGCAACTGCAGAAGTGGTGCCAGATTTGATGGTTACCATGAGTTTTCTGGATCAAGATGCTTCAGTGCACCGTTTCAGGACGAAGATCTGATCAACAACAAATGGCCCCGGAGCTTTCATCAAATTACACGAAACGAACAGTCCAATATCAATGTCAAAGGTCCTCCTGCTACTTACGATGGCGAAAAAATCACTGCTCCCTTTCCAAAGGAGCCCGGAGGGCCATTTGTTGCGCATGCAGTACTGATGGCTGATTTTCCAACAGAACAAGAGGATGTGGATTTATCCTTGCATCTATAAATGCAAGCCAAAACCTATCAAACCTTGGGAAATTTGATCCAGCTTTGGGTATGTTTTTTTGTACAAAATAAATAGCTCAGCGATTAATTGATGTGTATATTTATTTTATAATTCTGGAAGTACTTAAGCTTTTCAGATTGATAATAATAGAACCAGTTTAATCCATCTGGTGAACAGATAGAGTAGAAGATGCTACAGCTTTAGACTCATAAATAGTGCTATAGAAACATAAAATGGAGGCTTGAATGAGAGAACAGAACACGAGCTGCATAGAGTTTGAGTTAAGGTCTGTCTCGTTCTTGTTTTTAGCATTTTGAGGGCAACTGAGGCTCTACTATTGACTCATGCAGTAACGAGTAGGAATTTAGGTCTCTTCAACTTATCACCAGTCTTTTATCATATATACAAGTTCTTGGCCGCTCTTTGGTCATCAAAACAGCCACCACCTTTCATGTTGCTTCTTGATTTGTGTGTGTTGTGATGCATTTGAATGTTGAAAGCTAATTGATCACTATTTTTTGATGTATCAAGACCCTAGTCTCAGAGACAGGTTTTTAGTTTAACGCCCATCACATCAAACAATAACCATTTATTTCAAGACCTTTCTTACCTGCAAATATGGACAATCAACATGAGCTTTGAAGTGAAAGAAGCTCACTATGGAGAAACCGGATATATCATCCACCCTTCTCCATTTAGCAAATCAAAATCCAAATCAACATATGTATAATGTTAACATTTTCACCAACATTAAAGTATAATCCTTTGACATATATAGTCAAGAAGGTTGTGATATCACACAAGGGTCTTGCCACAATGGTTATTGTCCAAGGAGTAAACCTTGATGTAGTTAAGAGGGAAAATATGGAAAAAGAATCAAATATGAATAATTTCCTTGTTATCATTTAGCTTTTGTCTTCTATCCAACATCTCACTTGACTATTCCAAAAGCTATTTTTTTTATTCACATCTTCAATAAAAAAATGGAAACCTAACATTCACACTTCCAAAATCAATATTTCTAGAAGTAGTTAACATATTCATCATTTCATCTTTTTTGTGATTGTCATAATGATTCCATGACAAATGTCATAGATTTTAGAATCAAATATAAAAAATTTAGTAGTCATTATTCACTAAAGTAGCCATAATGTTCAAAATTTGATTTCCATTGTAGCTAAATTTAACAATTTAGTATCGGTTTAATAAACAAATCTTGTTGTCAATTGAAGATGTAAGCTTGACAAATGAATCTTTAGGTAAAGGTTTAGTAAACAAATCAGCCAAGCAACTTGATGATGGCACGTGTTGGAGCTTGATCTCTTTAGCTTGCACTTTTTCCCTCACGAAATGATGAGCAATTTCGATGTGTTTGCCAAGCAACCTAGTGGCATCCCTCTCATTCATTATGTATCAACTACATATTATGGCTTGGAGTTAATATTGCCGGATCAAAATTAATTTGTCCTATAAGTTATCAAAAAATATATTTTGCGATTTTTGAAACATTAACCTACATGTTTTTAACATGTCTAAAATACTGGTCTAAATTCAAATTACCATTTCCATCCAATGTGATATCTTCAAAAAAGTTAAACATATTCTAAAAATGAGGTCATAGCATCAATAGATTAACAGTTTAATAATATTGGAGATTTTATATGCATTGCATTCTAGTAGAACTAAGGACATTCAAGGATTAGTAGTAGTTAAGCAGTGCACATTAGAGTGATTTAATATCCATTTCAACTTCAATGCACAACATTCATGATATGTAATTGGATATGCTAGTAAATGACGAATGTGATCATGATCTCCAACTGTACTGACAAATTTATGTGTCTTTCTATCAAGATATTGGCACATCACGATGCCTATATCATATTTAAATTAACATGTCTAACTTTTGCAACAAGTAGCAATCATAGATTGCTAAGGCAACAACAAGACAATCAAAAGCTACAAAAAAAGTAAAGTAAATTGTTTGTGGATCAATTGGAAATATTTCATAAGGTAAAAAAGGATTGTTGTTGTGATTGTAATTTGTGTCAAAGAAGCACAATAAAGTATATTTTTATAAAAATTACAGTGTAAGTAAATGCAATTTAGAGGTATAAAGTCAAGTTTAAAGGTATGTTAGTCCAATATTGACCTTCTAAAGCTTATCTTTTAGATTGAACCACAATCATAATATTGAGATTTGGAGATATAGATCAATGGCCCAAGATATATAGAAATTTGCCATACCTGCATAATCTTGGCATTAGTACCATAACGATGAGATCCAAATCTAGAGATTACATTGCTAATAGATGAATTTGTTGTGATTGTAGTAACACTCTTCTATTGTTGATTATGTTGATGGAATAAATTTCATTCGGTTTACCGACCCTTTTTTTTTTTTGTTTTCCATTTCCACAAAAACTCAGCCTTTCTATGAGTACATGCATGTAATTCATGTCCAAAAAATTCTAGTGGATTGGGAGTTAGTCAAGTACAAATTAATTTGGTTATCATAGTTCATTTATGTCATCCTCATTACTCTGAGTACAATCTCTTGAAAATTGTGACATTCTAAATATTGAATCCTAGAATAAAAATCATTATAACATTGACAATAATGGCATATACCTTGGGTCACACATGTGTCCATTCCCGTTGCTGCTTGTCCGGGTGGTTTCCTACTCCTCCTATTGTTACCTTGGCATTCTTGGTTGCTGCTTGATCTTCTTCTCTCTTGGCATTCCTTGTTGTTCCATATTGTAAGATGATGCTATTGCGATGTTTTCTTTGTCGCCACGATGTTGTCTTTTAGTGGTATTCTTGGCTTATTCGACAAGCTTTGGATATGTCAGTTGTTGGCATAGGTTTTTTTCATGGCGTTAGTTATGGACTCGGCTCATTACATTCGCCGCGTCCATTTACATTTAGTTTACTTTATGCATAAGCAGGCCTTGTGCCCTTTTTTATTCATTAGTGACACTTAGACTATATGGTTGGCCTTTGGCATTGTGATCTCCAAGGCTAGATTTGAGGAGGAGTGTGAAAAATTGCCTACATTGGCAAATCTAGCCATGTAGAATATTGTACATTTTGTCAATATTGTTTGTTGGTTACTTCAATGGCCAAACTGCCACTTGTACATACACACCTAAAGTAGGTTACCACGAGTCAAGAGGAGTGGTTGTGTCTATTTGGTAGTGATTCCTACTTTGTAGGATCTAGACCATGATTTATGATGAGATTTGTACCTACCATGCACCTACCAAGCATGACTCTTGGATCTAGGCTAGGGTTTTCACATTAGGGCAAGAAAGTGGAGTCTACTTCCTTATTACATGCTGGATTTTCACCTAACTTTGCAAAGGAAGTGTGTTTTACTATGTATTCCCATTCTCCATAGTGAGAAGATAGAAACTTTTTGGAGCCTCAAGGAGAAACTCGAGTTTCCTCTCATTGTATGGTGATTACTCTATTTTTCCAATGAAACCCAGCTTTGGCACTTTGTAAACACTGTCTACAGGCCATATTACAGCCTTATTTCCACACGTGTGGAGTTGGATTATACTAATTGATCAATGCTTTGATTGTCTCTACTTGTTTCCTATCAAGCTGCTAAACTAGATCTTGTAATCTGATGACTAGTTTCTGATAGATTGTTTAACAAGCATACAATCACCTTGTGGATCATTCAAAGATCCATTTATGGTCCTTAGTACTGTACTTTTCACATGGTATCAGAGCCAAGTACAAGGACATTGATCTGTGTGTGAATCTAATCCAGTTTTAGCAGGTTTTGGTGCAAAAAGCTAGTATTGGAAGGGCGAGCTGGTATCCAGGTTTTGGTGAGGGGATTTGATCCCAAACTTTTTCAGGATCAAAATCCGTACTGTTCACACGTGTGGGCATCTATGAACTAGCATTTAATAACCCATATTCATTGGATCATGGAAAATTCATCTGGTGTCAATTTGATGTAACAAGTCCTAGGATAAGCTACCAAGATCACTTGCCATTGATTAGTTTTGAATTTGTTTCATGAAAACTAATTAATCTAGGCTGATTTCAGACCTTCTTAAAGTGGAAACCAGGTCTTGAAAGTACATCAAAGTGAATGAGAGAGAGAGAGAGTCAGTTTTTGTCCAAGAATAGCCAAGATTGGCAAGATTTGCTTGAGTGTAGTTTTCATCTCATCTTATCTTCATTCCAGCTTGTGAGGGAGTGATAGAAATGTGATTACAAATCCATTTGTTGGATTAGAAGTCAACATTTGAGTGAAACACTGCAAGTTAGAAACCTTTGTGAGTTTCAGGTACAAACAAATCTATATCTTGTGTGTAGAATCTTGCTATAAGATGGGATCGGTGGGAGCCTACCTTCTAGAAGCTAGTGAGAGGTTAAATTCTACCAATTATGCTATTTGGAAAGTGAGGATGGAGTCACTAATGGTGCTCCAGGATCTTTATGAGTTTCTAATAGATGATGAAGATGAACCTCTAGGTGCACAGGAATTAGTGAGATACAAGAAGAGGTCTAGGCTTCCACTTCACTGTATTAAGATGAATGTAAGCAATGATCTTTTAAGGGAAGTATCATCATGTAAGAGTGCTAAAGAGACTTGGAAATCTTTAAAATCTGTCTATGAGTCTAGTAACACTTCGAGGGTTCTCATGCTTAGGAATCAGATTCTGCAAAGCATGAAGAGGAGTGATGAGAGTGCACAAAATTATGTGCTAAGAATCAAGTCTCTTAATAAGGAGTTAGCTTCCATTGGAGAGAAGATTCAAGATAGTGAGCTTGTTCAGATTGTCCTAAATGGTCTAGGGAGTGGCTTTACAAATTTGGTCCAAAGCTTTGCAATCCAAGACACTTTGCCTACTATAGAAAAGTTACACAGTGTATTAGTAGCTGAAGAGTGTAGGATGTTGCATACCAATGCAAGAATGAATGCTATTTCTCTGCAGGATGGTGATGAGAAAGCTAATTTCTCATTCAAAAGCAAGAAGAAGACCAACGACAAGAAGAAGCACTTCAAGGAGACCAAGGAGGAGGATGAGGCTTCAAGCTCAAAGGGCAAGATCAAAGACAAGTCCAAGTACAAATGTTTTTTCTATGGAAAGAAAGGATATTTTGCATCAGAATGTCTCAAGAAGAAGAAAGCACAAGAGAGCAAACAAAACAACATTGCACATCAGGAGGAAGAGGAGGATGAAGAGTCATCCTTGATGGTTTCCAACAAACCACCATCATCCAAGAGCAACACCAATGATTCTTGGTGGATTGATAGTGGGGCAAGTTCCCACATGACATATCAAAAGGACGTATTCTCCACCTTACTTTCTTACAATGACTTACATAGATCAATCTATACTGCAAGTAGTCAAGAATGTAAGATAAGTGGAATAGGAACAATTCCCTTGTATGTGGGATCATCCAAAAGGATGAATCTAGATAATGTTCTTTATGCTCCTAAGTTAACCAAGAATTTGCTTAGTGTTGGCCAGTTAATGGATAATGGCCTAGATGTACAATTTAGGCATGGAGTTTGTTCCATCCTTAGAAATGATGAATGTATAGCCAAAGGCTTTAAGCAAGGTAGATTGTTTAAGCTTGATGCTAATATTGCAGTGGAGAGTGTTAACCTGGCAAAGGTGGAGCTATCAAAGGTGGAACTGTGGCACAAAAGGTTGGGCCACCCCAACTACAAAGCCATGGAATCTATGGCTACAAAGGAGCTTGCAGTTGGACTCCCGAAGCATTTGTCAAAGTGTGGGAAGAGATGTGAAGCATGCATCCTCTCAAAGGCTCACAAACTACCCTTCTCAAGATCTACATCAAGATCAAACTCTCCTCTTGAACTCATCCATTCGGATGTTCATAGTTCTTCACATGAGTCTAATGGTGGTGCCAAGTACTATGTAGTCTTCATTGATGACTATTCTAGATTTTGTTGGATGTACCTCTTGTCTAGCAAATCAATGGTGTTTGATTCTTTTGTAAAGTTCAAGACTTTGGTAGAAAATCAGCTTAGTACCAAGATTAAGGTATTAAGGAGTGATAATGGAGGTGAATATATCTCCAATAAGTTGATTGACTTTTGTAGTTCTAATGGCATAAAGAGGGAGTTGTCATGTCCATACACCCCTCAACAAAATGGAGTGAGTGAGAGAAGAAATAGATCTCTTTGTGAGTGTGCTAAGGCCTTAAGGCTAGATGCTTCTCTATCCAAACCATTTTGGGGTGAAGCAATAACTTGTGCTAACTATTTGTGCAATAGATTGCCAAACCAAGCCATTGGAGGAATCACACCATTTGAAGCTCTATTTGGAGAGAAGCCCAATCTCAAAGATCTCAAAGTTTTTGGATCCACTTGCTATGTACACCAATGATGCAACATCCATCAAAGGCATCTTTGTGGGATATGGTGAGAATAGCAAAGGTTATAGAGTCTTCAATCCCATCACTAGCAAGGTGATAGTGAGTAGGGATGTTATTTTTGATGAAGGACATGCTTGTGATTTGGATGATAATGCTACTAATCATCTTGATGCCAAGGATCATGCTAGGATGGAGGAGGAGCTTCCAAGTGAAGAAGAACTTGAGGATCCACCTCAAGATGCAAGAACTCCAAGAACTCCAAGAACTCCAAGAAGATCTACAAGGGCAAGATCCGAGCCATTGAGGCTCACCTATGATGGTCAAGGTGATCAAAGGGAAGGCTCATCATCTTTCACATCTTACACCTTTCTTACTTCAATGTTAGATGAGCCAACATGCTATGAATATGCTTGTAAGTCTAAAAGTTGGATGGATGCTATGCAAGTAGAGTATGATGCTCTTATTGAGAATCATACTTGGGATCTTGTGGATCTTCCTCAAGGGAAGAAACCTCTTGATTGCAAGTGGGTGTTTAGATTGAAGTATAATCAAGATGGATCAATAAGCAAGCATAAAGCTAGGCTTGTTGCCAAAGGTTTTTTACAAACCAAAGGCATTGACTATGATGAGACTTTTGCTCCTGTGGCTAAGCTTGTTACTATCAGGTTGATCATTAGTCTTGCTACAGCCTTCAATTGGGAGCTATTCCAACTTGACTTCACAAATGCATTCCTCAATGGTTATTTGGAGGAAGAGATCTACATGAGGCAACCCGAGGGCTTCATCAAGGCAAAGCATGAAGGAAAGGTGTGTTTTTTGAAGAAGAGCCTTTATGGGCTCAAGCATAAACCTAGAGCATGGTACTCTAGGCTAAACTCTTTTCTCATTTCCATCAATTTTGTAATGAGTGCCTATGATCCATCATTGTATATAAGTTTTCATGATGGCATGACCATTATTCTTGTTTTGTATGTAGATGACATTATCTTGAGTGGTAATGATCTAGATGGAATTAGAGATGTAAAAATTGCTTTAGCAAAAGAGTTTAAGATGGTAGTTCTCGGCCTATTGAGCTTCATTCTTGGAATAGAGGTTATTAGAGGATGTGATTTTAGCTTCATTTGTCAATCTAAATATGCTACATCCATCCTAGATAGATTTGGAATGAAGAATTGTAAAGGCATTGAGACACCAATGGAGCAACATGTAAAAGCATATATTGGTTGTGATGAAACATCCTTTGAGTACATCACATTATATAGAAGGCTTATTGGCTCCTTGATCTATTCAACTATAACTAGACCTGATCTTAGTTATAGTGTTGGAAAGTTAAGCCAATTCATGCAAAGTCCTCTAGTTTGACATTGGAAGATGGCCAAAAGAGTTCTTAGATACATTTCATTCACTAAGAATTTTGGTATTTTGTATAGAGGAACTAATCTTGGCTTAAGAGCCTATAGTGACTCGGATTTTGCAAGGTGACAAAGTGGATAGAAGATCAACAAGTGCCTTTGCCACCTTTCTACGTGATGGAGTAGTATCATGGCTTTCCAAAAAGCAAGATACCATCTCCCTATCTTCCACAGAATCCGAATACAAGGCCTTGACATCAACATGCAAGGAGGTCTTGTGGCTCAAAAGGCTATTGGTGGAGCTTCATGTCATGGAGGAGGAGATCCCTATCATCTACTGTGACAACCAATCAGCCCAATCACTTGCAACTAATCCTACATTCCATGCAAGGAGCAAACACATCGAAATTGCTCATCATTTCGTGGGAGAAAAAGTGCAAGCTAAAGAGATCAAGCTCCAACACGTGCCATCATCAAGTTGCTTGGCTGATTTGTTTACTAAACCTTTACCTAAAGATTCATTTGTCAAGCTTACATCTTCAATTGGAGTTATTGATAAAAGCATTGTGATCTCCAAGGCTAGATTTGAGGAGGAGTGTGAAAAATTGCCTACATTGGCAAATCTAGCCATGTAGAATATTGTACATTTTGTCAATATTGTTTGTTGGTTACTTCAATGGCCAAAGTGCCACTTGTACATACACACCTAAAGTAGGTTACCACGATTCAAGAGGAGTGGTTGTGTCTATTTGGTAGTGATTCCTACTTTGTAGGATCTAGACCATGATTTATGATGAGATTTGTACCTACCATGCACCTACCAAGCATGACTCTTGGATCTAGGCTAGGGTTTTCACATTAGGGCAAGAAAGTGGAGTCTACTTCCTTATTACATGCTGGATTTTCACCTAACTTTGCAAAGGAAGTGTGTTTTACTATGTATTCCCATTCTCCATAGTGAGAAGATAGAAACTTTTTGGAGCCTCAAGGAGAAACTTGAGTTTCCTCTCATTGTATGGTGATTACTCTATTTTTCCAATGAAACCCAGCTTTGGCACTTTGTAAACACTGTCTACAGGCCGTACTACAGCCTTATTTCCACACGTGTGGAGTTGGATTATACTAATTGATCAATGCTTTGATTGTCTCTACTTGTTTCCTATCAAGCTGCTAAACTAGATCTTGTTTTCTGATGACTAGTTTCTGATAGATTGTTTAACAAGCATACAATCACCTTGTGGATCATTCAAAGATCCATTTATGGTCCTTAGTACTGTACTTTTCACATAGGTTTCTAGAAATCTACTACTTATCCTTTTCATATTTCCGTGCTTATGAATTTGAGTGTGAGAGAAACTTTTTTTTCTTGTAGAAGGATTTTAATTTATCTACTAGCAATAAAGGCCATGATTTACACAAATATCTATAGATGTATTTAGCTTACTATTCTCAAAATCTATGAGGAATTTTTTTTTTCCAGATGTGTAAAATTAAATCATAAAAGGCCACAACCTTGCTTGATGATCTTAAAGAAATTTAGAGCCTTTAAATAAAAAAATCAAGAGTGTATATTAAAGAAAAGATAAGCCATTAGATAAGTAAGTATTTCAAATAGTCTATAATGGAATCTTGGCACTTAGTGTGACACTTGGTGTATAAAATGCTTAGATGGTATTAGAGCTTTGGTTACCGATCTTTCAAGCTTATTTAAAGTTATCGTTTGGTATTTTCACCTAGTTGGAGGCTGTTTCAAGGGAGCTAGTTCGATACATACCTCTCAAGCATGAGCATAAATTTTTCTACAAATTGGTATCTATTCCAAATGTAGCCCGATCTCCTATTTTCACTATTCATTTGAAAGAATTTGAGCTGTATTGAATCAATTACTCAGGTTTGGTATTGGATTCCATTTTGGTAGTGATTGTATCAAAATTATTGTATTGTTTCATTAACAATCTTCATAGGGTTGCAAATTGTGAGTAAAAGGATTCATATAACCCTTTCATAGTCTAATACAATCTCTTATAAATGTCCAAGATTTGATCTTGAATATTTATAAAGTATTTTTGGAAGCACACATTTAGGATTTTTTCATATCATCATTGCTTGGTCAAGTTTGATCTAGATCTATTCATTTGGGCCAATATGGCTCTTCATGGCAAGATTGTTTTACAGTGGGCCTTGGCATTTTGCAAGTAATTTTTTTGCAAGTTTCTTTCTTGCGATGATTCAACAAAAACATAGCACATGGTGTGATACTCTTTTATGCCAATACTTGAATGTTTATTATCAAGAATTGTGGTTTGGTACACAGTTGAAAATCCCATAATGAAATCCCAAATGGAGAAATTTTTTAGATTAATCTTTTTTAAGCCTCCAAAGATGGCACTCTGGCGTGGTAGGCGATTCAGCCAAAATAGTTTTTTTCCAGCTGAATTGCCTAGCACGTTGGTGTGCTATCTTTGGAGGCTGCAATTTTTATTATTATTTCACTTAGCAGGCTGGTGTGGTATCTTTGAAGGTTGCAATTTTTTTTTCTTTTATCTATTTCACTTAGCATGTCGGCATGCTATGTTTGGAGCTGCAAAAAGTATTCTAAAAAAGTGCTTTTACTCAAAATTTGGTTCTCAAATGTGTCAAAATATCTTTTCTATTTTATAATTTGAACTTTGCAACCTCTCAAACTTGTAACATATCTAGAAAAATACAATTTAATATCTTAGAAGTGGATATTATTGAGCGAGCTTCATTAAAAAAAGCAAGAAATGATTGAAGTAGTGTGCTTGCTAGAAAGAGATTTTTCAACTTCTTTCATGGATATACAAGTTCATCTTCTCGTCCATTTGGTTGAAGAAATTTCCATCGCCGGCCTGTGCACACTAGATGGATGTTCTACCTTGAGCATTTTATGAAAGTTCTAAAGGAATTTGTGAGACAAAAGGCAAGGCCAGAAGATAGCATCGTAGAAGGTTGGCTTGTTCAAGAATCATTGTTTTACGTCATAGAATATATCTCTCAAATACACCTTAGCGCACCAAGGTTATGGCGTTATGACGAAGACAATGTGTTAAAGGTGAATTACCACAAGGAAAAGAAGTCGTAAAAAATTTGACTGCACCTTTATCAGTGACTTGTTGATGCTCTCCATCGTAGTTTGGTGGCTCGATTCTGCTTCTTGAGGTTCCTCATATACTTATTATGGCTAGAATCTATTAGAAGAATCATCAAAAGAATCTTCTAACATGCCCCCACTATGAATTTGATAATAGTGCCTTGGCACCTGTGTGCATTATCATTAATATGAATTGAGGAAGTAGAGTTAGAAGAGAGTTAGTGGGTGAGTTAGAATTTGTAGATCTAATTCACACCCTTGGATGTGCCATGTCATAGGAACATTGTGTAAGAAATCATGTATGAAATCCAAATGGAGGTGATGAAAGCTCAAGAGCATCACACTGAATAGGAGTCTCATAGGCTCTTTAATATGGCTCATTATTACAAGACCAAAATTTAGCTATAGTGCTAATAGATTGAGTCAATACATATAGTCTCCTTTGATTCATCATTGGAAACTCGCCAAAAGAGTGTTTTGATACATTTTTAGCACACTAGATTTTGGCATCATGTATAGAGGAGACCACATAGGTTTGATTGGTTACTCAAATTTAGATTTTGCAAGAGGAAATATGGATAGAAGATCCAGTGGTGAACATGCTCTATTTCTTGGAAAAGTCATTTCATGGCTCTCCAAAAAGCAAGACATTGTCTCACTCTCTTCCACCAAAGCTGAGTACAAAGGTTTGATATCCACTACAAAGGAGATCTTGTGGATGAAAAGATTATTGGTGGAGCTGAAGATCACCTTTCATGAAGAAATTTCTCTTTCGCAAATTCTAAAGTAATATCACATCATTGTATGATTCAAAATACAAATACTTAGCTAGCCATGCACTCATCACATTATAGGACTTGTGTCCACAATGAAATATGATATAACTAGATCATCTAGAATTTCAATGACCTTCAAACATCTACAATCAATATTATTGTCATCAACTTGATTGACCACTACTTTTTTTTGTGTGAATCAAGCCACCTTATCCAAATTACTTCGTGAAACTCTCTCAAAGATTATGACTTCTATAACAATTATAATAACCACGGTGGGTTGCCTTAAGGTAATCTACCAATTTGAATAACTCAATTACAAAATATTTGAGTTGTCTCTTTAGCTAGTAAATCCATTGTGTTGATACAAAGAGTGAACCTACCTCACAAGGCTAAAAATTGGCTTTACAATAAATTGCTCTTGACATTGTGGACACCAAGGGCAACTCATCATCATTTGAAACATTGTGTTTTCCAAGCCCTTTTGTTATTAGTTTTGAAATCATTCAATGATAAAATAATAAACCTTTTTAAGAAATTGTTGCATACGATGTCTAACATCTAATGTTAATATCTCATAAATTTGGACATGAACAAATGCCATCAACGTGATAATGAAATGGCTACAAGCTCAAGCCCACAACAACATGCAGAGCATTCTAAGGAGTGGATCCTATCACACACACACACACACACACACACACACACACACACACACACACACACACACACACACACACACACACACACACACACACACACACACACACACACACACAAAGAATTTTATAGTTAGGACACATTAGACTTGAACAATCTACATATGCTTAACATACCATATTTCAACTTCATGTACAAACTTATAACAAAAGAAGATAAAACAATTTATTTTAGATATGAGTTATGGCTCATTTACTCTTGCCTCCAAGTCATATGATTGTACATAGAACTCTATCTATAAACTAATAAAGCAACTATAAGGCATATTTGAAAAATTCAAAAGCACTATGCAAATTGTGTACTAGAGCTTTTTTTAATCTTTGCACAAGAATATATTCATGTATAAATAATCAATTTAACCTAGTAGTAAGATCTACCATCTCTTTTGCTTTCAAATATATATTAAAGGCCATTTGTTGTCTTAGCATATGCTTCATCATAAGTATGTGTGATAAAATAATATGTCCACTGCAAAGCTTCTATAACTTGGCATACAACATTAAAAAGGTAATCTATAAGTAGTACATGATGTTGCCACCTAGAAAATTCTCTATGATAAGTAGATCAAATGCATGTCATGTCAACATCATTAATACAAGATTCCATAATGCATGATATATTCTATGTATCACTCTATGGAGATTTTTGTCTTCCATTGACACTATCAATAAAGCATAACCTAAGAAAAAAATGTTTATTTGCAAAAATTGTTTTAAGAATAGATAAAAGATTGTGCAAGTGAAGAGAATGCATAATAACAACAAAAAGGTCACAAAAATAAAGTATCATTAAGCTTGACACACATGGATCAGTTCACAAAGTTTTTCAATATTATAAGTCTATCAATGTGTCATGTCAGAAATACCACTTTTTTCATGATATATACTATACTCGTCTTTCACAACGTATTACTTTGCACAAGGCATAAGAAATTTCACAAGTTGGATTTTTCTTGATACATGAACATGTAGTGATTTAGTTTGACTATTGTACCCATCTCGAACCAATATTATCTTTGGACATTATATTTCTTAAAAGACTTCTAAGTAACTACATCCAAAGAGAGAGTATAATACATGTTGATGTTGTCACTTTCCTTTAAGATCCTTGAATCAAAAAGTGCAAGAAAAAGACAGCGACATGACTTCAAATCATATATTTCTTGAAACAAAAGACCACTTTTTATAGTTAAAGCCTTTATCATCATGATGTGATGAAGCATATATCTAGAGTTAAGCACAACCACATGATTACTTCTCAAGTAGCATGTTATTTTAACTAGATCGTACATGTTCTCAATGACATATATAACTATACATTGATTGAGAATATCTATGTTTGTTTTATTTTTTACATTTATCAAAAATTTAAAATTAATACAAGAACCTGACATCAAGATGGTAGAACCTTAGTTGAAGTTCTATGTAAATACAATTGTGATGATTAGGTGTTAAATAGGGCATATTAAATAGACCCTAATTTGATACTTGAAAGAAGTGGTCATGTTGTTTCATGTTGCTTTTTAAATTCATAATGTATTACATCTTCTTATGCATGGGTCTAATTGATATATGAAAGAAGCGGTCATGTTATTTCATGTTGCTTTTTAAATCAATAATGTAATTCATCTTCCTATTATGCATGGTGATGGAGGTGCACAACCAGTTTGATATGTTCAATGTTGGCATAAGATTGTTGGTTAAGTCGTTAATAACTATAATAGTATTGACTATAAAGCTTTAGACAATATATTGATAGCTCAAGCAACACAACTTGTCCAAGGAGACGATAGCATGCACAAAGTGCACCCATGGGTCATGCATGGGCTTCCATCCTCACCACCTACCACCTACCATCCTTTTGACCCCATAAGACTAGTACCAGGGGACAAGAGAACATTGTCTACTTTGAGCTAATATGGAGGCTATTAATAATCTTAACTTTACTTATGAGATATTACTTGCACCTTCTCTAGGTGCCACAAGCTCCAACACACTCACTGTGCATGTTGCAAACTGGTCTACTAACTCTCCCACTTAAGGAAGCAAAATGAAAACCCCTCCCACTTGCTTATATAGGACTCCAACTTGGCTCTGATATCATATTAGAGTTCAGTAACACAAAGCAGCACAACCGGTCTAGTAGACAAAAGCATACACAAAGTGCACCAGTAGGCTGCAAAGGTTGGTACCAAGGAACAAGGGAACATTGTCTACTTTTAGCTCATATGGAGGTTGTTAAACATTTGAACTTTGCTTATGGGATATTTCTTGCACTCCCAAGATGATGAGAATTGTTAATTATCATTTTATCCCACTATTTGATTGTCATACTCCAATTGGCAATAATAGTTAGATGTGCTTTATTGATACTTTGTAGATCTACTAGTTGAGAGTATCGTTGTCGAAGTTGATAAAACGAATAACATTGGGTGATGAATTCTTCAATTGTGAGCAATTCCTCATCTCCTGGAGAATACATTGATGGTGCTATTAGTAGTGGTCTTTGTTGATTTGGTTGTCTCTTTGGGATTAAACTCCTTATGATTGGTCATTTTGAATTTAATGGAATCGGATTGAAAGTTTTATTGGTCTTTGTTAAATTTACACAAACTAGTTTGCAGAAATTCCACCTGTAATTTGACTTTGAGGCCATGATGTGGGATGTCACACATGCCAAAAGCATATGATACCCTATTCTAAGTCAAATCATTAACCTAGCTTTGAAATGGTACTTTGGAATGTGTCCAAAGAGTGCATCGATAGGATAGAAAAAAAATAGGAGCTTAAAATAACAATTTTTTCATTGTTTTTGGATCTCAAGGTATTGACTCTAAATAGGGTAGATAAGTGGATATTTAGGTTAGATGTTAGGGTTAGGTTGTGATGAATACATATAAGCCCTAATATGCTCAGATCCGAGCTCTACATGTATAAATATGTGATGCGATTATGAGCAAAATCGAGATTTTCCTTCTTGACTAGTTTGAGTCTATGATTTAATTGATGAATACTATCGGCATATGATTTTTTATGATAATTGAATGAGATTGGAGTTGCAGGCATAGTACACAGGCAGCAGTAGGCCGTACATTCACACATGTGTGAAGATTTTTGGAGCTAATTCATGGAGTTCAGGCCAAGATAAACTAGGAATAAATACATTGATTTGTAATCTAGCTTCTAGATCTTGTTTGGATCTTAAGTAGGTGATTTATCCATCATTTCTAGGATCAAATGAGTTTATTTTGCTATATTTTTCACATGGTATCAGAGCCATTCCGAGAAATGAGCTTCATTTCATGCTAGCATCATAGATTTTGATGCAATTCAAGCATTGATTGCTATCTAGACATAATCTATGTTTAGTACCTTCAATCCTTGATCAATTTGAGTGGAGAGAGATCTAATGGTTTTTGATTTATAGGCTTTTTAGCTTCAATCTCCGAGTTGTGGTCATCTCATATCAATTGGATCAAAATAGCAAGTATTTTGCACTTTCCTCATATTGATGCTACTCAATTTGAAGAGTTTGTCACAAGGAATAGTTTTCAATCACTCAAAAGAAAGGTAGATGCCTATCTTTGGTACTGTAATAGGTCATTCTTAGACTTATTGAGATCTTAGAAATTCAATTTTGGGGTCAGCCCAAAGATTTTGACAAGTGCTCATCAAGTGAATGCAATTCTAGTCAAGATTGTGTTCAATTTTGCTTGATTTGTGAGATAGTTTGGATTGATTATTTCATTATGATTCAATCTGATATTGTAGGAATGATTTGAAGAGACATTTATGTGCATATGATTCCTTTTGGTTAAGTTTAGATGAATCCTATATCCTTGTGAAGTCAAGATCAAGGAGGAGGCAATTCTAGATCCAATTTTTATGCAAATTCAAGCTAGTTTTCATTCTTGTTTACACTAATAGATGTGATTTGGCTTAAGATCAAGTAGGATATTATTGAGAGGTCAAGTTTTGAGCTTTCTCAGGTCCCTAAATAGTGGGATAGCTAGTCTTTCAATCATTTCTATTCTGATTTGTGCAGCTTCAAGCCATTGTACTCAGTTTTGATTATTATCAGAGTGCATTTTTGTGTCTACACAACTATCTTGTTCCATTGCGCATTATAGTTACTTTTGATTCATCTTGATCTCATTTATTGGTAACTGTGCCGCACTTCCAATTCACATCACACACCACCAGCTCACCACTTCCTCTACAAGACATCGATTTTCTCTGATTTACGACATAGTATGAGAGCTTCTGTTTTGCTCAGAGTTCCTCTAATCCGATATCAGTCAATCATCTATGGTAAACTCTCGATTTCCGACAAAAGGTTGGGTTTCAACTGTAGTGAGTGCTTTGTTATTTTACTATACTTTTTTTTTTAAAATTAATATATTTGCCAAGTCGTCTCTCTCGCTTGGCTATTTTGAATTATGGTTTATGACAAGTGTATAGAATTCTTTTACCAATTTCAAAAAATTGTAGCTTGCTTATCACTTAACGAAATGCAAAACAAATTATATTTAGAAAGCACTTTCAATGCTTTACAACCAAGCCTACTTATATCAAATTAAGAAAGATAGAAATTTGAGAAAAAAAATAGATCAAATAGGAAAAAAACCAAAAAACAATCTGAATTTTTTTTTGTTGATTTTTTAGTTTATGACAAGTTTGCAGAATTTTTTTTTTGTCAATCTCAAAAATTCGTAACTTGCTTATTACTTAACAAAATGCAAAAAAAAAATATTTTAAAAAATCTCTTTCAATGCTTTACAACTTTGCCTATCAAATCAAA
The DNA here is from genome assembly GCA_029204225.1 of Diphasiastrum complanatum. NCBI lineage: Eukaryota > Viridiplantae > Streptophyta > Lycopodiopsida > Lycopodiales > Lycopodiaceae > Diphasiastrum > Diphasiastrum complanatum. The sequence goes on from CM055111.1 coordinate 24,886,820, forward strand.
TTATGAAAAATAGAAAGGTGGAAAAAAATTTGGATCAAACAGAACAAAATTAAAAACAAAAACCAAAAAATGCAGTCCCCCACTCATTTTTTGAACAACTATAATAGATCACATCCAATATGAATAAATTGGTTTCAGTAACCACAATCTAAGCCTATTTCATCATACAACAATGCAAAGCTAACCCTAGCATGCCAAGACCAAGATGTCTAAATTTATTCTAACTAGCAAACATAAAAGAAAATGCTAACAAGCAAGATGAAAGTGCTTCACTCCCCAACATCGGGGCCAAAAATTGTAATCAGCTATAGTTATGACAACCACAGCTTGTTAGCAAGGAGGGGAGAGAGAGAGAGAGAGAGAGAGAGAGAGAGAGAGAGAGAGAGAGAGAGAGAGAGAGAGAGAGAGAGAGAGAGAGAGAGAGAGAGAGAGAGAGAGAGAGAGAGAGAGAGAGAGAGAGAGAGAGAGAGAGAGAGAGAGAGAGAGAGAGAGAGAGAGAGAGAGAGAGAGAGAGAGAGAGAGAGAGAGAGAGAGAGAGAGAGAGATCAAATTGGCAAAAAAAATTTAGATTAGCAAGAATGGTCGTTCATTACAAAGAAAATGGACTCCTATAGTTGACATTAATTTTCTACCTACCTTTACTTCCAGGTTCAAATATTGGGTGGGAGACCTATTTAAGAAATCTAACTTGACTTTTAGGCCTCTATCTAATTCAATGAACATTATGGCAAAAAGCTATTTATTTAATTTGCTATTACAACTAGGTGCTCTTCAAGTTGGATTTACACACATAGGGCACCAAATCATGTTGGAAATGGTGAACTCATGCAACCATTCCGTGACGTTCCCCGAAGATGAAATGAAGGCCGAAGTGAAGATGTTCATTCCTTCAATGAAGCATTTGACGAATCGTAGACAAAATCTTTGATGTTCGTCCCAACAGCCAAACGATGAAGACACCCTGAACAGAGAACACGAATCGAAGGAAAACAATTCAAACTGACAATTGGCAGCTCGACAAGCGTGGAGTCTTGCACTACCATGCTCAGCCGCCAAGGGCCACGTCATCAGAAGATAACTAACTAATAGTTAGGATAAATCCTATCTTGTAAACTGTTACTTAGTGACCTTACAATTTTCCCAGATATAATAATAAAATAGTATGAACAAATGATAAGAGGAAGGAGAGAGACATAGCAAAATATAGATAGTTGTGTTCAAGCACTATGAGCTATGGATGAAAGTCTACCAATGAGCAGAACATAACGTATTCATGAAGAAGAGTGGTAAGTCGCCAACGAGTGAGACACTGATCAACTTACTCATAACAAAAATACAAAATACAAATTGTTATCTTATCTTGATTTCTCGTCATTCGTGTCATTTGTTTTAATGATTTTATATCTATGGTTGGTAGTTGTTTGCTTAGGTTTCTGTGTCAATTCTGCAAGTTAGCCAATTAGGCAACAAAGGCAAGGTGCAAGGGTTGTGCCTGCCGAAACGAAAACAATCGCAAAGAAAATCTACATGGTATCAGAGTCGTGATTCTTTGAAGCAACACAATATGGCTACAACAATACAGATGAAAATAGCAATCAATCTTGATGGAGCAAACTACCGAATATGAAAATTTAGATCAAAATCGGCCTTCTTAAGGGTGAGGGCATCTGGTCAGCGGCCGAACTCATAGAAGAACAGCCTTCAGAGAGAGACCCGAGGAGAGTTGAGTGGATCAGAAAAGATGAGTGCGCAATGACGATCATCATTTCGTCCATCAACAAAGAAATACTCATGCAGATTGAAGACTATCGAACAACCATGAAGCATGGAAAAGACTAAAACAGAAATATGAAGTGACGACTGTCGCTTCGGTGATGCACCTCCACAATCAGCTGCAAGCTATGCGATGGGATGGCAATCAGCCATACCAAAGGAGCAAAGAAGCAAGCTCGATGAAAAGTCAGAACAGACAGTCATGGTCGGATACTCAAACGGATCACGGGTCTACAAACTCTATCACCCAACCATGAAAAAAGTTGTGTTGTTCGATGAGTCCAAATTTCTAGGATTGAAGGAAGACAAAGGCCATGCGATTTTCACACTACTGCCAATTCAAGAGGGAGATCGAGGCCAAACGTCAAGTCAGAACATCGAGCCCTAGACTTCTGAGTAGCAAAAAACTGAAAATCAACGTGACGAAGAAGAAACAATCGAGTAATGACGAATGAGACCTAGACGATCAACAAGACAAGGAAGGCCTCCAAAACGATACACTGACAATCTTCAATGGAGTAAAGATACAAAGTTTGAATTTTGCAGCTTCATTGGAGAACCTAATACATATCAAGAGGCTATCCAGAGTCCAGAAGGAGAATTCTGAAAGTAGACAATGTCAGAAGAAATCGAGTCAATGAGGTCCAATGAGGCATGGATACATACCCAAAAAGAAGAGTAAAATCAAATGGCACTGTTGGACGCTTCAAGGCCACCTACATACAAAGGTACGACATTGACTATTTTGATACGTAATCACCAATGGTCAAAATGGCCAGTATTTGACTGCTCCTCGCATACGCTACACAATACAATCTGGAAATACACCAGATTGATGTGAAGACATCCTTTCTCCACAAAGATCTAGAGGAAGAATCTTCATGAAGCAACCTGAAAAATTCGAAGACCCCGACAATTGACAATATGTTTGTCAGTTAAACGATGTATTTATGGTCTGAAGCAAACATCACGAGCTTGGTACAAGAAGCTCGACAATGTTCTGAAGTCTCTAGACTTCGTTCCTACTCAACCAGACTACAATGTATATATAAGAAGAGTAGAAAGGAGTTTTGTAATTCTGACTATTTTTGTGGATGACTCCCTAATGATAGAAAACTCCTTGATACTAATAAAGAAAACGAAGAGTCAGATATCTCAAATTATGAAATCATAGATTTGGGAGAAGCAACTAAATGCCTTGGGCTAGAGATCAGAAGGGATCAAATTAGAGGAGTATTGCATCTGAGTCAATCTGCATATGCCAAAAAGGTGCTGAAGCAGTACCGAATGATGGATTGCAAAGAAAAGGCCACACCAATGATACCTGGATCTAGACTGACAAAGCAGGATTGCCCGAACACAAATGAGGAGCAACAGAGGATGGAAGGTATTCCATACTAAATCTGATCGGTAGTCTGATGTACCTCACAATCTGCACCAGACCCGACTTGGCTTTTCCAGTCTACGCATTGAGCCAATTCTCTTTGAATCTTGGCATGGTGCATTGACAAATGGCGAAAAAAATTTTGCAATATATGAAGGGCACCCGAAACATAGGATTGATCTACAAAGCAAACAAAGAAAAAAAATTGTTTGAGCTACAACACTACAGTGATGAAAGCTAGGCAAGCTGTAAAGATGACAAAAAATCAGTAACCGGAGGATGTTCGATAGTGTGTGGAGAAGCAGTCAGTTGGCTATGCAAGAAGCAGACACTCGTAGCTCAATCTTCGTGCAAAGCCAAATACATGGCAACATCGAAGGTGGCAAATGAGGTGGTGTGATTGCAGATAGACACTCCAAGAAGATCCATGAGAGAAAGAAGAGCACCTGTCAGTTTGGTGCCTGACAGCTCAGCCTCTATATTAGAGAAATTTTATGAATTTGGCAGAGAATCTCAAACATATGAGGAAGCTATCAACTGTCCAGATAAGGACAAGTGGATTAAAGCGATGGAAGATGAGATGAATTCCATGGAGCAGAACAATGTATGGAATCTGGAGCCATTACCAGCAGACAAAAAGACTGTAAAGTGCAAACTTGGTTTTCAAATACAAGTATGGACTTGACAGCAACGTATCAAAATACAAGGCCAGATTGGTGGCAAAAGGTTTCTCTCAGAAGTATGGTGTTGACTATACTGAAACCTTTTCTCTAGTCATAAAATATTCGTCCTTACGCTTGTTATTTACATATGTAGCAGCCTACAGTCTCAAGATCCACGTAGTGGATGAAAAGACCGCCTTCCTACACGGTGAGTTGAATGAAGACGTCTACATGGACCAACCTCTAGGATTCATCTGCTCACGCTTTGCTAACTATGCCTACCGAATGCAAAGAAGCATATACGGACTGAAGCAGTCTGCCAAGCAGTGGTATAAGAAGAAGGATCACACTCTCATATCCTTAGGATTTCAATTGTTGATGGCCAACTACAATGTCTATACGAAGGTCACAGATGGGAAAATCATAATCATATCAGTCTACATGTATGACACTTTTGATCCTTTCCAGAAGCAACGAGCTTATTGCTCAGGTGAAGCATGATATTTCACAGCATTTTGAAATATCAGACCTAGGGGAAGCAAGATGCTACCTAGGATTATTGATAGGGATCTTGACGGAGGGAACCTGTATCTTCACCAGTCAAGATACATCCAGAAATTATTGATGATTTTCAAATGACAGACTACAAGGGAGCTAATACGCTCATGGTAGCTAGAACAGCTCTGACCAAGCAAGACTGCTTGCAGAACTCAGAAGAGTAGGAAGCCATGTAGAACATGCCCTACAGGAGGTTAATCGGATCACTCATGTACTTGGTAGATAATATACACTTTGACATCACTTATGCAGTTTTTAGAATGAGCCAGTTTAATACCAATCTAGGCCCTACGCACTGGAAGATATCCAAGAGAATTCTGCAATACCTTCAACAGACGAAGGATTATGGGCTGTGTTTCTCTCAGCATGAAAGATTCCAGATTAAATCCTACAGCGATGCAAGCTGGGCATCCCTGAAAGATGACTACAAGAGCATCTCAGGAGGATGCACAATAGCAGCCGATGCAACTGTGATATGGATCAGCAGAAAGCAGACTGTAAATGCGCAGTCATCCTACGAAGCAGAGTATGTTGCAACAACCAAGATGGTGAATGAGCTTACATGGCTCAAGCAGTTCCTTGACGGACTGGGAGAGAATTCCAATGAACCGTTGCTACTATTCATGGACAATACATCCACCATTCATTCTAGTGTTTCATTCCAGGATGAAACACATTGTTATCAGATATCATCTGATAAGAGATTTGGTTGAGAAAGATAGGTTGAAGACCGAGTTTATTCCAACGAAGCAGATGGTGGCTGATATCTTCACGAAGCCTCTTGACAAGGCAGTTTTTGAGAAGTAGTGTGCAAGCTTAGGAATAAAAAAATACCAGCTTTGCGAGGGAGCTGAAGAAACCAAGAGTTTCTATCTTTCAAAGCCTTAGCATTTGTCCTTAGTTTTTTCTTTGCTGTTTTTCCACGATTGTGCATTTTGAACTAGTTTTGCACAGTCTGCATTTTTGAACTGTTTTGTCGCACAGTTCGGTTTTTGGGTCATGAGAAAATTTCATCCCTAGGTCTAAAACACTTAGAAAATAATTCTGAGAACTTTTTTCGACACTGTCGCATTTTTCGCATTCTTGCAAAAAAGACGACATTGTCCCTAAAATGTCTTATAAAGGTTTAGACCCTTAGAAATAGGGACACTCACCTGTAGAAAAGTGATACTTGCCTTAAAAAATGGTTCCTATCCTTAAGTCGCATTTTTTGCCTACTCTTAAAAATGGACACTTCCCTTAGATCTGTTTTTTGCCTTATGTCGGCTTTTTCGCCCTTTGAGAAAAAGTGACACTATCGCCAAAAGCTCTAAAAAACCTTTAGGCCTACCTTCGGCGTTTTTGCATGTTTGTGAGAAAAACGACATTGAAAAGTGTAGGTGCCCTTAAAATCCAGAAGGTGTCTTTTTGGCATAAACCAAAGGTGCCCTTGAAAAGGCTACACTGCTCTTAAAGTCACAAAAAGCAAAAAGCGAAGGCCTACAGCATGAAGGCCAGAGCGCAATGGACAGAAGGTGGATGATTCACAGCGGAAAATGACAGAAAACTGGAATCAGTTTTGTTTAGGGCTAATGCATTTTTTTTGATTAGATCTTCTAACTTAATCGAGGATTGATCACATAAAGGGATCAACAAAGGATATAGAAGACAATCACGGACGCACAGACAGAGAGTCTGAGATAGCTCCAGAGGGAGTTTACAGATTAGCAATAGCTAGTCGTATCATTCGTGAGAAGAGAATATCTCTCTCGTGCCAATGCGTTGATCTGGAAAACAGACAGTGCTCACAAATTGTATTGTAAATTCAGCTCTGATAATAGAAGCAATTTTCTCAATTTTTTGTTTAGTAATGTATATGATCTACGATATCAGAATGCATGCTATCAGTAGATAAATTTCTGTTGTTGTTTGATTCAACATTCTCTACTGTTTACAAGTTTGAATTTTACAACAGATCTGCAGTAGCTGATCTGGGGCTTGGAAGATAATTAGACCGCAGTCAGTAGCAGTAGCTACTCCTGCCATGTTGGCTCCATCCGGCCTGTCATTAACACTCTCCATCAAGCTTGTCCAGTGGGTTCGTCAGTAGATCTATAATTATATCCTCCGATTTTATGAATTCGACACAAAGCTGCAGAGCCCTTCGAGATCAGATCTCGAAAATGATGTTACTTCAAAGGCATATGTTTGGTTTTTGAATGGAAAACCGGATCCTGAGCTAAGTAAATAACACTATGAGAATCCATCTTCATGATGGAGGGGTCCGGATGTGGTATTCCAACCCTTAACAACATCATCCTACCTCGTTTTCCACCTTTGAAGTTGCTACATATTGAGCTTCGCATGAGGATTGAGCTACAAGTGTCTGCTTCTTGTAGGTCCAGTTAATCGCAGCTTCGCATGCTATTAAACATCCACTTGTTATGGAATTGCTATCGTCTTTGTAGCTAGCCCAACTTGCATCATTGTAGTATTGAAGGGTAAATTCCTTCTCTCTTTCGTAGATCAATCCCAAATATTGGGTGCCCTTTAGATATTGTAGTATTCGTTTTGCCATCAGTCAATGTTGTATGCCAAACTACCGATCAAATTTTGATATGGTATCTTTTGTCTCTCCTCATTTGTGCTTGGGCAATCCTGCTTTGATAATTTGGCTCCGACTATCATTGGTGTCACCTTCTCTTTGCATTCGATCATCCCATAATGCAAAAATATTTTCTTAGCATATTATGATTGGTTCAGTTGCATGAATCCTCTTGTTCGGTCTCTTTTAATTTGCATCCCCAGACATTTCCTCGTTGTTCCTAGATCTGTGATCTCATAACTTGTAGATATATGACTCTTCACCTCATCAATCAATGTTAGACAGTTTTCTATCATTAGGTAGTCATCCACAAATATTGTTAAAATCACAAAATTCTTTTCTATTTTTTTTATGTAGACATTACAGTCAGGTTGTGTAGGAGTGAAGCCTAGAGACTTCAGAAGACTATCGAGCTTTTTGTACCAAGCTCGCGAGGCCTGCTTAAGAGTGTAGATACATCAATGTAGCCGACAGATGTAGTCTCGATTGTTTGGGTCTTCGTATCCTTCAGGCTGCTTCATGAAGATTTCTTCATCTAGGTCTCCATGGAGAAAGGCTATCTTTACATCAATCTGCTGTACTTCCAGATCATGCTTCGTATGCTCAATATGTTGACCATTGGTGGGTATGTATCTAAGTAGTCAATACCATACCTCTGTGTATAGCCCTTGGCGAAATGTCGAGCTTTGTATCGTTCGACACTTTCATCTGATCTCAGTTTCTTCTTGGATACCCATTTGTAGTCAACTTTTTTTTTCCTTCAAGAAGTGGCTCAAGTGTCCACGCTTGATTATGCTTCATCAGTTCAATCTTTTTTGACATTGCTTTCTTCCAAAATTTTCCTTCTAGGTTTTTGATAGCTACCAGATATGTCATTGATTCTTCAATGAAACTGCAAAATTTGACATCTATGTCTTCACTCCATTGAAATTTTTTGATGAATCTATTAGAAGGTCTTCTAATTCTCGTTGATCTTCTTGGTTGGATTTGTCACTACTGGTGCTCTTGCTCTTCGATTTCTTTGACAAGGTGGTCTTCCACTTCCTTCTCTGAAGTTTTTGGTTCGTTGACATTTTGGTTCGATGTTTGGCCTTGAACTCCCTCTTAAATCAGCAGTATTGAGAAGACTTTATGGCCTTTTGATTCTTTGACTCTTGGAAACGTTGATTCGTTGAGCTTCAAGTCTCTGCTCATTACCAGATTTTTTGAGGTTGGATTGTAGAGTCGATAGATCTACGAGTCATTCGAATAACCAACCATTGCTATCAACAACGACTTTTCATTTCTTTTGGTATGTGCATCTATGCTGCACATCTGAACTGCACATTTTTGGGCTTCTCACCCGTCCACATTTTGTACGACATTTTGTCTTCTAGTGTTGTTGTTATCGATTTGTTCTACAAGTGTACAACAACTACAATTTCTTAGGCCCAAAATTGACTTGGCAATTGTGCTTGAGCCATCATGCACTTGGCTCCTTCGACAAGTAATCTGTTTCTTCTTTCTGTTATACCATTATATTGTGGTATATAGGTAGGAGTGAATTGATGTCCAATTCTTCTATCCTGGCAGATGCTTGAGAACTCCTTGCTTTAAAAGCTATTGGAGGTTCATTATGTCACTCATTCATGGCCAAGTCATCAAGTGATGATAGCATCTTATGGCAAGATGGAGATGGAAGCTCATTCATGGGGTATCATGGTGGATACAAGGCAACAAAGGACAAAAAAGGAGGAGACATGCAAGCAAAAGTTGATCACTCACATTTATAGTTTGTTTCTTGTATTTTTTCAGAGAGTTCAGAGTTGGAAGCATGGTGGAATCATTTCATTTACATTCTATTTGATTTTTCATAGCTCATTGAAATGATATTGCAACATTTTGTGAGGGAGAAAGTCATTGCAAAGGAGGTGGAGCTTCAACATGTGTCTTCAAGGGAATGTGTAGTTAATATCTTCACCAAAGCATTGGGAAAGGAATTGTTCATGAAGCATATGACATCACTTGGAGTGTTATCAAAGTCTATGCTAAAACTAGTTGAAGAGGAAATGTGAAAGATTCAATTAGTTTGATCATATTTGCTATATTTCCATCAATATGATCAAATTGTCATAATTATGATTTGATCATATTGATTGAAATTATGACAATACTGGAAATACAGCAAATATGATCAATTGAAGTTGATGATTTTGCTACGAGAAGAGGAGGTGTCCAAGGTGTTGTTGGCCATAAGGATTCAACATTGTGCCATAACCTGAAATACTTTGTACAAAAAAAAATTCGTATTCAACATGACAACTTTTATTTACAAGCAGGAACTATAGTAATGGCAATAAAGGCATTGTCCTATTTTTGTAATGGACATAGATATCCTAACAGTACTTACAAAATCATTTTTGTGAAGAGGGATATAGCTATCAAAATATTGGGTTATGTTTCTGAAAATGTACCCAAAAGATCATCTGCTTTAGCAGTGTACGCAAGTTACATAGAGTTGAGCAAAAGAAGATCAATTGGGCATTTGGATCCATATGAGAGGAGACAATTTCTTATGACCATACTGCTTAGCTGACCTTTGATACCGATGAGGATATGTAATGCTTTAATTGTTTTTCTATAACGATGATGAAGTTGAACTATTTCTCCTCAGATGTTGAAATGCCTTTTTGAATGAAATGAGATTTGTTGAATATTTGGTTTGATATCTAAACTGTGATCTTCTGTAGAACCATTGAAATAATTGATATAAGTAGCATCTCTTGGAATTATATCTGCCATGGTTGGTTGCTCGATGAAAAGCTCCTCTTGCTTGCCAATGCGATTTCTCCATACCTTGAGAAGACCATATGCTCATACTTCCATATTCTTTTGCAAAAAACGTGGTGTGCTATAATAGAATATGCTGCAACCAGTAAAATACATATATCAGAAATCAAATATATGACGTTGCAGAACAATTTTTGCACAAAAACAAATAGTGAGTTACCATATAGTGTGTAACATGATCCTCTCCCCAACATTCTGCTACCGATTTGACAAATATCTCACAATATTTTTGTAAATTTGCAATGTCGATTTCAGGTAACTTTTCTTTTCACAACATGCCAATCAAATTGTCGAGATTTTGCCATACTGCAGCTTTTTTTAATCTTGTGTTGCCTCTCTCTTCAAAATCTTTTGATGCTGCAACAATGTCTTTCCAAACATTGTATGTCATGGTAGAAGACTTTTCAGTGTGATTGGATAAAAAACTTCTAGCTTTTGCACCTCCAACAGATGGCTTGTTTGGAACATTCCCTGATTTACCCGATAGTTTTTCACTTTTTTTCTATTTTTACATTCCCCTTGTGCAAACCTGCTTTTGAAAGTACTTGCTCTAATCTCTCAATTCCAATTTTAGAGGCCGATTCAGGTTTGGCATTCCAGACATAGAGAATATGATTGTAAATCAATTTTTCAATAATTTGTACCTCAACATGCAATGTGCATATGTGAACATTGATTAATGGAATTGCCAACACAGGTCTAAAGTTCGGATCCTCTCGATGTCTTGTTGGACCAACTTTTGATCTTGTCAAATTCAAGTCTTTATAATTCTTCATACAATACAAACAAGGATGTTTAGTATTTGCCCCATGCGAAACATTATACATACATTTCATTGTCTTTAAATCACCTGCAAGATGCCATAAAATTTGAAACATGTCATAGTTTGGCGCATATATTTTGTTTCCACCCATATGCTCTTCAATAATCTTTGCAAAATTTGATGTCAAAAAAATCCACGACAAGATAGCATGGTCTTCTTTTAAAACCTGAAAAGTAATAAACACATACAAAGTTACGAACATTGACATTAGCAACTTAGGTGATAAAATACAATACTAAGTAAAATTGAAATATACCTGAAATGCTGCTAACCACCATATTTCATTCTCTAATTGAACACTAAATGAGGAATCATTTGCATCATTTTCAGTATTGTTCGATGCTCTATTCATAAAGGTGATACTTACCCGTTCCAATTTTTGTCCCTTAACAATTTTAGAGTCATCAAGTTTAATAACCAATATCAATTTTCCTTGGACTTCTCTTTCGAATATTTTGTAATATTTAATCATGTATGCCACTACTTTGTTAATATCCAAAAATAAATTGTTGGACTCATTGTATTCCAATGTTCCACTCTCAGATGTATACAATTTCTTGATATGAAATGGTTCACCTATAAGCATACTCATACTCTCATTAAGACAATATCTTGCTTTTTACTCTAAATGGATGAGGAAGAGGTAGCTTTCGAATATTCACATGTGCAAAGGCTTCCTGTACAATTTTAAACAACAGAGTATATGCTTTACGACTAATTCCTGAATCATCACATGCTCCTTGGATAACTCTTGCATCCAAGACATGTTGAATGCTCTGTATAATCACTGCATCAATATCTTTCTTAATCCTGTCATAACGAGAATTCTTTAACATTTCTTTTGTAGTTTTTGATGGCAATATGGAACCCAAAGATTTTCCAATACTTGTAGAATCTTTATAATGTTCTCTCGCCAACAAAGATTATCTGCAAGACATAATAAATAATTAAATTAGCAAGCATTAGAAAAACAAGCACATAAAATCTTAGCAAGCGTGTTATTTGCTCTTTTAATTAATACTTGAATGCTTGAATTTTTTTCTTCTTGTTTCCACTTCTTGAAGACAGATCATCTGTCTTTTTTTGGAAGTCGTTTGTGTTTTCTTATATTTAGGATATTTGAAGATCAGTAACAATAGTTTTCAATCTGATATATTGGAGCTCAATGTCGTATTCTCGTATATTTGTTTCTGCAAATTTTCTTGAAGTATTGCCTTCTCATTGTTTGTTTGATTCAACAAATACTCCAATACTTGTGTTCATTTCATTGCTTCATACATCTCATAATGGCTCAACTTTTGACAGTATTCCAACAATCCACTATGTCCATTACACACAAAATTCAATAACTGGCTAGTAATTTGAAAGCCCTGAAAACATCTTGTACTTGGATCTTTGGGATAAATTGATCCAACTATCCACAATTCAATATTTCTACAATTTTTTTCTCTAAGTTCTTTCTTACAAGTCTCATTAATCTGACCAGCTTTGGTGTTTCTCTTATAAATTGGAGCACAATCAAGTGGGAGCACAATATGAAGATCAAACTTTTCCATTATTTCGAAATCAAACAAACTAAATCATGTAATGAGAAAAATGATTCACAGGAAACCAAAACAAGCTTGTAAATCATTAAACGTGCATGTTATATAATCTACCTTTCAAATGTTTTCAAAGATTTTTGGAGGGAACACCAAAAAATTATCCTCTCCTCCTCCCGCTACTGATATCTTCTTGAGAGCGTGAATAAAAGCTTTTTGGTGTGCTTAGGCGGTGTGTGCTTAGTCGACTGTGAGCTTAGGCGGCGTATTTATTTCGTTTGAGTTGTAATGAGTTAACCACACCAGTTAGACGGCGGGCAGCACCGGAAACTAGAAAAATGGCAACAAATCTTGCCGTTTTTACTTTCTCTCTCTAATCATTCTCTCACTATGTTCGAGTTTCTTATAGGGCCCTTTTTGAGTTGAGGTTTTCCCTAATGTCAATACTTCGACCTTAGAACTGGGCGTCAAATAGACCTTGGCAACATAAACTTGTAACTTGACCTAGTACCATGGCAAATAATAGCATAAATAAGTAACAACGCCACCAAGTACTACATCAATTAGCAAAACCACCGAGTTTCCGATAGAATTGTCAATAAAATTGACCATTATAAAAGTCAATGTATCACAGAGATCAAGGCCATTGAACCATAACGATCTAAAAAATACCAGGTGGGCACATCTACCTACCTTCAAATATTAGATCAAAACATCAAAATGATGCATCAATGACCCTTGATGCCTTGATGCCTTAATCTTCTCATTCTACACTTCAAGCTCTTTCCACCAAATGTCTACTTGGACTCAATGGATCAAAAATGAGATTGCTACAAAATTCCAAAGTGGATGCAACTAATATGTGGCCTGCACTTTCACTCTAGCAAATGCTTACTATTGGTCCAAGAAATCAACCAAATCTAGCAACCATTGACCAATTTTAAGCTAGATGAGAATCGAGATCCAAGAGCACTCCCAAACCTAGATTTTTCACACAAAATCTTGCTTTTTGATGATCTACCTAGTGTGATTCATTGGAAGACTCTGATTAGAGTCATGAGATATGTTCGAGCAACCATGGACCTCTGCATCTACTATGGAGGAGTCGATGCAAATCAATTTCACGTATAAGTAGATATAGATATGCAAATTGGACAAGAGATATTGACAATTGTAAATCCACATCCGGATTTATTGTTTTGCTCAACAACGATTTAATCTCTGGGAACAGTTGTGAGAAAACATATATTGCTCTATCATCTACAAATTAGATTATATTGTTGCTTCGCAGACCACTAAAGAAGCTATATGGTTGAGAAACTTGTTATCAGAAATCAGCCTAAAATAGTACGCTCTGACAATTATCAATGGGATAATCAAAGTGCAATTATCCATTAATCCAAAATTTCATTCTAGGATAAAACACATAGAGATAAATGATCACTATATCAGAAGCAGAGTTTTCAATAAGGAAGTGATCTTAGAATATTGTCGTACATATTACATGATAATAGTATGCACTTATCCGAAGTTGATAGGCATAGCACAGGCACCGAGGAAAATAGGAACAACCCTTTAGTTCCTATTATTTTTTCCCATAAGCTTGGAAGCATAATCCCCACATGACAATAAAATCGAGGCCACTACAACTTGTCATTCACTTCTACATTCAACTCATCATCTTCTAAGCCTAGCAAAATATCTAGCTCATTTTTTGGGCCTTATATGGTACATAACCTTCCTCATTCGTTTTCGTAAAAACCTCATCGACTTTGGAACATTAAAGGCATTCTGCCCATAACATCCATGGGCTTTGAATATATACCAAAACCAATGTATACATGACAAGGAGTGCTAAAGATGAGTCAAAGAAGAATATTGTGCATAAGTATTAAGTATAGGCTAAAGCCCCTGGAAGGAACCTTTCCTCTTTCTAAGGGCAATTTCCTTGAGCGGAATGAAGCGTTTCCTAGAAGCTTACCTTATGTAATGCCTCGACTCGTTTTCTAAAAAAAAAACTCGTAGTTCCCTACCCAGGCCATAATGCCTTGCTTGAAGAGTCTCCGTAGGCATTATGGTTGCGGCAAGAACATGGATTCAACATCCAAGGAGAGATGCATGGGTAAGCAAGACATCTATTGGGTTTAGACTTTTTTGGTCATTTTTTAGTCTAAAGCCCTCAAAGCTGCATGGTTAAGGAAAAGGTCTATTGGGTTTAGACTTTTTTGAGGTCATTTTTTAGTCTAAAGCCCTCAGCACATGCCTATAACCTTCACTTTGAATTTCCCAGCCAATGCTTTTGGGTACTATCAACCCATGGGATCATAGAGACCCAAGAGTCGAACCTGGGTGGGCATTTCCCAGAAAATGGGGACGTGTAAACTGCAATATGCATGCAACTGCTCTCATTACTACTCACCAATAAAGCCGAGTAGTCCTTAACACTCCTGCTTGTGATGATTTGCAGTCTGCAGAATGTGGATCTTTAGCAGCCTGCTACCGTATCCCTTGCAGCTGCAAACAAATCAGAATACCAAAGATCTTTGATCACATAAATTAGCCCTTGCTGACTTCATGTATTGCAAAATGTGGGTCTCGAGTCCTCTCGACTCTCCACTCTCCACTCTCACCTTTCGACTATCCAGGGACCAGCAGCGTACTGCTGCCGTATCTCCTTGTGCAGCTCCAAATCAGATTACAACAGATCTGTATCACAGAGGTCATGACGCCCGTGCTCGCTTCAGAAGCTTACTTCTAGTCTGAACAATAATGTAGAATGGTTAGTTTGTAGCTGTCCACTGACAGCTCCCAGTGCCCACACTGCCTACCACGTATTGCTTACTGCCCATATACGTCATAACTCATTTGCAAATAATGCGTTGAACGTTCTTTTTGAAGGCCAGCTTCAAAACCGGAGATTTACCTTCCTAGTATGCTACATTGGTGTTACAGCTGAGAGGTGAAGTGTAAAAGGTTATTAATAAGCAATGGTTAATCTTTTTGAGAGAGAAAAAAAGAAGTTACATCCAGGAACACAGGTTTGCACTTTGTACTTCATTTCAGTATTTTCAGGATATTCATGATTGAGGTCGAGGATTCATGAAAGGAAAGGTGAGCATGTGCCATCGGTCATGCTCCTGATAATTTTTCGAGCCAACCTTATTATAAACTTACAGCACTTTAGCGAAAGCAGCTCCAATGAAATAGATATGCGATTACAAAGATCAGACCGTGCTCACTTCAGAAGCTGCAGAATAATAAGGTAGAATGGACAGTTCTTGGTTGTCTGCTGACAGCTCCACTGCGTAGTGCCAACTGCCCATATATGTCATGACTCATTTGGATTCACGTTAACAGCCAGCATGGATACTGGAAAATTACCCTCCTATTGTCCCACATTGTTGTTACAGCCTAGAGGTGAAATGTAAAAGGTACTTCGAGGAGCACAAGTCACTTGGTACTTCATTCCAGGTGTACATTTATGATTGAGGGAAGTGCTTTGGAAACCTCTTTTGAGTTATTCTCCAAAAATCGGCATTTTATAGAATTTCTCATTTTTTTGAAGACTTTTACTATATGCTTGTATAAAAATTGTCGAACATTTTATAATGCCGGTTTTTGAGAAAACTTGGCGGCTCCATTCCTATAGTTTGCTGGTTTTTTCGAGCACTGATTGAGCCTCGAGGGTATACGAAAGAAAAGGTGAGCATGGGCACTGATTAATTGTGACTATTGGAGAGAATATGGTGGTGGATGAGGGAGAACCCAACTTACCTTTGCAAGTGTTGTTGGGAATATGCTCCTCCCACATATTGTTGGATGAGCATTCTATTAAAACTGTTTTTGTCGGTTATTCTTCTTCTAATGGCATGTATTGACTGTATAATATTGTAACTTGTAAAATTTTTACTAGCAGGGATGTGACCTTTCTTGAAGATACATTTATTGATTTGTAGGGCAAGCACTGAGTTCAATCTATAGACTCTGCCCCGAAAGCTGATGAATATTGATTTACCATTTCGATTCCTTCAAGTAGTCAAACTATATAGACAGTAACAAATTCAAAAGAAGCTGCAACTCGGGAACGACCTATAAGCACTAGGACCTCTCTTATCATGTGATGTCACTTCCACCTTTCGATGATGAGCATGCACAAAAAAAGGAGCCACCTCCCTCAAGAAAAGAGCTAGATGTGTGGTGGTAGACTACTGTACCATACATATGGTTAGTAGACAAAAGAGGTGAAGTCTTCTTAGGTGTGTGGTCTGCTGTCGTACAACAATATCACACCCAACGATATGACAACGCATTTCTTTAAAGAAAGACCCTGCTAAAGCACACCGGCCGAAGACAGGAACTAGATGGAAGTTGAGATAAAGAAAGAGAGATAAGGATCTCACAAACCCTGGTACAATGTGCCAATGGTTGTCCTTGCACAGCTCGTACTCAAGGTATGTTTTCTAATGGTTTAAGATCAAGATATTTGAGGTCGGATACTGATTCATCGGAACTAATATCGTTGTCTTTGCACAGGATGAATTTGATAGATTGGTACATGAGCATGACTCGGTGATTGATGGGCAGCATTTGACAGAAGAAGAACGCAACGAACGCCATGACATCGCTGTACAGGTTTGTGACATCTCCTTCAATATTCTAGTGGAAAAATCTGTAATTGGTAAACACTAACAGTTTTTGCTTGTAGGCTATTGAAAAATCTATAAATAACAAGGCGTATAAGCTGGCTATCATTGCCAACCCTACGAATGGAACTAGATTCTTTAATATTATGTATAACTTGGATTGGAGTGCGAAGGGAATAGTGGTGACTGAAGACAAACTCCAGACTATCGCAGCATCTTGTGTTAGCACAACGAAGCAAGTTTGCAACTCGTAACCATTCATGCTCTAAACATGCAATCATAGCATCTGTTACACACCAAGTGTAATAATAGCATCTTTCAAATGACACAAATTGACATATTGTCACAGGAAGAAAGAAGTCATTGCGTTTCTTGGAGGAGACAAGCAACAAAGAGAAGCTATGAGTATGAGCTCTGATAACAAAAGCTTCAGACGGTACATGGCAAAGGACAGCAAATGATTGAAATGGCCAAGGGCATTGTCATGCAGCTGGCCATGGCAGATGATGGCTCTTCACTTCCAGAAGGACACAAGATCTTCTTCAGGAGACAACGCCAATTACACTTTCAGCTTGCCTTTTCTAATTTGCAGAAAGAAATGAAGAATGCAGCTGGTGAGGATAAGCAACCAAAGCTAGTTTTGTGTGCTCGAAGGCTTGTCTATAGGTATGGTACTACATAAGTAGTTGTCTACTTTTATTTGTCTAAATAGTTGTCATGGTACTACCATGACTTTCACATTCTGAAGCTTTATACCTCATCTAAAATAATCAAATTGTTGCAGATGGTTGACCTCACTGCTCAAAGAGAAGACTATAACAAACTATCCAATTGAGGTAACTGACTGGCTAGTGGTTGATGGACCCCAGAGCATGTTTCCACTTGAGTAGAATGACATGGATATCACTTCTTGGGAGCGTAAGTGGTGTCCTTGGTGGTTGGATTACCCAGCAGGCCAAGTTCCCCCTTCTGAGAGAGATTTGCAAGCAAGGAGGCAAGCCATGATACAAGGCAAAAGACAAAACACCCAAGAACCCGAACAAGGATTAGCCTCCAAGAGAAAGGTATTAGCTAGATAGTGTGAAAATTGTCAACATTTCCTTGTCTAGTTTTAGGCCAAAATTGCTAAAAATGGCACATAGTTTAGGATCTGACTTTTCACACGTGTGAAACAGGTCTAGATATTTTTAGTAAGTGTATTTTTTCAGTATGAAGAAGTGTCAAACTTCAAGACCTTCGAAATGAGTCCATTTTCATGTATTTTGGACATATATGCCAATTTTACCTATATAGGGCATATTTTAGGTAAGGAGGGTCTAGAGAGAGGAGAGAGAGTCATCTCTCTCAGCTATATATAGCAGGTAGGCCGTGGAGAAACAGGTTGGAGCAGATCCATTGTATTCATTTGCTTAATGAGAGATTTTTCTATTGGGTTCTCCTTCCATTGTTGGCATTGTGTAGTGATTGAGTTCAAGCTTTGTGTGTATGATCTTAGGTGCTTTCCAAAAGTGATAGGCTGATGTATTATGGACTGTATAATGCTATTTTGGGCCGCACTTGATGTTTATGGAAGTTTCCATTTGTGATAAATGCTTTTTGATCAAGTTCTTTGCATTCTAGGTAGCATAGAATGTGTTGCCAATTCCTAGCTTATGTAGTTTGGAGTGCAAGCATTCAAGCCAATGATCTTGGAGTTTAGATCCACTTAGGATCTGTATTTTTCACATGGTATCAGAGCTGGTTGGCTTCTATTTACAGTAAGTATTCCATTTTTGGTGATATTTGGATGTTTGATCAAGTTCTAGCATGATTTTGCATTGCTTTGTTGATCAAATCTTACTAACCTTTGTTTTGTGAGTTGAACTTGTGGATCAAAAGCATATTTCAGGTCTATTGAAGATCAGAGGCTGAAAAGAAACTATTTTGGATCAGATCATAACACCTAATCATTTGTGATTGTGAGGCTTGTGCATATTCAATACTAACAATGTTCTTTTCAATCCTATTGTTGACAATCTCCATTCTTGGATGAACACTCTCCTTAAGTGGATGAAACTTCTCCTTAAGTGGATGACAAATGCTCTTTTGAGTGAGTTGTAATTCTCCTAAAGGCTGAGCAAAGCTCCCATTTGGATGAAAGATCCCCTTTTTTGGGTGAACATATTGTAAGCTCCATTGTGAAGAGCATATTGTAAAGATTGTCATCAATTTTGGCATAAATTTTGGTGTACTTTGTTGAGCATGTAAGTAACTCTCCTTATGTAATTTGATTGGAGCATTTGCTGGAAGGTGTTAACCATTATGCAAGTGTGTTTTCAGGTTCTTAACAGGTTGAGGAACATTCTCATGTGAAGTGATCTTAGATCTACATCTAAACACCAAATTTTGACAAGATAGTGAAGCTAGTCTTGTGATTCACTAAGTGTGCTCATTCATTCACCTCTAAATCTTGTATTTATCACTTGCTGGAGTTTATAAACTTTTAGAAGTGTGGTTTACATGTGGTTTTACAGGTTGAATCAATATCTTAGTGTGGTGATCATATGTTGATCAAGTTTGTTCATTACTAGGTAATTTTGGCATCCTAGTTTTGGGTATTTTCTAAGAATGCAAGTAACTCTTCACACCATAACTTGATTTGGTCACTTGCTGGAAAGTTTGAGAGCTTAAGCAAGAGTGTGTTCAGGTTGGTTTGAGTTTGTAATCCATTCTTAGTGTGTGCAAAGTGTTGCATGTGTTTCAATCTTCCTTTCTATGCTTGAAAGCCAAATAGTTTCAAGATAGAGGTCATTTAGGGTTCTAAATCTTTTAAGATCTTCTCCTTCTTCATTTATTGAGAGAAAGGAGAGTGCTAGGTGCATTAGAACAGAGCCTAAGGACACAAGAAGATTTTAGCATCATGACATCCAATGGTGGAATCATGTTGGAAGCTAAAGAGAGGTTAAACTCTACAAACTATTCAACTTGGAAAGTGAGGATGGAGTCTTTACTAGAGTTGAATGAGCTAATGGATATAGTTGTGGGAATTGAAGAAAGACCTCTAATTCTTCAAGAGCAACTAAATTTTGATAGAAGGGCTAAAAGAGCCTTACATATCATAAAGATGAATGTTACCAATGAACTTCTTAAAGAAGTTGGTAAATGTACTTCTTCAAGTGAAGCATGGAATGCTTTGAAGAAGATCTATGAGTCCAAATCCACATCTAGGGTTCTCACCCTAAGAAGGCAAATCTTCCAAAGTTGTCAAAGAGAGGGAGAGAGTGCACATTCATTTGTCTTGAAGGTTAAATCCTTGAATGATGATCTAGCATGCATAGATGAAAGCATAAAGGATGGGGAACTAGTTCAAGTCATGTTGAATGGTTTGCTTGATGAACATTCTAACCTTGTACAATGCTTTGCTATACAAAAGTCCTTGCCAAGTGTCAATGACTTGCAAGAGATCTTGGTGGCTGAAGAGCATAGGTTGCAAGCCAAAGGTGGTGGTGCATCAACACAAGGTGGAGATGAAGAAGCTCTTTTCACAAAGGGCAAGTTCAAAGGCAAGTGGTCCAAGCAAGGTAGTTTGGAGCATGGAAAGCATTCTTCTTCTTTGCAAAGTAGGAAGCAAGATAAGTCCAAGTTCAAATGTTTTTATTGTGGAGTGAAAGGACATTTTGCAAATGAATGCCATAAGAAACAAAATGCTAGATCTAGGTTGAGATCTAATGTACTTCTTGGAGATGATAATTGTTGTGCTAACTTGGCAAGCTTTGGTGAATCTATGGTCAATTTTTTGGATCCATTGGATCTTGAAGATGGACTAGTGCTACCTACTAGTCAAATGGAGTCATGTGGAGCTAAATTAGCATCATGTTTGTACTCTTCTACTCATGGACTTCCAAGGCTTGGTGGTTCTTCAATGGTGCTAGATGGCAAGTGCAAAAATGGAAAAGGTAAGGAAGGAGCTAACTTCATCAATGGAGTTGATGAAGATTCTTCTTTGGAAGTGATTGTTGCTAATGACTTGTTTGTTCATATGGAAAAAGATGGAGATGCTAAGTGTCATTCTTTGCAAGAAGATGGTTGTTCTTCTAATTCTTTTCATATTGATGTATGTAATCATGTGGGAAAAGATGATGGTGCTTTGAGCATGCTTGAAGGAAATGGTTCTTTTACATCTTTTTGTGATAAAGTCATTTGTGCAACAAGTGGTGTCACATTTCTTCATAAAAAGAGTAGATCAAAGGTTTCTATCATGAGACTTGGTGAGGGAGATCACAAGTCAAAAGGAAGAGAAGTATGTGAAGTGTTCAAAGTAGGATGTACTTTGAATGATGTTTTTATGAACGATAGTGAGGAAGAATCATTATCATATGACTCATTACCTAAATCATTGAGTAGAAGTTCATGTTTGAAAAGAGAGAGTACTTCAATCACTCTTATGTTGAAGGTACTAAGGATTCTTTTCTTGGCTTCTAATATTCAAGAGTCTTCTACTTCTTATGGTGCAACTATCAAGAGGGAGGTTTCTAACTTTTGTGGTGCTAGCATTAAGAGGGAGTCTTGTGAAGGAAAGGGCAATGGAAGAGTGGTTCTTGGGAAGATCCAAAGCATGGATCTAACATCTCTTCATCAACTCGAAGCATTCTTTGATTGTGGTGGATTGTTCATTCATGGTCAAGATGGCAAAAGGTTGGTTGAAGAAGACTACATGGAGCAACTCAAGTGGCAACTTCTTCAAGGCAAGGGAGATATCATTGGTGAGCTTATTGAGGTTTGTTATGAACTCAAGAGGGCTGTTTTGATTAGGTTTGATACTCATCTTCACCTACTCTACTTCATGTTAAATGGAAATGTTGGAATCTATCTTTTGGTTTATGATGGTGGCATTGTTTTCACTAACTATAGTGAAGGGTCAAATTTGAGCATTGATGAGATCTTGTGGGATCTTAATCATGTGTTTGAGAGGGAGTATCTTCAGAGTTTCAGATCTGAAGATGTTCACATATGCAAGATCTTTGATGTCTTATTGGAAGATCAAGAGGTTGATCTTGGATTGCTTCATCAACACCAAGAGACAAGTGGCAATTCGAAGCTAGTGAAAAGCATCAAAGAAGAGACAAATGGTCAAGGCATTTTGGATCTGTTTTTACAGGTTCTTGAAGGTTAAAGTAAGGTCTTTGGAGCTGCAAGGAAGTGTCTTCTTACTCTACCTCACTTGCCTAATCTCATGTATGAACATTGTTATGTCAATGTGTTGAAATTGTCAAATTTCAATAAAACTAGTTCCATAGTTTTGCATCCTTTGGATCTTGGAGATGGAATAGTTATCATTGCTGGTTTGTATGATCAAGTACATGAATTCATTCAGATCTTGAAAGGTATTGAAGTGGTCAATATGTTTTCTTTTGAACAAAGTTCAAGATCTAGTATTCTAGTGTTGGCAAATTGGCAACTTGTTGACATTGTAGGATCAAGCGTTGTGTGCAAATCTTGTGGAGGTACTTCAAGTATTTCAAGTTCAGGTTTTGGTCATTCAAATGGAGTAGGGAACACATCTTTTTGGCATTCATTCACTCAAAGGCTTTCATGGATTGAAGATCTACAAAGGCAAGGTGGTGATGGAAGTTCATTCATGGAGATACATGTTGCATTCACTATATGTATAGTGAAATGTGGAGGAGGCATGCAAACACTTGTTGATCACTTTCATTTACAACTTGTTTGCTGCTATTTTACAGAGAAACCAGAGATGGATACATGGAGGAATTCATTAATTGAGATTCTATGTTCTTTTACATGTACCATTTTTATGATTCTATGTAAAATTGATGTAAGAAATAGTGAAGCATCCTATATGGACACTATTATCTATATCAATTATGTTGTGTCCTATTTTGTACATATTAGGATCCTTGAGAAGAGATCTATTCTGATGATGGAGATCATTCTTAAGTTGGAACAAAGTAGTGTTGTAAAACTAGCAAGTTAAGTTGAAGAGGGAGTGTGAAAATTGTCAACATTTCCTTGTCTAGTTTTAGGCCAAAATTGCTAAAAATGGCACATAGTTTAGGATCTGACTTTTCACACGTGTGAAACAGGTCTAGATATTTTTAGTAAGTGTATTTTTTCAGTATGAAGAAGTGTCAAACTTCAAGACCTTCGAAATGAGTCCATTTTCATGTATTTTGGACATATATGCCAATTTTACCTATATAGGGCATATTTTAGGTAAGGAGGGTCTAGAGAGAGGAGAGAGAGTCATCTCTCTCAGCTATATATAGCAGGTAGGCCGTGGAGAAACAGTTTGGAGCAGATCCATTGTATTCATTTGCTTAATGAGAGATTTTTCTATTGGGTTCTCCTTCCATTGTTGGCATTGTGTAGTGATTGAGTTCAAGCTTTGTGTGTATGATCTTAGGTGCTTTCCAAAAGTGATAGGCTGATGTATTATGGACTGTATAATGCTATTTTGGGCCGCACTTGATGTTTATGGAAGTTTCCATTTGTGATAAATGCTTTTTGATCAAGTTCTTTGCATTCTAGGTAGCATAGAATGTGTTGCCAATTCCTAGCTTATGTAGTTTGGAGTGCAAGCATTCAAGCCAATGATCTTGGAGTTTAGATCCACTTAGGATCTGTATTTTTCACAGATAGCGATGACTTGAGCAACGATCTAAGAGATTCTTAGATGTGGAGGCTGAAGAGGATTTGCATGACTCCCAAATGCTCTCATCCGATGACACACACCAGTGGATGCAACTATTGCAGATTATGTGGCTATGAGCCCAGGTTATTTCTCGACTGACGAGCTTTAGTTTTTTGGAATTGTCACCATTAAGCATCACATTTAATTTTGTTGTTTATGATTTCCATTTCATTCCAACTTGTCTTGTCAGACGCATCAGAAGGTTTGCAAGGCAAGTTGTGTACTGTCTTGTGTGACATACACAAGATTGCACGCAAGAAAAAAAGCAGTGCTGCTAAAAAGGTGTGAGAATTTTGCACTCGCAACCTCGCGACAGACTTGACCAAAAATGAAATCCTAGCTAAATGTACAGTGGCGCTAGTTTGGGCAAATTTTCCGACATCTCTACCAGTCAAACACTTTGAGGGTGACGAGGGTGCTCCAGCTTGGAACGAGTTTTCTCCTGATCTGACCACAGTAGTATTTGAAATTGCAACAAAGTATGTCGCAGACCAAGGATGGTTTGTTTATACATGCATCCCTGAGCACTTTCCGATTGTACACTCATTCGTTGAGTCATTTGGATTTGTGCTATATCATTGCTTGAACGTGCTGGTCGAAGCGGCCTACACCAGGCATGATCCATATGAGGAGGTAATCACTCTTTTGTCGCAAACAAGTTTGAATAGGCACATCGTTTTTCTAGCATAATAACCATCAGATGTTTTTCTCTTTAGGTTGTCTTTTGGCAAATGCCATTGTACCATCGAGTAGGTGTCCCGCACCTACCTACAAGAGATCTATTGCTAGTCGAGACTCGAAGGTTGCTTTTGACAAAAAGGCAAATTGGGTAATGGACCTTAATGGGAGCACAATTACTGAAGTAAATGACGTTGTTTGTCGTGGCGATGCCGAGAGGTCTCCATGTTTTTGCAGGTACATCCAAGAAATAAACTGGGTGCATTTTTTATATTTGTTTATTTGATAACTCTGCTACACTTTCCGCATTTGAAGGTTTTTGGTGGAGATGTTAACCAATCCGGGTGACATCATTATGGATCTATTTTCTGGAACTGGAAATATGGGACATCAAGCTGGATCTTTAAATAGAGATTGCATATGTATTGAGCAGGACCAGTTGTTGTTTGACACTTTTTTGTTGCCTATGGAGAGTAGTTAGTGTTAGGCTAAAAAATCATCATGAACTAATTCGAGACTTTCCAGCTGCCAACTGCTTTTGTTTAGTTTATGTTATTTTGAACAATCTTAAAACAGTATTGCATGGATATCTCTTTCAGCCCAATTTGTGGTTTTGATGTTATTAGTAACTAATTGATGGCAAAAGGTATACTATTAAATTAATTAGTGTCTTATATTGAAGATCATCATGCGCAAGAGTTTGTCTTATTGTCTTATTGTCTTACTGAGAAAGATTTGTTTTCTCCACCACCTTTCAGACTGATTCAATACTATCTCAAGCTATTAAGTAACATTGAAGAAGATGTCCTTAACTAGGTTCAAATTCACCTTTATCTACTCTTCTTGTAAACTTACCTTCAGTCTGCTTACATTTAATCCAAGTCTTGATTAGTGCATGCTGAGTAGCATCTCTACATTAGAATATGTACATGGTATAAGAGAATGTAAGTTGTGTGAGTCAATTTTTTTAATAGTAAGTATTTCTGTACATTTATTCTCTAGAGTTGCTATGCTGAATAGATACCCAGTTGTCTTATATGAATTTTTGTTTGATGAACTGTATCACAAATGCTATTACAACTCTTTGTTTGATACACCTAATAATTTTTATAGGGTAGGTCGTTAGCAGAGGAGAAGTGCTTTTCCATTACATCCTATCGATTTGTATGTGGCTTGGTGCAAATCTTGACATATCTCCTGCACCCTTATGAAATGAGGTCATCACTATGAAGATGTGTCTCATTCAACTTCTCGTCTCTCTTGGGAACCAAAGTTAACAACTCAGGTAGAAGTATTCTTCTTGGGTCTCCAAGATTTCTCCATGCTGGGAGTAGTGACACTAGTGTAGAATTTACGAGTAGGCAAGCTTCCTGAATAGGTGAGGCCTATTTGCTCAGTATGCTGTGCATATGAACATGGAGCTTCTTACTGTTAGTAAGCCCCTCCTTGGTTATGTAGTGGAAACCATATCTATCATGGTAGGTAGGTCTCTTGGGTCTAGAGTTCTCTGTTACAACTAATTGCTGCCTTCTTATGCTCGTTATGCTGTACCATTTTTTGATGTCTTGAATGGGTGCTAGAAAAGCTCGCTTCAAGGACGAAAAAGCTTGCCTTGAAAATCTCGCCAAAACGCATTCCCCATTTCGGGCTACTTTGGAGGGGTCAGCTCTAGAATGGTATTTACAGTTGAATTATAGTAAAGTATCTACTTGGGATAAATTGAAAACCAATTTTTTGGATAGATACAGACAAATCAACTATGCTAATCAAATTATAAGACAGTGAAGTCAAATCAAGATGAGAGAAAAAGAAACTGTTAGAGATTTTGTGAGTCAAATACAATCTTTGGCCAAAAAGCTACCAAAACCTCCTAGAGAAGAATTTTTCATAGCTTGGTTTATAACTGGATTACCCTATGAGATGGCATATGTTCTCACTTCGGAATCACCAAAAACATTTGAAGATGCAGTTTCAAGAGCTATAGCTTTGGAACATGCTACTAAAGTTATGGGAGAATCATCTAAAGCAAGACAAAAAGCATGGGTGGATGTATCTTTAGAAGATAATCCCAATTTTAATAAAGAATCAAGCAAAAATAAGAATAGAGAAAATAATTTTGAGGAAGTATTAAGGAATTCATTAAGGCAAGTGAAAGATGAATTACTAAACACAGTTAGTCAAAAAATTAGTGAGCTCAATATAAAAGTACATAATGAACCTCAAAGACTAGGGGTATGGTGTACTAACTGTAGAGGCAGTGGACATATCGAAAATAATTGTCGTTATCAGCAACAAATGTATCCACCACCTTCTATACCTCCACCATTACCGATGAATATGCCTTTGACCTCAAAATTCTATGAAATTTGTAAAAGATCAAATCATAATACGACAGGATGCTATTATAACAAAAATGGACGGGGAGGTAATTTGAGGAATCCTCTAATGGCTAATGTAAGCCTTGAATATAATCATGGACAAAATTATCCTCTTGTGTTACCTACACCAACCTTTTATAGTGGACCAACTGCACAAAATATGAATTATACAACACCATATAATGGATTTCCTTATTATTCGGTCTATTTACTCATTCTTAACCTCAAATGCCAATATCATCACATGGACACGCACAATCTAGTCAAGAATAGTATAGGAAGAATTATAATAATAATTGTGAAGTTTTTAGCACGTGTGAACTTCACCACACACCTTACAGGATCTTAATGAGGTGTTGTGATTGCACAAGAATGATCAATGAATAGATTACTTGGAAAATCCAAGGCAAGAGCACAATGGCATACAACAGACTAAAGAACTAGCTCCTTACTATGAGAGATAGCTATCAGAAAATATTTTAAGTGCTCATTATGGGAAAAACAACCTGCTCTTGAGTAGAGAGAGAATGGTCCCAAAACACCAAAATCTCACTATTTACACTATGGCAAGACAAGCCAAAATTTCCCTACATCAATGCGGCTCGAGTTCCTATAGTGGAGTTGCATGGAAAGTCCACTTCATTCAGTTAACTCAACTATCATAGATCCACATGTAAAACTGCATGCATGGATATTGCATGTACTGCATGTCAACTCTCAAAATTACCTAGACATGTGTAGATCATGTAAACTACTTTGCATGCTGCATGCACTGATTGCATGTTGCTTGCATGCACTCTGAATGACTTTGCATGTAATCTAAACTTTTGCATGACATTAAGATTGAACCTACCTAACTCAAACTCGACCTATTCTAGAAGGTTATGTACAATAAAATATACAATGGAAATTACATAGGCATGGCCCCCAAACTTGAGATAGGAAGATATAATTTTACTAATCTTCACACTCCTCCTATAAAAAAAACTCCTATCCAACATATACTTTGAAATTAGGCCAAGGTTAGACCTCATCTTGATAAAAACATTCTTGAGAAATGGCTTGGTAATAAGATCTGCAACACAATTTGAAGATTCAACATGCTCCAATGAGATGTCTCTCCCAATAACTTTTTCTCTTACAAAATGAAGAGCTACCTCAATGTGTTTGCTCCTTGCATAGAACACATGATTGTTTGCAAGAGCCTGACCTGAGATGTTATCATTCTTGATAATTGGAAGGTCTTCATCTCCATAACACTTTAGCTCCAAGAGTAGCCTTTTGTTCCATAAAACTTCCTTTGATGTGGTTGTAAAGATTTGTACTCAGCTTCACAGGATGATAAGGATATAGTTGTTTGCTTCTTTGATAGCCAAGAAACTAGATCTCCTCCAAGAGAAATCGTGTAAGCACTTAGACCTCGCACAGGCAACATTGCTTGCGTGCTCATTGGGCAAAGGGCTTATACACGTAGGATGCCATACCCTCGGATCTTGCATGTGTTGGCTTAGCTTATGCACACTAAAGCTTAGATCAGGCCTTGTCACTGTTAACCATATAAGTGAGCCCATCAGACTCCTATAAAGAGTGATGTCCTCGAAGGATCTTTCATAATCTTTTATAGGAACTTTTACAATGTGCTCCATTGGTGTATCTATTGTTAAAAATTCACAATTCTAGCTTGACTAGTTTTGGTCATATGACTTGTAAATACTTAGATGGTCATGATGTGGCTTGTCACACGTGCCAAATAGCATAGGATTCCATTCATAAGGATGTTCTCAAGTAGACCTAAGTGATAGAACCTTTGGAATGAGTCCAAATCATGCTTAGATACAAGAGAGAAAAAGTAGGAGCTATTTTTGGTAGTTTTTGCATTGTTGAGGGATTTCCAAGATTCCAATCCTAACTTGGTAGGGATGAAAGATCCACCAAAATTAGCATTAGGGATAGGTTGGGCTACTCATACCTGCCCAAAACCGTGATGGATCATGTATATATAGGTGATGATATCTCACCAAAATCAATCAAGCAATTTCATGATTTTTCTCTCATAATGGTGCAATTGCTCTGTATGTTTATAATTGTTTGAGTTCTTGTGATTCCTAATGATTATAGGATTGAATGTAGGTCTGGTGTATAGTACTCAGACTGTGGGAGGCCGTACTTTCAAACGTGTGAAGGCTTCTTTCAAGGATTTGGGCCATTTAGTGAGGTTCTAGCATAGATTCTTGATGGATTTTGATGGTTCAAGTTGTGCTAATCTTATGAGATCATAATCTATTGTTTCCCTCATCATTTCAAGTGTTTTAGGATCCTTATTTGCTGTAATTTTAACATGGTATTAGAGCCTAAAGGCTGAAATGAGCTAAATCCTTGTTTTTCATTCAATTTGATCACAATTTTTGATCTAAATCTTGTGTAGATTGGATCTTAGCATCTAGCATTGATTCTAGAACTCAAAGTGAGTCAATGCCATTGGAGATTGATGTTGTGTGACTTCATTTGCAGGTGTTTAGGTGTCTAAAACTAGAGGCAAAGTTGAATTCAATCCACATTACCAAGATAGCTTGCTTGCTCCAAGCATTGATTTATAAGTGAGTTTTGGAGATGATTTCATAGAGGAGGCTTTCTAGAATTCAAGGAGAGGGAAGATTAGAGATTTGGGGACTCTTCAAGGCTGTTCTAAGGTGTAGAGGACACCTCCTAAAGTGATTTAGGTTCAGTCCAACCATTGCTTGATTTATGCATCAAATTAGATCAATTTTTTATCAATTTTGGTCAATTTTTGCTTGTGATTGGATAGTAGATTGTGTTGAATCCTCATTAAGTTTCATTTAGATATTATACAAGTGATTTTGAAAGTATATTAGGTTGCTGAAACTCACTCTTGATCAGATCATTTGGAAGCTTTTATGTTCTGTATAGAAAGAGGGGCAATTCTACTAGTATTATCTAATTCAATCAAGCAAGTGCATTGTTTCTAGTATTCTATGATTCGATTTTGTTAAAGATCATTCTGAGATCTTTATAAAAAGTCTATTACTGATCTTTTCAGGTCCCTAAGAAGTGGGATAAGGTAGATCTTCAATCAAATCAATAGAAGTAACCTTCATTTGTGTCAAGTCCTTGATTAGGAGACTAGATGGCATCTATAAATGCATATCTTTTGGATACTAATGAAAGGCTCAACAAAACTAACTATTCCATATGGAAAGTTAGAATGGAATCCAACATGATCATGAAAGATCTGATGGAGATTGTAAATGGTAAGGAGGGTGAACCTATTCATCCTCAAGAAAAAGCCAAATACATCAAGAGGTGCAATGTTGCACTACATTGCATAAAAATGAATGTTGCAAATGAACTCTTAAGAGAGGTAGGAGATTGCACTTTGGCTCAATATGCTTCGGAGACTTTTCAAAAGATCTCTGAATCCAAGAACCAAACTAGGATTTTAGCTTTGAAGAATCAGATCTATAGAAGCTATCAAAAGAAAGGAGAGAGTGCACATACTTTTGTCTTAAGAGTGAAGGAATTGAACAAAGAGCTAGCCTTCATAGGTGATCCTATCAAGGATGAAGAGCTTGTTCAACTCATATTGAATGGACTACGCTTTGAATTTGACAATTTGGTTCAGGGATATGCAATTATGGGTAAGCTACCCATACTTGAAGAACTCCAAGGCACACTCATGGCCGAGGAATCAAGAAGGATCCAAATGCAAGAAAGCATAGATAGACTTTCCATCCAAGGTGGAGATGACCAAGCTCTCTTCACCAAAGGAAAAGTCAAGTCCAAAGGCAAAGGATCAACATTCAAGAAGTCTTCAAAGCTTGAGGATCAAGAAGGACCCTCAAAGGCATCTCCATCAACCACCAAAGTCAAGAAGGACAAATCGAAGGTGAAGTGCTACTATTGTAGCAAAATGGGGCATTATGCCTCAGAATGCTTCAAGAGGAAGCAAGATCAAAGCCAAGACAACATGAGAAAAGTTGGTGGGTTGACTCGGGTGCTAGTTCACACATGACTAGCAAAAGGGAGTTCTTCTCTTCTCTCTTATCTTATGATGGACCTATAAAGTCTATCTATATAGCAAATGATGAAGCTTGTAATATTGAAGGAGTTGGTAGCATTCCCCTTTGCTTAGGATCTTCCAAAAAGATCAACATAGAAGGTGTTTTGTACATTCCTACAATAACAAAGAATCTACTAAGTGTTGGCCAAATGGTAGACAATGGTTTCAATGTTGACTTTGCTTCAAATGAATGTTTCATCAAGAAGAAGGGTAAGATAGTATCTAAGGGCACTAGACTTGGCAAACTTTATAAGTTGGATGCATTTGTGGATACTAATGTTTTCATGTTGGCCGAGAAGAACAAGATATCTACCTTCACCAAGGAGGATCCATCTTCCACAAGAGGGATCATGCTTGGATATGCAAGCTCAAGCAAGGGCTACAAAATCTATCTCCCATCCTTGAACAAATTTGTTGTTTCAAGGGATGTTATATTTGATGAACATCATATGCATATGCTTGAAGAAGGCTCAAGTGCTCCAACAATCAAGAAGAAGATGGCCGAGGAGCAAGATCTTGATTTCGAGGAGGAGCTCATGGAGGAGCAAGCACCAAACCCACCTATCACACCAAGGAGATCTTCAAGGGCAAAAGTGGAGCCATCAAGGCTCACATATCAAGGCAAAGGGCAGCAAGTTGAGGGTATCTCATCCACTTCTTATGCTTTATCTAGTTTTGAAGAACCGTCTAATGTTGAAGATGCATTGAACTCCAAAGAATGGTATAAAGCTATGTTGGATGAGTATGATGCCTTGATTGAGAATGAAACTTGGTTGCTTGTTGATAGACCTCAAAGGAATGTAATAGGATGCAAGTGGGTCTTCAAGCTTAAGTTGAATGCAAATGGGAGCGTTAACAAACATAAAGCAAGATTAGTTGCAAAAGGTTATGCTCAAGAGAGAGGGATAGACTATGAGAAAACTTTTGCACCCGTGGCCAAGATGGTCACAATAAGGCTAATCATTGCACTTGCATCACATTTTGGATGGATCCTATGTCAAATGGATGTCTCTAATGCTTTCTTGAATGGTTTTTTAGAAGAGGATATCTATGTGGAGCAGCCACAAGGGTTCATCAAACATGGAATGGAGGACAAAGTATGCCATCTCAAAAGAAGCATCTATGGCTTGAAGCAAGCCTCAAGATCTTGGAATTTAAGATTACATTGCTATTTTATTTTACTTTCTTTTTCTCAAAGTGAATATGATCCCACTCTTTACATTAAGTTTGATGATGTTGGTATTGTACTTTTACTCATTTATGTAGACGACATCATCATTAGTGGAAATAGTGTTGATGGTATTAAAAAATCAAGATAGATCTATCCTTAGAGTTCAAGATGGTAGATCTAGGTTGTCTTCATTTCATCTTAGGCATAGAGGTACTTAGAGGATCTGATTTTATCTTTATAAGTCAAGTAAACTATTCTCAAACTCTTTTGAAGAAGTTTAAGATGGAAGTATGCAAAAGTGTTGACGCACCAATGGAGCAAGATGTAAAAGTGCCAAATGAAGATGATGAAAGATCCTTCATGGACATCACTTTGTTTAGGCAACTTATAGGCTCCTTAATGTGGATCACTATAACTAGACCAGATCTTAGCTTTAGTGTATGTAGGTTGAGCCAATCCATGCAAAAGCCATTGAATATCCATTGGAAAAAGGCTAAGAGGATTCTAAGATACATCTCGGGTACATTGGATTTTGGGATTCTATATAGAGGAGATGTGATTAACCTTCATGCATTTAGTGATTAAGATTTTGCAGGGGACAAGAGAGATAGGAAATCAACAAGTGCCTATTCAACTTTCATAGGAGAAGGTGTGGTTTCATGGCTTTTCAAAAAGCAAGAAACTATATCCCTATCTTCAACCAAGGCCAAGTACAAAGCTTTGACACTCACTACAAAGGAGGTACTTTGGATCAAGAGATTATTGGTGGAGCTAAAGATCATGAATTCAGAGGAGGCACCAATCATCTACAATGACAATATATCAGCCCAACACCTTGCATTTAACCCAATCTTCCATGCAAGATCTAAGCACATTGAGATATGCCATCACTTTGTGAGAGAAATGGTGCAAGCCAAGGAGATTGCTTTGGAGCATGTTCCAAGCAACAAATGTGTAGCTGATCTACTTACTAAACCACTTCAGAAGACAACTTTTATGAAGTTCAGATCATCACTTGGAGTTATTAGTAAAACAATGATTGAACCAAAGCTAGATAGTGAGGAGGAGTGTTAAAAATTCACAATTCTAGCTTGACTAGTTTTGGTCATATGACTTGTAAATAGTTAGATGGTCATGATGTGGCTTGTCACACGTTCCAAATATCATAGGATTCCATTCATAAGGATGTTCTCAAGTAGACCTAAGTGATAGAACCTTTTGAATGAGTCCAAATCATGCTTAGATACAAGAGAGAAAAAGTAGGAGCTATTTTTGGTAGTTTTTGCATTGTTGAGGGCTTTCCAAGATTCCAACCCTAACTTGGTAGGGATGAAAGATCTACCAAAATTAGCATTAGGGATAGTCATACCTGCCCAAAACCGTGATGGATCATGTATATATAGGTGATGATATCTCACCAAAATCAATCAAGCAATTTCACGATTTTTCTCTCATAATGGTGCAATTGCTCTGTATATTTATAATTGTTTGAGTTCTTGTGATTCCTAATGATTATAGGATTGAATGTAGGTCTGGTGTATAGTACTCAGACTGTGGGAGGCCGTACTTTCAAACGTGTGAAGGCTTCTTTCAAGGATTTGGGCCATTTAGTGAGGTTCAAGCATAGATTCTTGATGGATTTTGATGGTTCAAGTTGTGCTAATCTTATGAGATCATAATCTATTGTTTCCCTCATCATCTCAAGTGTTTTAGGATCCTTATTTGCTGTAATTTTAACATTTATGCGTTTACAGTTTTCCATTTGGAATTTCTTAAGCATGGAAAGTGCATATCAATTTCTAGGCCTAAAACGTAGTGAAGAAGTCCTAAATCTTGCATCTTAAACTCACTACCTAGTGCATGTTTAGTTTCTTCTACTAGCTCATTATTTCCACTAAGAATGATATCATCTACATAGATGAGAAGAAAAACTACAAAGTTATTTACAAACTTAATGTACAATGAAGGGTCATATTCACTAAGATGAACCTGAGTGATATGAGAAAGGAGTTGAGCCTTGCTATACCAAGACCTTGGTGCTTGTTTTAGTCCATAGAGACTTTTAAAAAAAAGACAAACTTTTGATTCTTCACCTTCTTTCAAAAACTAGGTGGTTGCTCCATGTAAATCTCCTCCTCAAGGTAACCATTGAGAAAGGCATTAGAAACATCAAGCTGAAACATCCTCCAATTGTGATAACATGCAAGAGAAATGAGAATTCTTATAGTTACCATTTTTGCAATAGGTGCAAAAGTATCTTCATAGTCAAGACCTTTGATTTGAGAGTAGCCTTTGGCACAAAGTCTTGCTTTAAATTTGTTGATGGATCCATCATTGTTGTATTTGATCCTGAATACCCACTTACATCCAATGACATGCATGTTGCTAGGTGGCTCCACAAGCTCCCATGTGTTGTTTGACATCAAGGCTTCATACTCTTGGGTTATTGCTTCAACCCATTTCTTGGATTGAAGTGCTTCTTGGACATCTTTAGGCTCTTCATCTGATATGAAGAATGCGTGATAGGAAGTTTCACCTTCCACTTGCCTTCCTCCCTCATCATAAGTGAGCCTTCTTGGCTTGGATCTCTCTCTTGTGGATCTTCTTGGTGTAGGTGCTTGAAGTTGCTCCTCCTCAAGCCTTGGCCTCACCACTTCTTGAACTGCATCAAAGTTGATGATTGTAGATCCTGCACGAGACTCCTTGATCTTTGCTTCTGTTAAAAATTCACAATTCTAGCTTGACTAGTTTTGGTCATATGACTTGTAAATAGTTAGATGGTCATGATGTGGCTTGTCACACGTGCCAAATAGCATAGGATTCCATTCATAAGGATGTTCTCAAGTAGACCTAAGTGTTAGAACCTTTGGAATGAGTCCAAATTATGCTTAGATACAAGGGAGAAAAAATAGGAGCTATTTTTGGTAATTTTTGCATTGTTGAGGGATCTCCAAGATTCCAACCCTAACTTGGTAGGGATGAAAGATCCACCAAAATTAACATTAGGGATAGGTTTAGGGCTACTCATACCTGCCCAAAACCGTGATGGATCATGTATATATAGGTGATGATATCTCACCAAAATCAATCAAGCAATTTCATGATTTTTCTCTCATAATGGTGCAATTGCTCTCTATGTTCATAATTGTTTGAGTACTTGTGATTACTAATGATTATAGGATTGAATGTAGGTCTGGTGTACAGTACTCAGACTGTGGGAGGCCGTACTTTCACACGTGTGAATCCTTCTTCAAGGATTTAGGCCATTTAGTGAGGTTCAAGCATAGATTTTTGATGGATTTTGATGGTTCAACTTGTGCTAATCTTATGAAATCATAATCTATTGTTTCCCTCATCATTTCAAGTGTTTTAGGACCCTTATTTGCTGTAATTTTTACATGGTGTCAGAGCCTAAAGGCTGAAATGAGCTAAATCCTTGGTTTTCATTCAATTTGATCACAATTTTTGATCTAAATCTTGTGTAGATTGGATCTTAGCATCTAGTATTGATTCTAGAACTCAAAGTGAGTCAAATACATTGGAGATTGGTGTTGTGTGACTTCATTTGCAGGTGTTTAGGTGTCTAAAACCAGAGGCAAAGTTGAATTCAATTCACATTACCAAGATAGCAAGTTTTGCTTGCTCCAAGCATTGATTTCTAAGCGAGTTTTGGAGGTGATTTCATAGAGGAGGCTTTCTAGCATTCAAGGAGAGGGAAGATCAGAGTTTTGGGGACTCTTCAAGGCTGTTCTAAGGTGTAGTAGCCACCTCCTAAAGTGATTTAGGTTCAATCCAACCATTGCTTGACTTATGCACCAAATTAGATCAATTTTTCATCAATTTTGATCATTTTTTGCTTGTGATTGGATAGTAGATTGTGTTGCATCCTCATTAAGTTCCATTTAGATCTTTTACAAGTGATTTTGGAAGTATATTAGGTTGCTGAAATTCACTCTTGATCAGATCATTTGGAAGCTTTAATGTTCTTTATAGAAAGAGGGGCAATTCTACTAGTATTGTCTACTTCAATCAAGCAAGTGCATTGTTTCTAGTATTCTATGATTTGATTTTGTTAGAGATCATTCTTAGATCTTTATAGGAAGTCTATTACTGATCTTTTCAGGTCCCTAAGAAGTGGGATAAGGTAGACCTTCAATCAAATCAATAGAAGTAACCTTCATTTGTGTCAAGTCCTTGATTAGGAGACTAGATGGCATCTATAAATGCATATCTTTTGGATACTAATGAAAGGCTCAAAACTAACTATTCCATATGGAAAGTTAGAATGGAATCTATCATGATCATGCAAGATCTGATGGAAATTGTAAATGGTAAGGAGGGTGAACCTATTCATCCTCAAGAAAAAGCCAAATACATCAAGAGGTGCAATGTTGCACTACATTGCATAAAAATGAATGTTGCAAATGAACTCTTAAGAGAGGTAGGAGATTGCACTTTGGCTCAATATGCTTGGGAGACTTTGCAAAAGGTCTATGAATCCAAGAACCAAACTAGAATGTTAGCTTTGAAGAATCAAATCTATAGAAGCTATCAAAAGAAAGGAGAGAGTGCACATACTTTTGTCCTAAGAGTAAAGGAATTGAACAAAGAGCTAGCCTTTATAGGTGACCCTATCAAGGATGAAGAGCTTGTTCAACTCATATTGAATGGACTAAGCTTTGAATTTGACAATTTGGTTCAGGGATATGCAATTATGGGTAAGCTACCCATACTTGAAGAACTCCAAGGCACACTCATGGCCGAGGAATCAAGAAGGAGCCAAATGCAAGAGAGGATGGATAGGCTTTCCATCCAAGGTGGAGATGACCAAGCTCTCTTCACCAAAGGCAAAGGCAAGTCCAAAGGCAAAGGATCAACATTCAAGAAGTCTACAAAGCTTGAGGATCAAGAAGGACCCCCAAAGGCATCTCCATCAACCACCAAAGTCAAGAAGGACAAATCAAAGGTGAAGTGCTACTATTGTAGCAAGATGGGGCATTATGCCTCGGAATGCTTCAAGAGGAAGCAAGATCAAAGCCAAGCCAACATGAGCAAAGAGGAGGAGGAGGAGAGTTCACATGAGGACTCTCTCATGATGTCCATATTTTCTTCAACAAGCTTCAAAGGAGAAGATCCTTGGTGGATTGACTCGGGTGCTAGTTCACACATGACTAGTAAAAGGGAGATTTTCTCTTC
Organism: Diphasiastrum complanatum; assembly: GCA_029204225.1. Lineage (NCBI taxonomy): Eukaryota > Viridiplantae > Streptophyta > Lycopodiopsida > Lycopodiales > Lycopodiaceae > Diphasiastrum > Diphasiastrum complanatum. The sequence goes on from CM055111.1 coordinate 24,923,809, forward strand.
TCTCTTATCTTATGATGGACCTATAAAGTCTATCTATACAGCAAATGATGAAGCTTGTAAGATTGAAGGAGTTGGTAGCATTCCCCTTTGCTTAGGATCTTCCAAAAAGATCAACATAGAAGGTGTTTTGTACATTCCTACAATAACAAAGAATCTACTAAGTGTTGACCAAATGGTAGACAATGGTTTCAATGTTGACTTTGCTTCAAATGAATGTTTCATCAAGAAGAAGGGTAAGATAGTGGCTAAGGGCACTAGACTTGGCAAACTTTATAAGCTGGATGCATTTGTGGATACTAATGTTGTCATGTTGGCCGAGAAGAGCAAGATATCTACCTTTACTTTATGGCACAAAAGACTTGGACATGTCAACTCGGGTTCCATGGAGGCTATGATCAAGGAGGAGTATGCTTTAGGCCTACCAAGGTCTATTGGGAAGGAAGACAAGGTTTGTGAAGCTTGTGCCTTATCCAAGGCACATAAGAAGGTGTTTCCTAACTCCATCACAAAGTCATCTCATCCTCTTGAACTCATACACTCGGATGTGCACATTGCTAGCACCAAATCTAATGGAGGTTCATCCATGTTTTTAACCTTCATTGATGACTACTCAAGATATTGTTGGGTGTTCTTACTTTCCTTCAAGTCTCAAGTATTTGATACTTTTGTAAAGTTCAAGTTGTTTGTGAAAAAGCATCATAATCATAGCATCAAGATTCTTAGAAGTGACAATGGTGGAGAATTCATCTCCAATGAGTTCAAGGCCTTTTGTGAAGAGGAAGGGATCAAGAAAGAGACTTCTTGTCCTTACACTCCTCAACAAAATGGAGTTGCTGAAAGAAGGAATAGAACATTATGTGAATGTTCTAAGGCTTTAAGATTAGATGCTTGTTTGCCCAAATCCTTTTGGGGTGAGTCTCTTGTATGTGCAAACTACTTGATGAATAGGGTGTCTTGCAAAGCAATTGAAGGCAAAACTCCTTATGAGATGTTGTATGGAAAGAAACCCAATCTTAATCACTTGAAAGTTTTTGGGTGTATATGTTATGTGCATGTGCCATTGGAAACAAGAACCAAGGAGGATCCATCTTCCACAAGAGGGATCGTGCTTGGATATGCAAGCTCAAGCAAGGGCTACAAAGTCTATCTCCCATCCTTGAACAAATTTGTTGTTTCAAGGGATGTCATCTTTGATGAACATCATATGCATATGCTTGAAGAAGGCTCAAGTGCTCCAACAATCAAGAAGAAGATGGCCGAGGAGCAAGATCTTGGTTTTGAGGAGGAGCTCATGGAGGAGCAAGCACCAAACCCACCTATCACACCAAGGAGATCTTCAAGGGCAAAAGTGGAGCCATCAAGGCTCACATATCAAGGCAAAGGACAGCAAGTTGAGGGTATCTCATCCACTTCTTATGCTTTATCTAGTTTTGAAGAACCGTCTAATGTTGAAGATGCATTGAACTCCAAAGAATGGTATAAAGCTATGTTGGATGAGTATGATGCCTTGATTGAGAATGAAACTTGGTTGCTTGTTGAGAGACATCAAAGGAATGTAATAGGATGCAAGTGGGTCTTCAAGCTTAAGTTGAATGCAAATGGTAGTGTTAAAAAACATAAAGCAAGATTAGTTGCAAAAGGTTATGCTCAAGAGAGAGGGATAGACTATGAGGAAACTTTTGCACCCGTGGCCAAGATGGTCACAATAAGACTAATCATTGCACTTGCATCACATTTTGGATGGATTCTATGTCAAATGGATGTCTCTAATGCTTTCTTGAATGGTTTTTTGGAAGAGGATATCTATATGGAGCAGCCACAAGGGTTCATCAAGCATGGAATGGAGAACAAAGTATGCCATCTCCAAAGAAGCATCTATGGCTTGAAGCAAGCCTCGAGATCTTGGAATTCAAGACTACATTGCTATCTTATTTCACTTTCTTTTGTTCAAAGTGAATATGATCCCACTCTTTACATTAAGTTTGATGATGTTGGTATTGTACTTTTACTCATTTATGTAGATGACATCATCATTAGTGGAAATAGTATTGATGGTATTGAAAAAATCAAGATAGATCTATCCTTAGAGTTCAAGATGGTAGATCTAGAGTGTCTTCACTTCATCTTAGGCATAGAAGTACTTAGAGGGTCTGATTTTATCTTTATAAGTCAAGTAAACTATGCTCAAAGTCTTTTGAAGAAGTTTAAGATGGAAGTATGCAAAAGTGTTGACACACCAATGGAGCAAGATGTAAAAGTGCCAAATGAAGATGATGAAAGATCCTTCATGGACATCACTTTGTTTAGGCAACTTATAGGTTCCTTAATGTGGATCACTATAACTAGACCAGATCTTAGCTTTAGTGTATGTAGGTTGAGCCAATCCATGCAAAAGCCATTGAATATCCACTGGAAAAAGGCTAAGAGGATTCTAAGATACATCTCGGGTACATTGGATTTTGGGATTCTATATAGAGGAGATGTGATTAACCTTCATGCATTTAGTGATTCAGATTTTGCAGGGGACAAGAGGGATAGGAAATCAACAAGTGCCTATTCAACTTTCATAGGAGAAGGTGTGGTTTCATGGCTTTCAAAAAAGCAAGAAACTATATCTCTATCTTCAACCGAGGCTGAGTACAAAGCTTTGACAACCACTACAAAGGAGGTACTTTGGATCAAGAGATTATTGGTGGAACTAAAGATCATGGATTCAGAGGAGGCACCAATCATCTACAATGACAATATATCAGCCCAACACCTTGCATCTAACCCAATCTTCCATGCAAGATCTAAGCACATTGAGATATGCCATCACTTTGTGAGAGAAATGGTGCAAGCCAAGGAGATTGCTTTGGAGCATGTTCCAAGCAATGAATGTGTAGCTGATCTACTTACTAAACCACTTCAAAAGACACCTTTTATTAAGTTCAGATCATCACTTGGAGTGATTAGTAAAGCAATGATTGAACCAAGCTAGATAGTGAGGAGGAGTGTTAAAAATTAACAATTCTAGCTTGACTAGTTTTGGTCGTATGACTTGTAAATAGTTAGATGGTCATGATGTGGCTTGTCACACGTGCCAAATAGCATAGGATTCCATTCATAAGGATGTTCTCAAGTAGACCTAAGTGTTAGAACCTTTGGAATGAGTCCAAATTATGCTTAGATACAAGGGAGAAAAAATAGGAGCTATTTTTGGTAATTTTTGCATTGTTGAGGGATCTCCAAGATTCCAACCCTAACTTGGTAGGGATGAAAGATCCACCAAAATTTGAATTAGGGATAGGTTTAGGGCTATTCATACCTGCCCAAAACCGTGATGGATCATGTATATATAGGTGATGATATCTCACCAAAATCAATCAAGCAATTTCATGATTTTTCTCTCATAATGGTGCAATTGCTCTCTATGTTCATAATTGTTTGAGTACTTGTGATTACTAATGATTATAGGATTGAATGTAGGTCTGGTGTACAGTACTCAGACTGTGGGAGGCCGTACTTTCACACGTGTGAAGCCTTCTTCAAGGATTTGGGCCATTTAGTGAGGTTCAAGCATAGATTTTTTATGGATTTTGATGGTTCAACTTGTGCTAATCTTATGAAATCATAATCTATTGTTTCCCTCATCATTTAAAGTGTTTTAGGACCCTTATTTGCTGTAATTTTTACAGCTTCATCCAAGTTAAATTTGTGATCTTCATGAAAGATCACATCTCTAATTACAATTTTCTTGTCAGTAGAGGGAACATAGATTTTATATGCTTTCTTAGAAGATGCATATCCAACCAAAATTCCTTTAATAGCACTAGGATCATTCTTCTTCCTAGTCTCTAAAGGTACATGCACATAACATAAACAGCCAAAGATCCTAAGATGACCTACCTTATGCTTTTTCTTATACAACATCTCAAATGGTGTTCTTCCTTCTATTGCAAGATTAGGAAGTCTATTACAAAGATAATTTGCACATGCAACTACTTCTCTCCAAAATTCTTTAGGTAGAGATGCTTCTAGCGTAATGGCTTTTGCACATTCACACAAAGTTCTATTTTTTCTTTCAGCAATTCCATTTTGCCGAGGAGTATAAGATTTGAATTCCCTCTTTCTCACAAAAGTCTTTAAACTTGTTAGAGGTATATTCACCTCCACTATCACTTCTCAAAGCTTTCAACTTGAAAGAAAACTGTTTTTCTACATAAGCTTTGAAAGTAAGGAAAACATCATAAACCATGGCTTTAGAAGATAGCATGTAGATCCAACAATATTTTGTATAATCATCCACAAAAGAAACAAAGCAATTTGCTCCTCTGCTTTTGGTTGAAGAGAAATGAACATCAGACTGCAGAGTTCAAATGGATGTTGTGATGCTTGATCTTGGAAAAGATCTTCTATATGATTTTGCCAGAACACAAGCTTCACAAGGTTGAATTCCCTTTGACAGTGTCTTTGGTAGTCCAACAGATTTTCCTTTCTTGACCATAGATTGCATGGCTTTGAAATTGGATGTCACAATCTCTTATGACATAGATCCTCCTGATGAACCTTGGTCTCATAAGCAATATCTGAAATGTTAGTACTCTCCCTAGAATCTAGTTTGTACAACTTTCCAATCCTAGATCCTCTGGCAACCACTTCATTTTCTCTGGAGATTATACATTTGTCAACATGAAATTTGACATTCAATCCACTATCAAACAATTGTCCTACACTAATGAGATTCTTGGTTAATCTAGGTACATAAAGTACATCATGCAAACAAAAAGATTTTGATAATGATGCATGCAGTGGAATACTTCCTATTCCTTCAATTCTACACTCTACATCATTAGTAGTATAGATTGATCTTTTTTCACCTAGATATGGCATGAGACTTGTGAAAGAGTTTCTAGAACTAGACATATGGGATCTAGCCCCACTATCTATCCATCAGATTTCTTCATTCTTGAAAGGAAAAGATGAAAAACTAGACATCATTAAAGAATTTTCTCTTTCACTCTCAATACCTTCACACTCTTCCTCATTAGTAAGGTTAGCTTGCTTGGATTGCTTCTTCTTCTTGAAATATTTTGATGCATAGTGGCCCTTCTTGCCACAAAAGAGACATTTGATCTTTGACAGTTTCTTCTTGCCAGTGGATGTTGCAGTTTGTGAGGATTGATCCTCACCATTCTCTTTGGCTTTGTCCTTCTTGAAGTGTTGTTGACCTTTGCCCTTGCCTCTTGACTTGTCTTTGGTGAAGAGTTCTTTGTCATCTCCACCATCCTTCAATGAAAGTCTGTTGATCCTCAACATCTTGTTCTCTTGCCTGCTTTCTTCAGCAATGAGAACTCCTTGAAGAGTCTCCAAGGATGGAAGCTCCTCCTTAACAATATAAGTCTACACAATATTGTCATACTCATCTCTAAGTCCATTAAGGACTACTTCAACAAGTTCAGTGTTCCTAAGAGCATCACCAATACCAGCTAACTCCTGATGAAGATCCTTTACTCTCATTACATAAGATGCACTCTCATCTACTCTCTGATAACTTAGAAAAATTTGATTTCTAAGTTAAGCAATCTAGAAGTATTTCTAATTTTATAGATTGTTTTAAGAGTGTCCCAAGCCTCCTTGGCAGTGGTGCATGTACTGATCTCTCTTAACACTTCATTGGTAGCATTCATTTTAATGAAATGAAGAGCAATTCTGGTTTTTTTTCTTGAATGCTGCAGCTTCATTAGGTGCTGCAGGTTCTTCTTCAGCTCTACTTGTAATGTCCATTACATCCTGTAGAATCAATAATGATTCCATTCTAATCTTCCACATTGCATAATTGGAAGATGTTAATCTCTCACTATGCTCCAGAAAATGTGAACCAAATGAAGACATATTCACTTTGAGAAATTCTAGTCATCACAAAAAATGGAACTAAATATGTTGCTTGCTATCTCAATCTAGGGTCTAACACTGATGACGTTGATCCAACCTACGAAATCTAGCAACAGAATGTGAGATCAGGCTCACAACCAAAAAAATTAATCTATCTTGAATTTGGATCTAGCTTCTATCAAAGAAAAGAAGCACATGCAAGTATGAAGTCTATCTCTCCCACAAGTTTCAAAGAATTGATAAACTCTCTAGGAACTTGACTTCAACTCAAACACAATACTTGTGTGAAATGAAACATCTAAGACCTCACAATACTCAACTTTATCCAATTCTACTTGATTCATATTAAAAATTGAGAATTTTGGTGAAAAGAACTTATGTGTGCTCACTTTGGCATGTCACACGAGATGAGTACTCTCCCTATCTCTCTAATTGCCTAAAAATCCTCTAAAAACAAATCAAATTGATCTAGAAACTCGAGCAACACGAAGTTTTTAGCATGTGTGAACTTCACCACACACCTTACAGGATCTTGATGAGGTGTTGTGATTGCACAAGAATGATCAATGAACAGATTACTTGAAAAATCCAAGGCAAGAGCACAATGGCATACAACAGACTGAAAAAACTAACTCCTTACTATGAGAGATAGCTATCAAAAAATATTCTAAGTGCTCATTATGGGAAAAACAGCCTGCTCTCGAGTAGAGAGAGAAAATTAGCACATAAAACTTGGGTAGAGAGAGAATGAGCCCAAAACACCAAAATCTCACTATTCACACTATGGCAAGACAAGCCAAAATTTTCCTACATCAATGAGGCTTTGAGTTCCTACAGTGGAGTTGCATGGAAAGTCCACTTCATTCAGTTAACTCATCTTTCATAGATCCACATGTAAAATTGCATGCATGGATATTGCATGTACTGCATGTCAACTCTCAAAATTACCTAGACATGTGTAGATCATGTAAACTACTTTGCATGTTGCATGCACTGATTGCATGTTGCTTGCATGCACTCTGAATGACTTTGCATGTAATCTAAACTTTTGCATGACATCAAGATTGAACCTACCTAACTCAAACTTGACCTATTCTAGAAGGTTATGTGCTCAATTCACATACCTTTATGTACAATAAATATACAATGGAAATTACATAGGCATGGCCCCCAAACTCGATATAGGAACATATAATTTTCCTAATCTTCACAATAATGAAAATAATTCAAACGAAAGATCTTATCCAGTTAAAAATAACATACAATGTTATCGATGCCAAGGGATGGGGCATATGGCAAATGAATGCCCAACCCTTAGAATGCCGATTTCAAGTATATATGTAAAACTTGTGGTGGAGAACATTTCCAAATTCTTTTTCCAAAAGATGTAAAACAAAAAGGACATTTGGAAGTTTCTAGTTCCAACTTGATTAAAGTAGAAGCTATTTCAAATTCTCAGAAGAATGACATTATGGTTGGAGCCATTACCAGAGCACAAGCTATTGCTAATCCTATATCTCCTACAGGAGCAGGGGGTGTTTTCCATTCCCTGGATTCATCAACATCTAATCCCTCATCTTCTTCTTTGATGGCATTAGACATAGCTAACTTTAGACTCGTATATTCGTCATTGAATTTAAGCTCGTGTCTTATCCATCGTGGAAGTCTGACTAAAAACCAGATGATCGGTGGGCTATTCTTGCACTTGACTTTTGAGGCATTTGAAATGCTTAATGTAGTCTCGTACTCGTTCATCGTTTGTCATCTTGATGTTACTCAATTTGACAAAAGGAGTCACTATCAAACAAAATGGTTTAAAATGCTTGATAAAGGACTCTTTCAAATTAGACCAATCCAATTTATCTTCACCATCGAGGTTAAAAAACCAGTCACATGCTTTAGCGATCATGGTCATGGAAAATAGTTGGACCATGGCATCGGGAGATGTTTCGCCATACACATCACATGCATTCTCAAAGATTTGCAAAAACCTCTGAGGGTCCGAACTACCGTCAAACTTGGGTAGATCCAACTTGGGGTTCTATTCTCAAAATGAGCTCCATGAGTGGTAGAAGCTCCATTCAGGTGTGTTCTGACGTGTGATGTTTCAACACCATGAAAGTGGGCTCGTGCTCGTGAAGACTCAGCTCTATCAGGCTCTTGTCCCTCGAATGAGTTTGTGGATGGCTTGTGTATTTGGGACCACATTCGGTAGAACCTATGATATATGATTTGTTTAGCTGTAGGGGACCTTATTTCGTATGGGTAATCTTCTAGGATTTCAGAATCAGTGTGTTGGTCCATTGTGTGTGTACTGTTGTGTATTATGTGATGTGTATGGGTTTTTGGCATTTTTGGATTTTCTTAGGGGTTTTTTTTTTTTTGAAAAAATATTTGCTGGGCTAGTATGGAAGATAAGGGGGAGACTCAGTATCAAAAGGGCTTCCTATTGATATAAATTTTATTTTTGGAAATTTTATTGGTGGTAATGCCTTTCGTTTTTTTTTTTGAGCTCTAAGACTCGGTCAAAATGGCAATCAGGGATCTCAGTCAAAAATTATCTGAGTTGTCATTGATCCAGCACGGTCGAGATCTGAGTGGTGTCTAGGCTTGGTCGCGATCATGACCAAAGGCTTTGTCGAGATCGTGACCAGAGGATGCGATCGAAATCGTGACCAGAGGACGCGGTGAAGATCTTGACCAGAGGACATGGTCGAGATCATGAGCAAAGGATGCGGTCGAGATCGTGACTAGAGGACTCAGTCAAGAACATGACCAGAGGACGCAACTGAGATGGTGATGGATGGACACGGCTGAGATGGTGAACCTGCACATAAGAATCTAGGATTGGCAATCCTTAATAGAACCTAGTATGTAGATGAATGTCTCTCCCAGCTCTCTCATACAACAATCTATCGATCTGTCCCTGAGATTCCCTGGTCTGAAATTCTTTCTAGAATCCATTTTGCTTGCTCCAAGTTTTTACATATCTTATCTGAAAAAGAGTACAAACACATCATACATAGTGAGTTATGTGTGTTTCTCCCCATGCATCAATCATCAATTGAATGAATGTTTTGACTTCTCATGCATATCTATCCAAATTTTCATCTCTCACAATCTTTTTGTTGATAGTTTGTGACAAGGCATCAAATGCTTGCCAGACCTTAGCACATGTACTTGCCATGCGAGGATCTAAGCCAATATTTGTTGTGCATTGACATATTTTCTTCTAGTACTCCCATTCAATACTGCTTTCGCGTACAGTTTGATTTGACAATAAGTGTGAAAAATACAGCTTGGACGATCCATTTCAGTACAAGTTTGTCACTCAGAAGGGAGAAGTGTTTTGTAGAAAGCACTTCCTGGTCTTCGTACGTGTGGATGAAGAGGTCGCAAACGAGCATACTGTAAAACATAAAGTTCATCTTGTCAACGATAATCAAGAAGTTATAGCCATAAAGCTGTAGTCATCTACAAAGTCACACCCAATGTACACAATAGAGCCGGAATCAGCTAAAGAAGGAAGCTTTAGTATCACATTTCCAAGCAGTATATGTCTTGGAGTTAAGCCATGCATAGAGTTGAGAATGTATTTTGGGAAATCATACATACGAGTGACAACAAAGGTACTAAATTCCAAGAATGAAGAGACAAGAGAGATGTTGCCAGTCAAATTTGAGCAAAACTTTTCTTAATTTGTAAACATAATCTATAGCTACAGCTTGGGATACTAGATACCAATATTTGCTATATACAAATATTGAGGAAGTTTTTTCTACTTGTGAAATCTATAAAATACTTGCCTGCTTAACACAAAATTCTGATGGATTGGCAGCTGTAAACACTTTGCAGTTTGTGATCAGGCCAGTGTCTTCGTAATATGGTTTGCAATTTTCATGCAGTGACACTTGCTGATTTGTGTTGTTTCCTTTCTATTGGGGAATGAAGTCGTTACAAAAGTCCTTTGACAACTTTAATAGATTGCATGGCAGTCTGCATTATGGCCCAAAGATTTTTATATGTCACAGTTTTGGACTTTTTAATTAAGGCATCGCAATGGGGCCATAGTATCCTTTTGAAAATTGTTATGGGCACGTCTCTTAAAAAACAAAATAGCATACTTCACATCGATTTTACGGGTTCATGCTACTTCATGTTGATAAAATCTGCAGAAAGTGGCAGCTAATTGTTTTGTTTTAATGACTTATTCTTAATGTTAAAAAATCATGGAATTTGTTGAAAGTGGAAACATCTTTGAATTGGCACCTAGTCTCCAGATGTCTCCGGCTCGATCAATTTCTGAGAACATACTTTCAATACGTGGTTGAAGTCCAGGGAGTTGAAGTTGCTCTATCCAGTGATTGTTAAAAATTGAGATGTTACTATTGCGGAACAAAAGAGAGAGAAAAAGAAAATATATATTGATTGATGTCAATGAGGGCAATAGCTCTTACATATAGAAAGTGATAGAGAGGTGTCTCTCTATGTATGTCGCAGAGGTGCGACGGTTGGGGACCCAAGTGGTCCACATGGCATATAATAGTCTTTTAGACATTTAGACTATACATTATATTTAACACTCCCACTTAGTCATAATGTCTAAGACATGTCATCATGAACTATTCTTAATTGTCTTCTACAAAATTCAAATTTATCCTTAGTGAGTGGTTTGGTGAATATGTCAGCAACCATATCCTCTATAGCACAATAATCCAATTGTACTTTGCCATCTACAACTTGATGTCGAACAAAGTGATGTTGAATCTCAATATGTTCTTCGAACATGGAATCGAGGATTCTTCATCATAGCAATGCAACTCTTGCTATCACACTTGAGAATTGTCCTTTGATGTTCTTGAGGGATTAAGAGATCATTGAGTAATCTCCTTAACCAGATAATTTCTTTGGTTGCCTGACACGCTGCTACATACTCAGCTTCTGCACTGGAAAGAGGTATAGTTGGCTGCTTCTTACTTGTTCAAGAAATAACTCCAGAACCAAGCATGAAACAATATCCTGATGTCGACCTTCTTTCATTAATATCACCTGCCCAGTCAGCATCACATAAACTGATTAATCTTTAATACATTGCTAGAAACATTTTCACTTAATGTAATACCAAAACCAGAAGTTCCACACAAATATCTAAGTATTCTCTCAACAGTTATCCAATGAAGATGACCAGGATTACTTAGAAACTGACTGACAACACTAACTGCAAAAGCAATATAAGGTCTAGTAGATATTGCAACATACATTAAACTGCCAACAATACTTTGATATGGAATTGCTTCCATCAGTTCTTGTTGTTCTTTGTTTTGTGGACACATATCTTTGGATAACTTCAAGTTGTTTTCTATAGGTGTATTCACAGGCTTACAGTTAGTCATTGCAAACTTCTATAACAATTCTTCAATATACTTCCAAGGTTAATCATGCCTGTGTGCCCAACGACATGACAAGATTTTTGTACGTCTCAGGAAGTCTTCCTAAGAGCATCATAACAACATCAATGTCTTGAATAGTACATCCAACGGCGGCTAATTGCCCCATTAACGATTTAAAAGTATTAATGTGATCTGCCATGCTAATTGAATATGACATTTTCATTTGAAAGAACTTCTTTCTTAAGAAAAGTCGGGTATTAACATCTTGAGACTCAAAGGTCTCGACCAAGATGTCCCAAGCCTCTTTAGAGGTTTTAGCATGGCTTACATAGATAATTACATTATCTCATAAATTCAAAATAATGGAGGCTAATGCCTGCCCATCACGCATCTCCCACTTGCTAAGTGTCTCTTCACTTCCCGTGTTAGGTTTTAGTTCAGTCCCTTCCACTATTTTGAGTAAATACTTCTCTAACAATAGCATTCGCATTTTTAGCTTCCATAAATGGAAACTTAAACCATCAAACCTTTCAATGAGGCGATGGGTTTCAGTCAAGGATGCCGCCATCACTCGGTGTGGCTTACAACCCTTAACCAACTAATGATGAGAATGCTAATTGGTTGTAGCAAGGGAGCGAAAAGTAGGCACACAGTTTGCAAAAGAAATGCAACTGTCACAAATATCCCAGAGCTCGTTGAATGACACTAACTTTGTTGAATCAGGGGCTACCATATTTAAAGCCAAAAAACAATTGATGTGAATTAGACAATGTTTTGCAGATCTAGTTCAAGATAAGGAAATTAAACAAGGTTCCCTCAAATTGAACGTTTAAAAGTTGCTTTAAAGTTTCAAAAAGGTAAGAGTAGTCCCCTGATAGCTCGCTGTGTTTATGTAGACTTCCCTGAGTTGAGGCACGCTGCATAATGTATCACGGATACTGCGCCCGATTACAAAAAAAATATGAATCTGGAACGTATTGCACAATTTGCAGAACGCACTACGTTGCACAGTGCACTATACAATCCATTTGGTTAGTATGAAAGGGCGCTGATTAAACGTAGATAGGAGCCAATCTCTTAGAATTGGAAGGAGCAGGTACTGAACACGAATTTGGAAGGCCGCCGCGTTCTTTTTCCACGCTCACCAGGGATCTGCACCATCTCTTGTGCGTGACTCTTGTGGACGTTCGGATCTCTTATGCAGAATGTTTGGTTGCATTAGAGAGTATTTGGCAACTATCAACGCATCAGATACCCCGGAGAGATGGGCTCCAAGATCGCAGCACTGAAGCATCAAGCCAATGGTACTCGCAAATGTCACAAAGAGTGCAAAAGAAATTGCAGTTTCTGGAAATGCGACAATGCAGTAGGAATGTGACAGCCTCTGATGGGCGCTATAAGAGACATCAACACTTCAGATAAGCACATAACTATACAACCTTGTGAAGCCATACTAGAATCTCACGTTGGTTTAGACATGCGAGTTCTAACAGGTTCGCATCATGAAACTCCTTCCAGAATCCTACTAACAGTAGTTGCAACAGTGATTAGCATTTCATTTCGGAAGTGCAGGCCCTGAAGATCAGAAGAGTGTTTGCTAGATCATCAGTTTCTGACACGCTTGCTACAACGCATCAGAGGAGCGATGGCTCTAATACCATATTGCGGAACAAAAGAGAGAGAAAGAGAAAATATATATTGATTGATGTCAATGAGAGCAATAGCTCTTACATATAGAAAGTGACAGAGAGGTGTCTCTCTGTGTATGTCACAGAGGTGCGACGGTTGGGGACCCAAGTGGTCCATGTGGCATATAATAGTCTTTTAGACATTTAGACTATACATTACCAAATAGGGTTTCGACCTGTTATAAAAGGATGTAACTTGTGGAGAGAGTGATCTTCTCTCTTCTCTATCTCATTTCATGCTTATACATGGTCCTCTTAGGTTTACAAACTTGATCAATTCCAATTTTTGATTTCACACACTAGATTTGGCCGATTTTTGGATCATTGGATTAGTCTTAGTGGTGGCTATTCGATTGCATAATCAAATTTCAGCATTTGCACGTAGATTTGGAATAGTCAATCTTTTGTGATTTTGTCAAAACTCTAATATTGATTGAATCTCTAGATAGTGAGGTTGCTGGACTTCATTTGAGTGTGTTTCAATCTTAGGAAGTGGCAAAAGTCATTAGATTGAGGATAGATCATAGGTTGATCAAGATTTCATAATTCTATGTGTTGATTTGCTTAGTATAAGTGCTAGAAGAGAATTTTTGAGATAGTTTCAAATCTTGGTGATTTCTTTTGAAAGCATTTGTTTTTGTTCAAATGAGTGCTTTGTGCATTGAAATAGGTTGAAAGAGAAGATCAGGTCATTGATACATGGCAATCTCAATTGGAGTCATGTTGGAAGCCAATGATAGGCTTACCTTAAGTAACTATTCATTGTGGAAAGTGAGGATGGAGTCACTTCTTGAGATAAATGATGTTTTGGATATTGTTGTAGGTTTGGATGAGAGACCAACAACACAACAAGATCAAGTGAGGTATGACAAGAGGGCCAAGAAGGCTCTACAAATGATAAAGATGAATGTTACCAATGGGCTTCTCAAGGAAGTTGGTAAGTGCACATCATCTTTGTTTGCAAAAGAATGAAGAAAGTCCAAGTACTTTTGTTTTGAGGATGAAAGCATTAAATTAAGGAATGAGCTTATTCAAGTGATTCTTAGTGGCTTGTTGGATGCTCATGGTAACATTGTTCAAAGTATTGCTATTCAAAAGACTTTGCCAAGTTTGATGGATCTTCAAAAAATCTTGATCAATGAAGAATATAGGCTCCGAGCAAGAGGTGGATCTACATCGACACTTCAAGAAGATGCTATGTTCACAAAGGGCAAAACCAAAAGTAAGTGGTCTAAAGGGCAAGATCAAATAAATGCTTCTTCAAGTGGAAAAAAGAAGGATAGATCAAAGCTCAAGTGCTTCTATTGTGGCATCAAAGGACACTTTGCAAGTGAGTGCTACAAGAAGAAGAGAGTTCAAGGAGACAAGCAAGGTAATCTTACTCTTGATGAGGATGGTTTGGATGTTCAAGATGCAAATGATGATGCCTTTGTGATGTGTTCATGTATGATTGCTAATGATAGAGATCTCTTCACCCATGACTTTTCACAAAGAGTACTTCACCTCTTTGTTGGCATATGGAGATGACAAGAGGGTGATCTACACGGCCAATGATGGTGAGTGTGCAATCAAAGGGATTGGCACAATTCCTATTTCTCTCTCTACAAATAGGAATGTTCATTTGGAGAGTGTCTTGTTTATTCCATCTGCTACCAAGAATTTTCTTAGTGTGAGTCAAATGATAAGTAAAGGCCTCAAAGTGGAGTTTGATGGAGATGCTTGTATGATCAAAAGGAAGGATGTCTTGGGTGGAAAAGGTAAAAGGCAAGGGACGTTGTTCAAACTAAATTCCTGTGTTATTGCTAACCAAGTATGGATCAAGAGGATGATCAAGGATCTTAACTTGCTGGATTTTTCAAAGAGCCCAATCATCTTTTGTGACAATAAATTAGCCCAAAGGTTGGCAATCAATCCTATATTTCATGCTAGGAGCAAACATATTGAGGTGCAATATCATTTTGTGAGGGAGCAAGTCATTGCAAAGGAGGTGGAGCTTCAACATGTGTCTTCAAGGGAATGTGTAGCTGATATCTTCACCAAAGCATTGGGAAAGGACTTGTTCGTGAAGCATAGGACATCACTTGGAGTGTTATCAAAGTCCATGCTAAAACTAGTTGAAGAGAGAGTGTGAAAGATTCAACTAGTTTGATCACATTTACTATATTTCCATATTTGGCATATTGAGGCCAACTTTATTTTTTGACTTAGAGATTGACTTTTCAAAGTTCGTTAGTTTAAATGTCATTTGAATAGACACTTTTTGAAAGTGTGGGAAAGTTAGAAGGTAGTTTGATTAGATTCAAATTTGAATGTTGGGTACTTTGAAACTAGACCCAAAAATAGTAGGGTTAGCTGCATGCTTCTCTTGGGTTCTACTATCCATTGGTGCACTATGCTCTTGATTGCATGCAATTCTATGTGTAGAATGATCTATATTTGCTATTTTTGGATCCACACATGTGAAATACAGTAGCTTGCTGGTTTTGTATGGACAGCAATAGTACTTTATCATTTCATTCAAGTTTGATCAAGTTCTATTAGAGTTTGCATCTCATTTTCTGTGTAGATTCTGATTTTTCTACATTGGTGAGATTGGTAGTGTATTTTTCTTTCTAACCAAAGATCTTTCAAGTGGATTGGATCATAATGATCTGAAATCCATCATAGTTGGGATGGCCCAACCTATTATGCCAAACTTCTTGGTTTGTCAATTGCTCCCTAGCCATACAAGGTTCCACATTTACTTATCAAACAAGCATCTCCAATGAACTGAACATCAAGCCCCTTGTCAATCATTTGACTAACACTAAGCAAGTTCTTAGTAATTGAAGGAATGTACAATACATTTTCAAGATTAGCTTTTCTATTTGTTGAAAGAGAAATATGAATTGTGCCTATGCCTTTGATGTCACATTGACCATCATTTTCAATGTAGATGATGTTGCTCTCTCCCTCATAAGACAATAAGGATGAAAAATATTCCTTATGTCTTGTCATGTGAGATGAGGCTCCACTATCAATCCACCAAGGATCATTCCCATCTATATGTGCAAGCAGACTTGAAGTCATAACAAGAGATTTACAAATGCTATGTTCTTCTTCATCTACTGCTAGATTTCCCTACCTCTCACCTTGCTCTCTTTTCTTCTTATGACATTCATTAGCAAAATGACTTTTATCCCACAATAAAAGCACTTGAACTTTGACTTATCTTTCTTAGTAGAAGAGGAAGAGGAAGAGTGATCATCACGATCCAAATTACCACCTTTGGACCATTTCCCTTTGCCTTTCCCTTTGCCTTTGACTTTGCTTTTTGTAAAGAAAGCCTCTTCACCTCCACCTCGCAAGGATGCACCATCAAGCTTTGATTGCAACCTATGTTCTTTAGCCAATAAGATTTCTTGCAAGTCAACCACACTTGGCAAGACTCCTGAATGGCAAAACGTTGCACAAGGTTAGCATGTTCATCTAGCAAACCATTCAACATAACCTGGACTATTTCACCATCTTTTATGCTTTCATCAATGCATGCTAGATCATCACTTAATGACATAACCCTGCATGAGCACTTTCACCCTCTCTTTTCCTACTAGAAAATATTTGCCTCCTTAGGGTCAATACCCTAGATGTGGATTTTGATTCAAAGAGCTTCTTCAAGGCATTGCATGCCTCACTTGCACTTTGACTCTTACCAACTTCCTTGAGAAGTTCATTGGTAACATTCATTTTAATGATATGAAGAGCCCTTGTAGCCTTCTTATCAAACCTTGGTTGCTCTTGAATTATGAGGGGTCTCTCTTCAATTCCTACAACTATGTCCATAAGATCATTCAACACAAGTAAGGAATCCATTCTCACTTTCCAAGTAGTTTAGTTTGATGAACTCAACCTATAATTAGGTTCTAACATGATCCCACCATTGGAAGCCATGAATCTAATGATTCTTCAACTTTTCGGTTCTATCCTAATGCACCTAGCACTCACTTTTCTCTCGACAAATGATGGATAAGGAAATCTCAGAAGATCTAGGACCCTAAAATACTTCTATCTTGAACCTGGCTGATTTCCAGGCATATAAAGGAAGATTGAGACACATGCAACACTTTGCACACACTAAGAATGGATTACAAACTCAAACCAACCTGAACACACTCTTGCTTAAGCTCTCAAAATTTCCAACAAGTGACAAATCAAGTCATGGTGTGAAGAGTTACTTGCATTCTTAGAAAAATACACAAGACTAGGCTGACAAGAATACCTTGAACTGAACAAACTTGATCAACATATGATCAACACACTAAGATGTTGATTCAACCTATAAAACCACATGTAAACCACACTTCTAAAAGTTTATAAATTCCAACAAGTGATAAATACAAGCTTTAGAGGTGAATAAAAGAGCACACTTAGTGAATCACAAGACTAGCTTCACGAGCTTGTCAAATCTTGATGTTTAGATGTAGATCTAAGATCACTTCACATGAGAATGTTCCTTGTTAAGAACCTGACAACACATTTGCATAATGGCTAAAACATTCTAGCAAATGATCCAATCAAATTACATAAGGATATTTACTTACATGCTCAACAAAGTACACCAAAATTTATGCCAAAATTGATGACAACCTTTACAATATGCTCTTCACAATGGAGCTTACAATATGTTCACCCCAAAAGGGGATCTTTCATCCAAATGGGAGCTTTGCTCAGCATTTAGGAGAATTACAAACTCACTCAAAAGAACATTTTTCATCCACTTAAGGAGAGTGTTCATCCAAAAAATGGAGATTGTCAACAATAGAATGGAAAGAACATTGTTAGTATTGAATGTGCACAAGCCTCACAATCAACAAATGATTAGATGCGATGATATGATCCAAAATAGCTTCTTCTCAGCCTTTGATCTTCAATAGACCTGAAATATGTTTTTGATCCACAAGTCCAACTTACAAAACAAAGGTTAGTAAGATTTGATCAACAATGCAATGCATAATCATGCTAGAACTTGATCAAACATCCAAATATCACCATAAATGGAAATCTTACTAAAAATAACAGCCAACTAGCTCTGATACCATGTGAAAATAATTGATCTTGAATGGACAATGCTCTCAATGGAGGAAGAAACAATGACAATGATCTATTGATCTCAATAAACCATACAATAGGGTTTTTTGACCTGTTCTCCATGAATTTCAGCCTAATATAGGTGAGATAGATGACTCTCTCTCCTCTCTCTAGAACTTAGAACCCAATTTTAGGGCAACACTAGCCTAAAATAGCCGATTTTGGCCCATATGTCCAAATGACATGATTCTGGTATCATTTCAAAGGTCCTGAAGTTTGAAACTTCTTCAACATGAAATATATACTAAAATAAAAGTATCTAGACCTATTCCACATGTGTGAAATGTCAGATCCAAAACTATCTGCAAAAATTACCAAATTTGGCCTAAAACTCGTCAAGGAAATGTTGACAATTTGCACAGCAAATACATATTCAAGAGGTTTGGCATAAAAGGATGGGACACCTCAACTTCAAGTCATTGGAGGTAATGGCTAGAAATAAGGTTGTGATAGGTCTTCCAAGTTCCTTAAGTGGCATCAATCATGTTTGTGAGTCTTGTGCTTTGTCTAAGTCACATAGACTACCTTATACTAGATCTACATCTAGATCTACAAGGCCTTTTCAACTTGTACATTCGGATATTCATGGAATTACTACAATTAGCAATAGTGGAGATAAGATGTATGTAACTTTCATTGATGATTTTAGTAGATTTTGTTGGATCTCTCTACTAAAGAACAAAGATGAAGTTTACGATGTCTTTGTTAAGTTCAAGAATGCAAGGGAGAACCAATTTTTCACAAGGATCAAGTGCTTAAGGAGTGAGAATGGTGGTGAGTACATATCTACCAGGTTCAAGGCCTTTTGTGATGAGCATGGGATTAAGAGGGAGTATACAACACCAATGACCCTACACCAAAATGGAGTGGCTGAAAGGAAGAATAGGACTTTATGTGAAAGTGCTAAATCCATGAAGTTGAGTGCTAATTTGATAAACCATTTTGGGATCAAGCTTTGTTGTGTGCTGATTTCTTCTGCAAGAGGTGGCCGAGTGCTATTTTGGATGGAAGGACACCTTTTGGGATGGTATTCAAGAGGAGGCCGAGTGTCAACTTTCTAAGAGCTTTTGGATGCACATGCTATGTCAACATTACTCTTGATGATAGGACCAAGGAGGATCCATCTTCAAGTGAAGGTATTTTTGTTGGATATAGTGAAGTGAGTAAAGCCTACAAGGTTTACATTCCTTCTACTAACAAGGTGATTGTTGGTAGAGATGTCATTTTTTATGAGGGGAACATTCCAAAAGTGTCTTCAAGTACTATTGATGAGGATGTGGATGGATCTAACATTTTTGATGTTGATGTAAAGGATCCTACTTTAGATGGTGTTGATGATGGACCTTCATCAAGTCAAAATCCAAGGAGAACATCAAGGGAAAGACAAGTACCTTCAAGGCTCACATATGATAAAAAGGATAAGCAAGTAGTTTTTGGAAATTATGTTGTTTTCCTAACCTCTTTTGATGAACCTACAAGTGTAGATGAAGCAAGGAAAGAAGAGGAGTGGATCCAAGCAATGGATCTTGATTATCAAGATCTTATGAAGAATGAAACATGGAGATTGGTGGAATTACCTAAGGACAAGAAAGCTATTGGATGCAAATGGATCTTCAAGGTGAAGAGGCCAATTGGCTCTCTCCTTTTCAGAAGTATGCATTAAGTAGAAGTAAATCTCCATGTAAAACAACCAATCTTCTACAACATGAACATCATGTTTCCCTTTGAAAATTGGGGGATATTAATCAAATCACTTGAGAGCCAAGTAGGAGCCAACTCAATTGTGTCCAAGCAAGTGCACAACAAACAGACATGCAAACAGAAGCTAATACACTCGATCCCCATCAAGTCACATTACCCTTGAGACTGGATGTGGTTGGGACCTTTTCCTAGACACGGTCATAAAAATCTATCACAATAGTTGCCCATGGAAAACATCTATCTAACCATCCATGCTTTCATTGTCAAGCAACACATGCCCTCAATAATGCCCCACCAAATCTAGTTGACAGCCTTTATACCTCAACGATCGACATCTATCTTGCACTGACATCTAACCACCCGTGCTTTACACTCAAATTTGAGCAACATCTCTATATCAATGGTTAACTCGTACAATTCAAATATGTCACCTCTCATCCCACAACGCACAAACTATGCTTTCACCTACCTAGGAAGCACTTTGCCTCATCTGTCCTACGTGTATACAATGCCTAGGCCCGAACTGCGAGAACTGGCCATGTTTACACCTCGGGGTAAACACATTGTCATATCAAGTATCTTGCTCTACAACTACCATGACCATGGACACACACATGCTTACCCCTTAGGTAGCACGTTGCACAATGTTTTTCCTGATGAGTCTAAAAAAGTGTCCACCTCCATGAGACTTGCATAGCTGACCGACTAGTAGACTCTGGTACCACATGTAGTGCAGACATCTCAAAGATCTCTAGGATTTGAGCAATTTTCCCAAGTGCTTAAGTCTAACATTGATCCGACATGTGCTCACTAAAAAGCCAACTTAGAAAACGCAACCAGCCTAACCATTCAGACTTAGAAAAATAGGAATCTCGACCAACACGAAAGCCAACTCAAAATTCATCTCCAAAAGGTAACCAAAGACAAAGACAATTCACTCATAAAATCCCAAGGCATAGTAACTAACCAAACACGAAATCTTTTGAAATGAGAAGTGGCAGAAAACTCGTTTTTATGATTTTAAGATTTTTTAAATTCTTGTAAATTTTAAAACTTCAAATAGAAGAAAAAAAATGATTTGTAAAGTACTGCATTTTGCAAAAAATTTAAAATTTAGACTAAGTAATACAAGATATTTTTAAATTTTAGGTTAATTTTGCTAGAATAATATAAACATTAGTTGTGATCAATTTGTTATTATGAAAAATAACTGTTAAATTAAGTGAATTCAAAATTTTAGAATATTATAATATTTAATTTTTTTTAAATGCAATATATAATATATAATGTCTATCAATTTATTTACAAGTTGTGGCTTTTGGTATACAGAAGCCACAGAACCAGTCATGAGATTTTTTAATTTTTTTCTCACTATAGAAAATTTGAAATGGTTGTCAAATCAATACTTCTTGTAGTCGTGTAATGCAGCATTGACCTCTTGCCATCAGTTGAAAAATAGCCAATAGAGAGATATTCAATCTCATTGCAAAGTCAAGCGCCACCAAAATTTTTTACATTTGGCTTTATTTGCAATTATTAAGAAAAAATGATTAAAAAATGCTCAATCCAATTGAGAGAAAATGTTCAAAGCAAAGAAATAGATTATAAATGTGTTCGGAAAAAAGTAAAACAATTACTTACCAAATTGCATTTTTGATGTCTGCATTGCAAACTTCGAGAAGCACTTTGTGTGCGCCAACTTGTTGCTAATTGGAGTGGAATACCACTATCCTCCAAAGTGGAGCTGTGGTGACTTCCAAAAAATTCGCAACAACTTCTTTCATCGAAGTATATTTAAAAGGACGATCGTCATTCAACGAGCCTACTAGTTTAAAACCGTAAGGAATGTCTGTGATGGAAAGAGTGATGCAAAGAATGTATGGTCTTCTTTTCACAAACTTTGTAATTTATCTTGCATCGCCTTGTTGATAAGAACAAGGGGGGTCATTAACAAACTTCAGGACAAATGTCTCATTTGGATCATCGTCGATGCTCATGTCCCCAACCTGATGACTCTCCCTTTGTCTTTTCTCAACTTTTGCCTGAATTTGAAGTTGGGTCCTAAATTGCTGAAGAAGTTGCCCACTCTTCTTATTTTCAGAACTTTGAAACAAAAAGAAATAGCATATGTTAGAATACACCTATGCTTAGCATGGATAATTTCTTGGAATCTTAGAATCAACAACTCATGTGAGAATCTAATGTTGAACATGGTTAAAGCAATTGAAAAAAAATGTTTACAAAAAACCTTATTAGACAAATACTTATGCTCAGCATACATAGTTTGAAAGGTAAGCATACCATGTGAGAATTTTATGCTGAGCATGGCTAGAGCAGTTGAAAAAAATGTTTACAAAAAATATTTAAAGACAAATACTCATGCTTAACATAAACAGTTTTGAAAGGAAGGATACCATGTCTCTAAATAAAATAAAAAATCTTTGAAGCTCCTCATCCTTGGAGCTGTTTGGGTAAAAGGCCTGGCATTCTACTCAATTCTAATAATTAAGGCTTTTGACCATGGCCTCTTGTAATCTCATGAAAAGTTTGTGTCTGAAGGAAAATGAAGTTAGTCATCAATTTAATGGTGGCTAGAATTAGCAAAGAAATCAATAAAAATTACCTTTGAAATTCTTTTCCCATTTCTACAAGGTTGAGCTATCCATCTTCCACTCTTGAGAGGACGCTCACAACGACATCCTGGAAAGGAATGTCTTGCATGTTCTTCCACTCAGATATTCTCATATCCTGAGAGATGGGAACAATCGTCAGATGAGTTGTTTTTGTCTTTGAAGAGGACACCCCTTTGGAATCTGTCCCTGAATCTCAAACTTATCCCATTTGTCAAAAATTTTGTCACCAAGATCCTAGATCTGAAACAAAAAGTATTGTAAATATGAAATACTCAAAAATTGGAGCAAAACTTTTTAGTAGATTTAGAAAGATTAAAACCCATTAAAGTCACTTGTCCAGTTCGGAAAGCTAGCTGAAGAAAAATTATCGTATTTTGTCAAAGAGGAGGCTAGATTCTTCTCATCAAAAGGAAGGCCAGTCTCCTAAGCACAGAGGCACTTTAGCTGGATGTTTGTTTTGTCGACCAGCTTGTGGAGTCTGAGGTACTCCTTGTGAAAGAATCTGACTCTTTGAATCACAGTCATCTTGAGTATGTAGTCCTGATCAATGTTTTGGTCCCAAGCAAGGAAATTGGCCTCCTCAATACTCAGGCCAACAAAAACAATGACACTAACTTGCCTAAAGGACAATACATGGGGATATTCAAGAGATAGCTCTTTTCTAGTTTGTAAGCTATGGATCCCGCCCAAAAAAAAAAAAAAAATTATATGAATCAACATCAAAATCTACTATTGTGGGGTAGATAGCAGGATCAACGAGAATAGTGAAAGGGGTCTCTATTGCTTGAGTGTGGTTTTTAAATTTTATTTTTAAATTATTTACATGGGAGCCGTTCAGTTCTCTGAGCTCTATCGTTAGTCAGAGGGTCAATAGGTGGCCTCTCACATTGTTCAATGTCTAGAATAAGTGTAGTTTCTTGGACTTTTTTATTCTCATGAATTAATGCACGCATTTTTGCCATGTCTCTACAGGTGGACGAATCGAGCTTAATGGCAGCTCTAGGCAGATTCATATTACTTGAGGGAGGAGAAGGTTTTTCTAAAATTCTTGGACCGGTGTCTTTCTACGTCATGGTTTTTAATTTTTTAGTTTCTGTTATGGGAGAGGCTGAAGCATCAACAGAGACAACCTCCACGGAGGCTTCGAAGGAAGTTCTTGAGTCGACTGCTTTAGTGCTTGAATAGTTTTATAGATAGCAAGCTGTTGAAATTGCTTCAGCCCAAAAATTCTTGGGTGTTGAGCATTTGGCATCATTGATAGTGCTACATTGAGTAATGTTCATTTTTTCTTCTTGGCTACTCCATTTTGTTGTGGTGTGTAGCTAGTGGTGAATTGATGATGAATGTCACATGATGATAGATAGTCAGAGATTTCGTCTGACAAGAACTCTCCCCCATTGTCTGTACATAGGGTCTTGAGTCTTTGACCAGTCCGTGTTCCAACAAATTGTTTGAATTCTTTGAAATAGTTGAATGCCTTAGACTTGTTCTTAATGAACATAATACTGGTGAATCTTGAATAGTCAATGAATAACGAGAGCTCCTGAGTACAATCTGAGAAAATGAACGGGCAAAGGTGACTTATGCTGAGCGATCCACGCTTAAATATTGTTTGGCTTGTGTGTAGTCTCTATGGAAAGTTGATCTGCCCTTAAATATTTCATGGGTTGTGGGTTGGTGCCATATCGAGTAGTGGGTTTAGACAATAGTCCCCGTTAAAAGGCCGACCCCTGGGAACCATGACTTCATAACAAAATAAAATGATTTATACATTTTTAGAGTGGCCAGAAAAATTTGTCTTTCAAAGCAATATTTACAACTGGGTATTGTTTCACTATTTTGTGAAGCCTTGTTTGCTAAATTGCCAGGAACATGGATCTTAAGTTGCTAGGACCACCTAGACATTTTTGAGTTCGAAGACATAAAGAAGGCCGAAACCAATGCCATTGCTGGCCAAGTGAACTTGAACCTCATATTATTAAGCTCTCTAAATTTGTCCTCTAACCCTAACCTTAACTTTACATTGACTATGACCTTAATCCTAAGTCTCTCAAACTACTTAAGAAAGAGTTACTACAATTGAACTCATTGTCTACTCTTGCCTTGAAATCTTTGATTTTGCTCTGATATTTTTGGTCCTATGTTTTCTATGCATTTTGGCATACCTCCAATTTGTGGAACCCATGGCGAGCATAGCTTCCCATGCCGAGCATAGAATTAAATTTGAAATTTTTTGTTTGTTTCTTGTTAGTTTGTTCTGACATGTCTTGACCGTAAATGCAATATTTCAATTATCTTGCAACTCTTAGGTGTGAACTAGTATTTGACTAGTTTCCCAATGGAAAGCTCATCTTCCTTAATTCTTCCTGCTCCAACTTACTTTGATGTAGTTTCTACTAGTTCTTCATCTGACATTAAAGCTACAACTGTGAACCATGAAATGAATCCAGGTTCAATTCAAACCAGTAGATCCAATGTTGTGAAATCAAAAAGACCAATATTTTCTAATGTAGAAGCGCAGAGCCTTTTGGTGAAAATCAAGGAGAAGATGCAGATGAGATACGAGAAGCACACATACGAGGTACAACTTGAATATTACCAGAGAAGACCATTATGTCTCAAATGGGTAATATTTCGTGCAAATAGGAACTATAAGGAATATTCCTAGAATCACGTTAAATAATGGCACTTTTTGGCACATTTTGAAAAAGAATGTCCTACAATATCATACCCATTTCTAAAAGTACATAAAAAACACATCAAAGTTTTTTACAAAATTTGTAATAAAATTTTAAAATATGTAAAAACTTGACAAAGGAACTACCCATAGGCAATAACCATCCTAGACAATAACCACCCACATAATGATTTCAACGAAGGCCAAGATCCCAAGATACGAAGGTCAAACGAACGAAGAATCGAAGAGGAAGGTCCAAAGTTTGAAGACCAAAGGATCTCAAAGGGGAAGCCGAAAGCCGAAGGAAGACACAAAGCCACGAAGCTTGAAACACTCGAAGATCGAAAGACGGCGGATCTTCATACTCCAAGTACAAAGGAGATCAAGCCAAGTACCAGGAGGAATACCACCTCCACGGACAATGGCGACAACAAATTGAGTGTCGTTGGAACGTGCTTAACCAGCCATTCTTGTAATCAATGATTAAACTAAACCATCACTCTCAATCCATATATAAATAGGACGAACACGAGAGAATTGGTTGAACATCAAATTGGTTGAGCAGCAATGTGAGCTAGGCATAGAATTGCCAGCCAATGTCCAAGAGTCCGCTAGTAAGCGAGACTATCTGATATAGTTCATGAGAGACATAGTATCTCTTGCGCCAACACACTGTGTGGGTTTGTCACACAACGCTCTGGAAAAGATCATTAATAATATAGTAGTTGTAATGCACATATTGTATTTATCTTGAATGATCTTGAATGTTTTTTGATGTCTAATCGTTGTCTATATTAGAGCAATAGAGGTTCGTTCAAAAAGAGTGCGAACACTGTTTTGTGACTCCTTAGGCACACTCGACAACAGGGGCCTTCAAATTAAAGCTCGACTTGGAACATGATTTCTGCAAAACATCATGCTCATTTTGAAACTATGACTCGACATAAGAGCCCATAGAAATAGGGGCCTCCAAATTAAAGCTCGACTTGGAACATGAGTTCTGCAAGACATCATGCTCACTTTGAAACTCTGACTCGACATAAGAGCTCACAAAAACAAGGGCCTCCAGATTAAAGTTCGACTTAGAACATGAGTTCTACAAAACATCATGCTCATTTTGAAACTCTGACTCAACATAAAAGCTCACAGAAATAGGGACATCCACACTCTTTGTGGTGCTTTCCTGAGACTTGGCCTCAGATTTGAAGACATAGCTGGAGATCAAAATCGTGCAGCTGGAAACAAAAAGTTCTCCTTCAGATACTGAAGTCTCGTATGACGAGATGTATATAGACATAGCGAAAAGAAGCTCTACAATAGGAATGAAAAACAAGGCGATTAAAATAAAAATTCCAAGGCCCTTATACACTCAATAGCGGACTCCAAAAAAGTAGTAACAATCAACAGATTTGAAAATTTTATAAATCCATTCCAATAGAATTTGGTGTCCACCACTATATAAAGCTTACCACCTCCTATTTTCTCCCACGTGACCAAGGGATCATAGCATTCTTCTGTTTTCATTCGTCTCTCTTAGCGGGCGACTATTCTTTCTCAGCGGGCGACTATTATTTCGCAGCGAGTGACTATTCTCTCATAGCGAGCTCTTTCACTGCGATAAATTGTTTGTGAGATTCCGAGGAGATGGCCAGATACTCGAATAAGTATTTTCGGAGCATAGAATGTTTTGATTCTTTAAAGATCATGGCTTTAGCCATTTAAAATAACTTTAGCTAAGAATAGTTCGACATTCAATAATAACTCATTTTTCTGTCACTTGGGTCGTTTCCGATTCTAAAAATAATGTAGAATTTGAGTTTCAAAAACATTAATTCATTTTATGCATTTTTAAATAATAATTATTTAAATGAAATCACAAAATATTCATATGAAGAAGACATGTGACATACCTCATTTGCTTGTCTTCAACAAAAGCCCTTTCTTTTCAAAAGCCAACACCCTTTTTATTCTACAAATCCATCAACCAAAGACAAACCATTAAAAATTACCAATAACTATCTTTTCTCTCTTGATGTGTAAGTTTATCTAATCTAGTCTTAAGATCAAAACATATTGTACAAAAATCACATTGATTCAATCACCACACAATTTAACAAACCATTTAATAAAATGACATGTGAATGCATAACTTAATCTCACAAAATTAACATTCAAAGACTCATAACATCAAGGTATCATTCTCGGGTATCATATACTACCAATGATACGACAGATCTCTACCGGGTATTGACCTACCATATCATTTGTTAAAAGAGACTTGATGTCATAATAGAGTCATGGGTAGATGATACCAAAGATCGATACCAAGTGTTGATCTCTCGTAGCATTTGTCAGTTTGATACGGAAAATCGATAGTGGGTAATCGATCTGCCATATCAAATTAACAAATGATACGAGAGATTGATACTCGGGATCGATCTTTGGTATCATCTACCCATGACTCTATTATGACATCAAGTCTCTTTTAACAAATGATATGGTAGGTCGATACCTGGTATAGATCTACCGTATCGTTGGTAGTATATGATACCCGAGAACGATACCTTGTATCGATTTTTGGAATGAAGGATGCTCAAAATTATTATTCAAAAATGCATAAAATGAATTAATGTTTTTGAAACTCAAATTCTACATTATTTTTAGAATCGGAAACGACCCAAGTGACAGAAAAATGAGTTATTATTGAATGTCGAACTATTCTTAGCTAAAGTTATCTTAAATGGCTAAAGCCATGATCTTTAAAGAATCAAAACATTCTATGCTCCGAAAATACTTATTCGAGTATCTGGCCATCTCCTCGGAATCTCCCGAACAATTTATCAAAGTGAAAGAGCTCGCTATGAGAGAATAGTCACTCGCTGCGAAATAATAGTCGCCCGCTGAGAAAGAATAGTCGCCCGCTAAGAGAGACGAATGAAAACACAAGAATGTTATGATCCCTAGGTCACGTGGGAGAAAATAGGAGGTGGTAAGCTTTATATAGTGTTGGACACCAAATTCTATTGGAATGGATTTATAAAATTTTCAAATATGTTGATTGTTACTACTTTTTGGAGTCCGCTATTGAGAGTATAAGGGCCTTGGAATTCAAAAATTCCACATTATTTTTAAAATCACAAATGACCCAAGTGACGAAAAAAATTGTTACTCCCAAGGCAACACATAAGAAGCATAGTACTGGTCTTTTTGGAGGTGAGGGTGACTCACCCGCAAAAGTGTCCACCGTCTGTGATAATTCATAGCCAAAAAAACATGTTGTAGCAAAACAATCTGAAGAGATTACTTTTCATTCATACGAGGCATATTAGTGGGTTATCATCATAAAATATGGGAAACTGTGCTTGCTCATGTCCAAAAATAAAAGCATAGCTCCATTTGGTGAACCAAAAATGCTTGGTCAAATACGTGATATTTACTATGATGTAGGGAGATTCTACAACTTTAGAATGAGTTTACTAGTTCTTTCTTGCTTCTTGTTTACAAGAACTATTTTTTGCCTGTTCAGAGGCTCGTTGGCATTTTCTTGAAGTTAGATTCTTAGTTCAACGCCGAAACCAGGCAGAAAGGGACTGATCAATCATTGTAGTAACAATGTCCTGCCTGTCATAGGACATCCATAATCGTCTCTCTTGAACTGAAATCACATGCTTTCAATCCAAACATGCAGATCATGCATTCAACCAAGAAATCAACATGTAGAGTGGTTGAAATGCCATAGAATCCTACTTAATGCTTCAAATCAAAATGGACAGATCTTACACACTAAAACTACTCTAAACATGCATTAACCTACAAACTCAAAACAAGAACTAAATGGACAACTTTTTGAAATCTAAACACTAAACTAGCATACACATTACCAATGCAAGAACAAGCAAGAAACTAAACTAACTAAATTAGACAACATTTTTGATAGCCCAAGGATCAAGAAACACACATTTCTTGATTCTTGGACTGCCAAGAATGTCAATGAGTGGGTTGTCCTAGAATTTGCAAGACCTGTACCACAACCCAGCCAAGACGATTTATCACAATGCTGAAACATAAATGAAAGAAAACAAGAAAAGTAGTCCTCCCTAGATCCACACCACACACAAAGGAGATGGAGAGGCAAGATCATTAATGCATCACTCAAGAAACAAGAATGATCAAGGAGCTCAAGATTGCATCAAAACTCATGGAAGATAATCTCATTTCAGCATGAAGTAGATACATTCACAAAAGCTTCCCCTCTACAAAGGGGGAGTCTCTTAAATAAACAAGAGAGCTTCATCTTTGGTTTTGTGACCTTGGCTGTCAATCTTCTAATGTTGTTGCTGGCAATGTAACTGCTTCAGTGAATGCAAGCAGATCTACTCTCTCCCCCCCAAAAAAAATCTGTTGGTGGGGATGTTGTTACTAGCAAGCAGATCGTCATTTGGAACACGCAGTTGAAACACGTTGAACATGCAACTGGACTGAAGATTGAACAAATGTTAACTAAATTTGTTTCGATCTTGTTGTAGTTGACTCGAAAACTAATATGGCAGTGAGATACATGAATCAACTCGAAAGTGGCATGGATTTTGAAATATGCTCAAAAATTCTAAACTCTGTACAAGGTGATCTGAAGATGGATAGATGAATGAAAATGCATTTTTGAGATATGCTACAAGACTTCTCTGGTTAAATGGCTATCCTTGATAAAAGCAAATCTAGAAAAAATAGATGCAATTAGAAAAAAAAGCTATCAAATCAAAAAATGACAAAAAAAAAAAAACAAGGAAGATATCATCTTTATAGAGAGTGAAAACTGTAGAGCACTTGTCAAACAAAAAGTCATTCATCAACATTCACATCACTAGATAATTGCAATTTTCATTGGGAGTTAGAGTAGAAAACTCTGACATGTCCTTGTCAAAAACAAGGTGGGATTGGTAACATTGAATCTACCATCAGTGATAGCAGATGTTATAAGATATAGCTTGAAATTCATGGAAGGAAAAGATACTACTTCCGTAGTACTCCTCTGTTCAGAAGATTCATTAAAATGAATTTCAATATAGACTTCCTATCGACTATTGAAGAGATCAAAGGATCGGATCTGTGTACAGCCTTGGAAATCATCTCAGCATGTGGTAGACATATAGAATTGAGGTTGCAGAAAGGCAGAAAAATCATGAATTCCCTGGTGAGGACGTTGCTTTTGGATGGAAATGGTAGCAGATGATGGAATATCGGTTTCACTTTCTTCTTGAAACGACTCATTTCATATAACGTCTTTGTTTTATTTTTGAGTTGGTGAATTTCGTGGTAATGTAGAAGTTTGCAAGGAACTTCTCGACTGAGCAGCAGGTCTAGTAGGTTGCTACGGTGTGCAGGTTGTGTTGTCATAAAGATCCTATCGGGAGTCATAACTGATGTGTCGGACATGTAGGATCTTAGGTGGTTGTTGTGGACAGTCTTTGAAATTGTGTTTTCTAACACAGTCAGGACACTTAGCATGGTACTTGGTCGTGACTGGACAATCAACTATGAAATGGCCGATTTCACCACAGATAAAACATATGCTATTTATTGGTCCTTGCGTAATGGCATAGCCATCTTGTATGGCTAGTGGTTCCGGATCTTCTGTAGGGTATTCATGAGAATGCAAGGAATGTCCAGATTGTGACGGTTGTTCTTCATATCATTGGATGGCATGTGCTTGGATATGCTGGTATGAAGGAAATAATTGACAGGAGCACGGGGTAATAATTGACAGGAAATAATTGGATATGCTGGTATGAAGGAAACAATTATCCTTGATTGGCTTCGACTCATGGACAGGAGCATGGGGTGCTTTCCGTTCCCTGGATTTGTCAACATCTGATTCTTCATCTTCCTCCTAGATGGCATCAAACATAGCTAATTTGAGGCTCGTATATTCATCATTGAATTTAAGCTCGCGTCTAATCCATCTTGAAAGTTCGACCAAGAACCAAATGATGAGAATCTGTTCGGTGGGCTAGTCTTGTACTTGACTCTTTAAGATATTGAAACGCTTAATATAGTCTCATACGCGTTCATCTTTTGCCATCTTGATGGTACTTAATTTGACAAAAGGGCTCTCTATCAAACAAAAAGAGTTTAAAATGCTTGATAAATGATTCTTTCAATTGGGACCAGTCAGTCTTATCTTAGCAATCGAGGTTAAAAAACTAGTCACGAGCGTTTGCGATCATGGTCATGGAAAATAGTTGGACCATAGCGTCATTAGATGTTTTGCCATACACATCGCACGCATTCTCAAAGATTTGCAAGAATCTTTGAGGGTCCGAATTCCCGTCAAATTTGGGTAGATCTAACTTGGGTGTGCGCTTTTCAAGATGAGCTCCGTGGGCAACAAAAGCTCCATTAAGGTGTGTTTTGACCTGTGAGGGGTCAATATCATGAAAATGAGCTCTGGCTCGTGAAGACTTGGCTCTATTAGGTTCTTAACTCTCGAATAGGGTTGTTGATGGCTCGTGTATATGGGATCGCATTCGGGAAAACTTAAGACGTCTGATCTTTTCAGATCTGGGTGACACCTTGTCATGTGGATATTCCTCTGTGATTTGGAAATATGTATAGTGTTCCATTGGGGATGTTCTTTTTTTTTTGGGGTTTTGGAATGTTTGTTGTTTTTGGGTTTTTTTTCTTTTTTTTTTAATATATGCACCAGTTAGTTATTACGGGTGGCGTGTGGTGAATCGGTAAGTTAATTTTTTTTTTGGACTGGGGTCAAAAAATTGGACCAGGGTTGAAAAATTGGCCTAGGGTCGAAAAATTGAGAGTGGGTCAGAAAAGTGAAGTGGATTGGAAAAAATGTGGTGGGTCGAACTGGGTCGGAAATTGATGTTCGACAAATTGATGTTTGAAAAATGGATGTTAAAAAAAAATGGATTTTCGAATAAAAGATGTTTGAAAAATAGAGTCGTGGCCGGAAAAATTAACAAGGGCTTGAAAAAGTTAATGAAGGGTCAAAAAACTGAACAAAGGATTGGAAAATGGTTTTTATAGGGATCCGGTTGAGATGTTTTTTGCAAGACCATCGGTTGAGTTTTAATGGGGGTCGTCGGTCAAAAATTGATGGAGGTTGTTGGTCTAAAATAGATGGAGGTCGTCGGTCAAAAATTGATGGAGGTCTCGTTGGTCAAACATTGATGGATGTCGTCGGTCAAAATCTGATGGAAGTCGCCGGTCGAAATCTAATGCAGGTCGTCGGTCGAGATTTCTGGCTTTAGTGGGTCAAAATTTTGTGTCTCAATCGATCGAGTACTCTTTTCCAGACTCGGTCCAGCTTTTTATGGACGAGTCAGTCGAAGGCTGATGTAGCACAGGCATCCCAAAGGGGGCCGGGAACCACGACTTAGCTTCCCAGCCTTCAACTCTTGCCATCCAAACCCACTTGACATGCAAGCAGCCAACTCGCCAACAACGATCAGACTTAACCAACTTGAAGTTCCGAAAACCAACATTGAGATCCAACCTGGCGCCATGCCAGATCGGGGGTCCCGATGTGGGTGACTTCCCTCCAAGCAAGCCGCCCGACATACATCAAACTTAACCAACTCGAAGCTTCGTTACAAACGAGTAACATCCATTCCAAGCAAGCGATCTGACTTACATCAGACTTAACCAACTGAAAGCTTCGTCACGAGCGCTGGAAGCCAACCTGGCGCCACGCCAGACTGGACAGCCATAAACAGGTAACATCCACCCAAGCAAGCCATCCAACTCAGCCGACAGGTTAGAGCCCGTTCCCCAAGAGCTTAACGCCTTCACGTTCATGCAAGGAACACTCAGAACCACAAGCCGCGACAGATATGCAAATAACCAGTTCCTGGACCAAATGGTCCCGACAGCATACCGCTGGCGCCACGGACCGAATGGTCCCGACGGCATACCGCTGGCGTCCCGGGATACGACCCTCAGCTATGTGCCAAGTTAAAAATTTTGAAAGCGGCCTTACAACTGGCGCTTTTACCGAACATTGAAACCCAGAAGGTAATCAGAGTCAGTTTGAGAAAAATCCCACTTTATTGATAAATCTAAGAAGGTTACATTTCAAGTGTGTGACCGACCCTAGTCTCCGGCGCGCTAGCATGCCAAGGCGAGAGCCATGACAACATTCCAGCAAGGGAGGCTGAGACTTGGTTGGAGCTCGCCCTGAGTCGCAACCCACACTTCCCTATAGTATTGGTGTGATTCGGCACCACCCCTCATACCAAGCACTCTACCCAGGCTGGTAAAGCACGTTTTTCTCTCTCTAGGATTTTCTCTTTCTAAAAAGTCATTTTCTCTCTCTAGATTTTATTGATCCCCAGGCTTCCTTTAATCATGCCTAGATCGTGTGAGGTGATTGCACATGGATCTGAGCTCTCTGGACTCCGCTAGAACCGATCAAAGATTTTCAGCCATAGGAACTTGGCGCCGGCTGGATTCTGGTCACAGTGGCGCCGGGAGTGGCGCCGGGAGCAGCAGGGGCACTGCTGGCGCCGGGGACATAGCTGGCGCCGATGGCGCCGGAAGTAAAGCTTGTAAAGGTAGCTTTACAACATCCACCTCACCTTTATAAAATCTGATGTCCTCATTAGATGTCAGATTAAAGTAAAGGTGTCTCCCAATTAAAATAACTATACATTTAAGCTACTTGGCACAGTACTCAATTTACTGGCCACTTTTTATTAACATTGAAGCTTGCACACCACAAGTCGGAGGCTCAGCTCTTTGTACTGAAAAATTACATAACTTAAAAATATATCTTTGTCTGGGAAAAGCGTAGATTTGATATCGCTTTCGTAAAACCCGAGAACCTTATTAACTGGTGACAGAGGCCTTTCTTTGAAATGTTCGCCCCTGTCGCTTCTGACTTTCGACTTTGGAACTCCTTTGAGCTCCTGATTTGTCCTTGATGTACTTTGTGTTCAGCTCCCTGAGCTCCAAATTTGTTCAGTTCCGCACAGGTATCAAGGCTCCCTGAGCCAAAAGATTTATCGTTTGATTGCCCACTTTATGGTCCACTCCGTGCCTTGTTTTTTCTGCACCTTGATTTCTCTCCTTGTCCCAGCCTGATCTTGATACTTTTCCATCTTGGCTCTTTAAGGTAGGCAAAGATTGAGTACTCCGCAATGCACCTCTCACTTAGCTTGAAGTAGCTCTTTAGATCAGACCAAATGTAACCATTGACCTCGTGGAAAGCCAAAGGGTCGCACCAGTTTGATCCGCATCCGAACTATCTCTTCGCGTTTGTTTAAAGCACCATGTCCGTCGCGCAAAACTTGACTTTCACAATTCCATCACTGGTCAGTTGCCTCACAGTCAAAACAAGAAGTGTACATCGAGCTTGGCTTCAAGTAGCTCTCTTTGAATCAAAAACATGCACCCAAAGTTTGCACTAATCCGATCTCAACGCGAACTGTCCCTTAGCGTCCATTCGAAATACCAAGTCTCTCATGCAAGACTCAACTTTCACAGTTCCTTCATTGATCAGCTGCCTTACACGTAACACAAGCCAGCGTACTCATATGTTTCCTCATCATTGCTGGTCCAAAGAAAGCCTATAACAAACTTTCCTTTCCACAACAAAAGCTTGTCAACTTATTAGGTCCAAAGTTCGCCAGTCTCCTCATGTGAGTATGGCTAGGTCACCTTGAATTTGCCCCCATTTTTTAACAACTTTCATTCAAAATTTGCCCCAAGAGAGAGGTGTGTGTGATAGTTCTCCTCCACTTATAAAATCAGCTGATCGGACTTAGAGTAGAGTTCTTCGGACAAAAAGCCTTTCCAACACTTTGCTTCCCATCTGCTAGGATTATGGCTCGATCCAACTTGTTGCCAATCTCTGAAGAGGATCCTAGTCTTTTCCCCTTTGAGGAAAAATCCAACTGATACTGGATATCACTCATGCTCAGTGAGTTTCAGTTCCGAAGGTGGCCGTCCCAAAAGGAAGACCAACTGCTATAGAAGATCTCCCCTGAAATTGCCCTTTCCAACTTTTGACTTCCTGCTTGCGTCTGGTGGGCATTGTCGCAAATGAAACTAACCCAAGAAACAGGCTAGCCATCCATCCCTTGCAAACATTGAGTCGTTTCGTTGTCGTTCACATGCGAGTACTTGAACTGCAACTCCGCTGCACAGATTCTGGATATCGCCCATGCTCAGTGAGTTTCAGTTCCGAAGGTGGCCGTCCCAAAATAAAGACCAACTGCTCCATAGAAGATCTCCCCTTAAATGGCCCTTTCCAACTTTTGACTTCCTGCTTGCGTCTGGTGGGCGTTGTCACAAATGAAACTAACCCAAGAAACAGGCTAGCCATCCATCCTTTGCAAACATTGAGTCATTTCGTTGTCGTTCACGTGTGAGTACTTGAACTGCAAATCCGCCCCACAGATTCTGTAGTCCTCTTTGTTTGATGGTATCAGCCTTCAAAAGAAAAGGTTCCTTCTCGAGCCATCAGCTCCTTGTATCACAAGCAATCATGCAAACCAGGCAAAGCACGAGTACTAAGACTCACCACGAATACATACAAGTAAGACACTCAGACAGGTTTACTAACAAGTAACAAAGACAAGGTCCCCCTTTGAGATGGTCCTACCAACGGATCTTTGCCTAGCCGCGCCCATACAAATCGATCACGGAATCAGCCCACATAGGACACCCCTCCAACTATCCGTGCTTTCACCATTAAGCAGCACATTGCCTCAGTCACGCCCCACCACTTTTTGGTCGATAGCCCTTATAGCTAAACGATCGGCAGCTATCCCGCACCGGCAGCTAACCACCCGTGCTTTACACCCGAATTCGAGCAGCATCTCTGTATCAATGGTTAACCCGTACAGTTCGAATATGTCGCCCTGCACCCCACAAGGTACATACCGTGCTTTCACCTCCCTAGGCAGCACTTTGCCTCATCCGTCCTACGTGCAGACAGCGCCAGGCCCGAACCGCGAGAACTGACCGTGCTTACACCTCAAGGGCAGCACCTTGACTCATCAAGTCCCCCGTTCTGCCGACCACCCCGACCGTGGACGCACCCGTGCTTACACTGTGGGCAGCACCTTGCACAACAGTTGTCTTGATGAACCCCAAACTGTGGCCATTTCGGTGAGATCCGCATAGCTGACCGGCCAGTCGGCTATGATACCACATGTAGCGCAGGCATCCCAAAGGGAGCCGGGAACCACGACTTAGCTTCCCAGCCTTCAACTCTTGCCATCCAAACCCACTTGACATACAAGCAGCCAACTCGCCAACAACGATCAGACTTAACCAACTTGAAGTTCCGAAAACCAGCATTGAGATCCAACCTGGCGCCATGCCAGATCGGGGGTCCCGATGTGGGTGACTTCCCTCCAAGCAAGCCGCCCGACATACATCAAACTTAACCAACTCGAAGCTTCGTTACAAATGAGTAATTGTGTTACAGTATTATCAAGCCTTGTATGCAAGACCTGAGATGCTGTTCTTCATGAAAATCTGATGTTGATTGGAACCCTTTTGGGTCGGCCTAGGATGCTATTGGCCGGTCGAGAGGGGTAATTTGTTCCTGCTCATCTTGAAGACATGTTGTTGTATGGCTTTTGGGTCAGCCTAGGATGCTATTGGCTAGTCCATTGGTCTTTGTGTAACTTGAGAGGCTGAGTTCAAAGAATGGGGACCATTCTTTACCCGTGAAGGTAAAAAGGCCCCTTTTTCAAGCTATTTTTGACGGGAAATCGTCGTCGCGCGCTATTACGTTGAAGCAGAACTGTTAAAAAATGACGCGTAAATGGCCCATAATGGCCGGTTGCACTGCTATTAAAATACTGTTCATTCGTTAATTTACGTTGTATGAAAATTTCATTTATGCGGCCTATGCCCCTAGTTTCCAGGTTTGTCGGGACTAGGAGGTGCCAAGTATTTTCGTAATACCGTTCTACTAATTAAAAACTGAAATCGTAAACAGGGCCCAACTTGACTTTGAAATTGCAAGTTGAGGCCAAGTTAGATGCTTAAAACGAATTTGGGCCAGTGCCCTATTTTTAGAGTCAGTTTTTGAAAAGTCATAAGGAGGTGCCCCATTTCATGAAGGGGTGCACCTCCAGCCCATTGAGCCCCTACGTATAGGGAGGGGTGTGGGACAACATTCCCATTCTCATTGTCTCTTCTTGGAGAGAGAGAGAGAGAGAGAGAGAGAGAGAGAGAGAGAGAGAGAGAGAGAGAGAGAGAGAGAGAGAGAGAGAGAGAGAGAGAGAGAGAACTTGTGAGGAGAAATTTGGAGAGAAAGGGAAGGAGAAGAAGTTGTCTTGCTTGGTGCCTCCCATCTCTTCCACTTCCAATTTGTGTTCAATTCACAAAGACAAGGAGGAGGAAAGGAGAAGAGGCTGATCTGCCTAGTGCCTTGCACTTTGATTTCTTTGTTGGATCTTTACTCTAAATTCTGTTCATTTTCATTGCTACTGATATGTTTTTTTAGCATTGTGTTACCACTGTTTGTGGACCTGTGAATTGTTTTTTCTGCCTCTAACCCTATGGTTGCAGATTTTGGAATTGTGAAGATTGTCCTTGTATTTTTTTGCAGTCATTAATCATTGTGTTGCAGGCCATAAGGACTTGAAAGCCATTTAATACAATGGTTGCAAGCCTCTGAAATTATAGGCACTGATGGTTCTTTGTGATCTGTTTTCATGCTACTGCTTCAGATGAGTGCTTTCATACATTTCTATTGTCTGAGTTCTGTGGACAAAATGGCATATGTTTGTTTAATGTTCTTTGTGTGTAACGCTTACACTAAATGTGAGAGGTACAAGATACTGAAAGTTCTTTGTATCCCATGAAGATTAAAGATCCATTCAATTAATGATAGTGAGCCATACACCCTTTCATATCTGTTTGTAGAAGGGTGAGGCCATTTTATTTCTTGAATAGAAACCTGAGTGTGATTCTTGACTCAAACGAGATCCAAAGGTCAGATGTAGCGCAGACATCCCAAAGGGAGCCGGGAACCACGACTTAGCTTTCCAGCCTTCAACTCTTGCCATCAAACCCACTTGACATACAAGCAGCCAACTCGCCAGCAACGATCAGACTTAACCAACTTGAAGTTCCGAAAACCAACATTGAGATCCAACCTGGCGCCATGCCAGATCGGGGATCCCGATGCGGGTGACTTCTCTCCAAGCAAGCCGCCCGACATACATCAAACTTAACCAACTCGAAGCTTCGTTACAAATGAGTAACATCCATTCCAAGCAAGCGGTCTGACTTACATCAGACTTAACCAACTGAAAGCTTCGTCACGAGCGCTAGAAGCCAACCTGGTGCCACGCCAGACTGGACAACCATAAACAGGTAACTTCCACCCAAGCAAGCCATCCAACTCAGTCGACAGGTTAGAGCCCGTTCCCCAAGAGCTTAACCCATTCACGTTCATGCAAGGAACACTCAGAACCACAAGTCGCGACAGATATGGAGACAACCAGTTCCTGGACCAAATGGTCTCGACAGCTCACCGCTGGCGCCAAGGACCGAATGGTCCGGACGACATACCGCTGGCGTCCCGGGATTTGACCCTCAGCTATGTGCCAACTTAAAAATTTTGAAGCGGCCTTACAACTGGCGCTTTTACCGAACACTGAAATCCAGAAGGTAATCAGAGTCAGTTTGAGAAAAATCCCACTTTATTG
This sequence comes from Diphasiastrum complanatum, assembly GCA_029204225.1. Taxonomy (NCBI): domain Eukaryota; kingdom Viridiplantae; phylum Streptophyta; class Lycopodiopsida; order Lycopodiales; family Lycopodiaceae; genus Diphasiastrum; species Diphasiastrum complanatum. The sequence continues at coordinate 24,962,587 of CM055111.1, forward strand.
ATAAATCTGGGAAGGTTACATTTCAAGTGTGTGACCGACCCTAGTCTCCAGGGCGCTACATGCCAAGACGAGAGCCATGACAACATTCCAGCAAGGGAGGCTGAGACTTGGTTGGAGCTCGCCTGAGTCGCAACTTGCACTCCCATATAGTATTGGTGGGATTCGGCACCCTCCCTCATAGCAAGCATTCTACCCAGGCTGGTAAAGCACTTTTTTCTCTCTCTAGGATTTTCTCTCTCTAGATTTTATTGATCCTCAGGCTTCCTTTAATCATGCCTAGATCGTGTGAGGTGATTGCACATCGATCCGAACTCCAAATTAAAATAACTATACATTTAAGCTACTTGGCACAATACTCAATTTACAAGCCACTTTTTATTAACATTGAAGCTGGCACACCACAAGTCGGAGGCTCAGCTCTTTGTACTGAAAAATTACATAACTTAAGCGTAGATTTTATATCGCTTTCGTAAAACCCAAGAACCTTATTAACCGGTGATAGAGGCCTTTCTTTGAAATGTTCGCCCCTGTCGCTTCTGACTTTCGACTTTGGAACTCCTTTGAGCTCCTGATTTGTCCTTGATGCACTTTGTGTTGAGCTCCCTGAGCTCCAGATTTGATCAGTTCCGCACAGGTATCAAGGCTCCCTGAGCCAAAAGATTTATCGTTTGATTGTCCACTTTATGGTCCACTCTGTGCCTTGTTGCTTCTGCACCTTGATTTCTCTCCTTGTCCCAGCCTGATCTTGATACATTTCCTTCTTGGCTCTTTAAGGTAGGCAAAGATTGAGTACTCCACAATGCACCTCTCACTTAGCTTGAAGTAGCTCTTTGAATCAGCCCAAATGTAACCATTGACCTCGTGGAGAGCCAAAGGGTCGCACCAGTTTGATCCGCATACGAACTATCTCTTCGCATTTGTTTGAAGCACCATGTCCGTCGCGCAAAACTTGACTTTCACAATTCCATCACTGGTCAGTTGCCTCACAGTCAAAACAAGAAGTGTACATCGAGCTTGGCTTCAAGTAGTTCTCTTTGAATCAGACACATGCACCCAAAGTTTGCACTAGTCCGATATCAACATGAGCTGTCCCTTAGCGTTCGTTCGAAATACCAAGTCTCTCATGCAAGACTCAACTTTCACAGTTCCTTCATTGATCAGCTGTCTTACACGTAATACAAGCCAGCGTACTCATATGTTTCATCATCATTGCTGGTCCAGAGAAAGCCTATAACAAGCTTTCCTTTCCACAACAAAAAAACTTGTCAACTTATTAGTTCCAAAGTTCGCCAGTCTCCTCGTGTGAGTATGGCTAGGTCACCTTGAATTTGCCCCCGTTTTGATCAACTTTCATTCAAAATTTGCCCCAAGAGAGAGGTGTGTGTGATAGTTTCCCCTCCACTTATAAAATCAGGTGATCGGATTTAGAGTAGAGTTCTTCAGACAAAAAGCCTTTCAAACACTTTGCTTCCCATCTGCTAGGATTATGGCTCGATCCAACTTGTTGCCAATCTCTGAAGAGGATCCTAGTTTCCCTTTGAGGAAAAACCCAACTGATACTAGATATCACCCATGCTCAATGAGTTTCAGTTCTGAAGGTGGCCGTCCCAAATGAAGACCAACTGCTCCATAGAAGATCTCCCCTGAAATTGCCTTTTCCAACTTTTGACTTCATGCTTGCGTCTGGTGGGCGTTGTCGCAAATGAAACTAACCCAAGAAACAGGCTAGCCATCCATCCTTTGCAAACATTGAGTCGTTTCGTTGTCGTTCACATGCGAGTACTTGAACTACAAATCCGCCCGACAGAGTCTGTAATCCTCTTTGTTTGATGGTATCAGCCTTCAAAAGAAAAGGTTCTTTCTCGAGCCATCAGCTCCTTGTATCACAAGCAATCATGCAAACCAGGCAAAGCACGAGTACTAAGACTCACCACGAATACATACAAGTAAGACACTCAGGCAGGTTTACTAACAAAGACAAGGTCCCCCTTTGAGATGTCCTGCCAACGGACCTTTGCCTGGCCGTGCCCATACAAATCGATCACAGAATCAGCCCACATAGGAGACCCCTCCAACTATCTGTGCTTTCACCATTAAGCAGCACATTGCCTCAGTCACACCCCACCACTTTTTGGTCGATAGCCCTTATAGCTAAACGATCGGTAGCTATCCCGCACCGGCAGCTAACCACTTGTGCTTTACACTCGAATTCGAGCAGCATCTCTATATCAATGGTTAACCCGTACAGTTTGAAAATGTCACCCCGCACCCCACAAGGCAGAGACCGTGCTTACACCAACCTAATGGCAGCACACTGTCTCATCTGTCCTACGTGCAGACAGCGCCAGGCCTGAACCGCGAGAACTGACCGTGCTTACACCTCAAGGGCAGCACCTTGACTCATTAAGTCCCCCGTTCTGCCGACCACCCCGACCGTGGACGCCCCCGTGCTTACACTGTGGGCAGCACCTTGCACAACAGTTGTCTTGATGAACCCCAAACCGTGGCCATTTCCGTGAGATCCGCATAGTTGACCGGCCAGTCGGCTCTGATATCACATGGAGCGCCAACAACGATTAGACTTAACCAACTTGAAGTTCCGAAAACCAACATTGAGATCCAACCTGGCGCCATGCCAGATCGGGGGTCCCGATGTGGGTGACTTCCCTCCAAGCAAGCCGCCCGACATACATCAAACTTAACCAACTCGAAGCTTCGTTAGAAACGAGTAACATCCATTCCAAGCAAGCGGTCTGACTTACATCACACTTAATCAACTGAAAGCTTTGTCACGAGCGTTGGAAGCCAACTTGGCGCAACGCAAGACTGGACAGCCATAAACATGTAACTTCCACCAAAGCAAGCCATCCAACTCAACCGACAGGTTAGAGCCCGTTCCCCAAGAGCTTAACCCATTCACGTTCATGCAAGAAACACTCAGAACCACAAGCCACGACAGATATGGAAACAACCAGTTTCTGGACCAAATGGTCCCGACAGCATACCGCTGGCGCCACGGACCGAATGGTCCCGACGACATACCGCTGGTGTCCCGGGATACGACCCTCAGCTATGTGCCAATTTAAAAATTTTGAAGCGGCCTTACAAATGGCACTTTTACCGAACACTGAAACCCAGAAGGTAATCAAAGTCAGTTAGAGAAAAATCCCACTTTATTGATAAATCTGAGAAGGTTACATTTCAAATGAGTGACCGACCCTAGTCTCCGAGGAGCTACATGCCAAGGCGAGAGCCATGACAACATTCCAGCAAGGGAGACTGAGACTTGGTTGGAGCTCGCCCTGAGTCGCAACCCGCACTCCCCTATAGTATTGGTTGGATTCGGCACCCTCCCTCTTAGCAAGCACTCTACCCAGGCTGATAAAGCACGTTTTTATCTCTCTAGGATTTTCTCTCTCTAGAAAGTCATTTTCTCTCTCTAAGTTTTATTGATCCCCAGGCTTCCTTTAATCATGCCTAAATCGTGTGAGGTGATTGCACATCGATCTGAGCTCTTTGGACTTCGCTAGAACCGATCAAAGATTTTCAGCCATAGGAACTTGGCGCCGGCTGGATTCTGGTCACAGTAGCGTCGGGAGCGACGGCGCTGTTGGTGCCGGGGACAATGCTGGCGCCAGTGGCGCCGGAAGTAAAGCTTGTAAAGGTAGCTTTACAACATCAGACCTACGCTTGAATCATAGTTTATAGGTGGCTGTTTATGCAAAATATTGTCAAATCGGTTTGGTTGAGGAACTGCATGAGCAGAAGTCCATTTTCAACAATGGTTCAGTGCCACACTTTTGAGAGAAAGATGCTTTTTTTGTTTGCTATCTGAAAAAGCTGTGGCTGATCCCCTCGCCTGAACCTACTAAGCTGCCCGATGTCTGGATTCCAGCAGATCTGCCTGCTAGCGTGCCCACTCCTTGTTTGATTCGCTCCCTCCTGTGGCTTGCTCCTCATTTCCTGCCTGCAGCCTGCTTGTTGCGACCTCCTTTCTTTTGCTTGATCCGCTGCCTGGCACTATCTAGCACACCTGCGATTGTGCTCCTTACATCCTACTGCCTGTCTACAGCCTTGCATTTGCCTCGTGTTGTAAAGCTGACTCAGGTGCACCCAACGTGCCCTGTAAGACTCTAAGGGGTGACACTCCCTAAGGTCCTAGAGCAAGTTAGAACGTCAAGGACTGAGCCTCCGACCTGTGGTGAGCCAGTCAAGTAGTCACAAGTCATGAGCTAGCTCTGGAGCTCGAGTCATGGCCTAGTCAGGAAGCAAGTTGATTCTGCCACCAGAACGGCTCCCGGGACCCATGTCCGGGAGCCAGACTGATTCTGCCAGACTTGCCAGGCTTAATCAGCAAAATAAAAACTAAGTCCCAAAAAGCGTGCTTTACCAGAAAGCACTATGTTTCAGAACAGAGGGGGTGCGCCAAATCACAGCAGAACTATAGGGAGAGTCCGGCAGACAGAAACTTGGGCAGCTCAACCAGCGCAAGGAATCCAGTCGCCAGGTCTCAGCTCCCTCTACCAGCACGAGCCAGGCACAATGCCCAGCACGTGTTGGTGGCCCCAAGACCGGTCAATCTATGTATGAATGTAACCTCTTCCAAATCTAATAAAGTTGATCCTTGGGGATGATTACCATTTTGGTTTCGCCTCCGGGACTGGTCCAAGTGGAAGGACCCTTACTACAACCTTTTTGCGTCGCTGGCGCCTAAGGGTTCCTGTCATCGACATGGGGCTTGCCGCTATGCCAATTGGTCAGTTTGGCGACCACTATGCCTTGGGTTTCATGTGTGGCTTGTCTTTGCCTTTGATTACCTTTTGGGGACGGATTCTGAGTTGGCTTTCGGATTGGTTGGGATTCCAGTTTTCTTAAGTCTGAATGGTTAAGCTTGTTACGTTTCTGAGTTGGCTTTTACGTAAGTGCATGATGGATGAATGTTAGACTTAAGCGCGTGTTGGGGAAACCGCTCAAGTCCCAGCGCCCTTTGAGGCGTCGGTGCAACATGTGGTATCAGAGCCGACAAGCCGGTCAGCTACGCAAGTCTCACAGGGATGGCCACGTTTTGGGATTTGTCAGGACAACCGTTGTGCAAGGTGCTGCCCACAGTGTAAGCACGGGTGCGTCCACGGTCCGGGTGGTCGGTAGAACGGGGGCCTTGATGAGTCAAAGTGCTGCCCTCGAGGTGTAAGCACGGTCAGTTCTCGCAGTTCGGGCCTGGCGCTGTCTGCACGTAGGACAGATGAGGCAAAGTGCTGCCTAGGTAGGTGAAAGCACAGTCTGTACCTTGTGGGGTGTGGGGCGACATATTCGAACTGTACGGGTTAACCATTGATACAGAGATGCTGCTTGAATTCGGGTGTAAAGCATGGGTGGTTAGCTGCCGGTGCGGGATAGCTGCCGATCGTTTAGCTATAAGGGCTACCGACCAAAAAGTGGTGGGGCGTGACTGAGGCAATGTGCTGCTTAATGGTGAAAGCACGGATGGTTGGATGGATGTTTCCCCGTGGGCTAATTCTGTGATAGATTTGTGTGGGCGCGGCTAGGCAAAGATCCTACATCCGGTCTCAAGGGGAATGTGACTTGAGAGGGATCCTCTGTTTAGCTTTGGTTGGTATGTTCGTTTGTGGTGTGCTTGCCTGGACCTGAATTATCCCTGACTACTTGTTTTGATCCAGGTGATCTGATCTAGTTGGGAGTTGTGAGAGGAGCTTACATTTATGAGTGAACGACGCACAAGTATGGAAAGGAACTTCCATGGGGCAACCCCCAAGATTGGTTCAAGATTGTTATTCTTATCAAGAAAGATCGCGGGGAGGAAGTCAGATTTCATGATCGACTCCGGAGCTTCACATAACTATATCTCAAGGAGCGTAGTGGAACAATTCAGCTTGCCGACCAGGAATGTTACATCTACTCTCAAGGTAGAAACAGCGAAGGGAGCACTAGATGCAGACAAAGCGACATTGAACATCCCGGTGTAGATTGGAAGATGGAAGGCTAAACTTAGCTTTGTGATTTTAGAGATGGATGCCTTCGATGTGATTTTGGGCCTCCCTTGGTTAAATGAACACTGTATCGCAGTTTTGGGTAGGAGCTCAAACTTGGTCCTCTTGGATTATAAGGGACAAATCTGCGTGACAAAAGCCCTGCCCGGAGGAAATGCTAAGGATACCGATATTAAACAAAATCTGGCTGCAGCATTAGTGATGAAAAGAATGGCGAAAGGGAAAAGGTCAAAGTGCTTTCTTTGCATCTGTCGAGAAGTCCCAGAAGGGAAAAGCGTGCGACAAGAAAACTTGCCAAAAGAAGTGGCAGATATGTTAGAAGAATTTACCGATGTGTTCCCGGAGGCACTCCCAGCTAAGCTACCTCCTCGAAGACCAGTGGACCATAAAATTGAGTTGGTACCAGGAACAGAGCCAACTTCACGAGCACCATACAGAATGTCACAAAAAGAGTTGGCGGAACTGAAATGACAACTTGGTGAATTGATAGACAAAGGTTTTATTAGACCTAGCGCTTCACCTTTAGGAGCCCCAGTGTTGTTCGTGGAAAAGGCGGACAAAACTCTTCGAATGTGTGTGGATTATCACATGCTTAACAAGAGTACCATCAAGAACAAGTACCCCATGCCTAGAATTGATGACCTATTCGACCAACTCAAACATGCCAAATACTTTAGCCGAATAGATCTCAGATCTGGATATCATCAAATTCGAATAGCTAAAGGTGATGAGCACAAAACGGCGTTTCGAACGTGGCACGGGAGTCACGAGTTCCTGGTGATGCCATTCGGTCTAACAAACGCACCAGCCACTTTTTGCACGTTGATGAACAATATATTTCAAGACTGCCTGGATGAATTTGTCATTGTGTACATTGATGACATATTAGTATTTAGCCGGAACCTTAAAGATCACATTCAACATTTAAGGACAGTTCTCCAACGACTGAGGAGGAACTGCTTGTTCGCGAAAAGAGAGAAATGTGAGTTTGTGGTGGAGGAAGTTGACTTCCTTGGACATGTTATAGGCCACGGACGGATTCGAATGGATCCTAAGAAGATCAAGGCTATCTTGGATTGGCTAGCACTTAAAACTGTTCATGACATCAAATCCTTTGTGGGCTTATGTAACTTTTACAGGAGATTCATTGAGGCATTTAGCAAAATTGTGACACCACTGTTGGAGCAGACCAAGACTCATCTGAAGATGACATGGACACCGGAATGTGAAGCAGCGTTCCAAGAACTAAAACGACGGATCACTCAAGAACCCATCCTTGCCTTACCGGACTTTAGCAAACCTTTTGAAATACATACAGATGCGTCGAACTTTGTTATTGGGGCCGTGCTGATGCAAGACGGAAAACCTGTTGCATATTTTTCAAAGAAATTGAGTGACGTAGAGCAATGATGGCCAACTCATGAAAAAGAAATGGTCGCAGTAGTTCAAGCAGTGGAGCATTGGAGACATTATGTGGCAGGAAAACCCTTTAAGGCGTTCACTGATAATGTATCACTCAAGTACTTCTCATCCCAAGGTATGCTCACGCCAAAGCAAATGCGATGGCAAAACTTTCTCTCAAAATTCAATATAGACATTTTACACACGGTGGGAAAGAACAATGTGGTGGCGGACGCACTAAGTAGACAGGAACACTTGATGGCAACAGTGACAACTCAGGTGACTGGCCTACTCCAAGAAATTAGGAAGATTTATGGTGTAGATGCGTTGGCGAAGGACTTAATGATCGAATTCCAGCTGGGAAAGCCTCATAAACATTTCACTTGGAAAGATCAAATGGTTGTTTATAAACAACGTAGAGTATATGTCCCAGACAACATCAACCTGAGGAAGAAAGTCTTGCGAGAACATCATGACGTACTAGCCGCCGGGCATCCAGGGGTGAATCGCATGTATGAACTTCTCAAAAGAGGCTTATATTGGCCAAGTATGTGGGCAGACGTTGAATCCTATGTGCAAACATGTCCGACATGTCAACAAGTGAAGGTGGAACCGCTAGCTCCGGCTGGACTACTCCAACCATTACCGGTACCAGCATACCCATGGGATTCGGTGAGCATGGATTTTATTGTTCAACTACCACGGTGCCAAGGATTCGACTCAATTTATGTGGTGGTTGACTGGTTTTCAAAGCAAGTTCATCTAGTACCAACTAAAAGTTCAGTGACAGCTGAAGAAGTGGCAAGGTTATTTTTCAAATGTGTTTTCAAATACCACGGCCTGCCTAGAACGATTATTTCTGACCGAGACACCAAGTTCGTCGGAAATTTTTGGACTTGTCTATTTCGCCTCGTGGAAACCGGATTGAATTTCAGTACTGCATATCACCCTCAGACAGATGGGCAAACGAAGCGAGTCAATCGACAGATTGAACAATATTTACGAAATTATGTCGCTTGGGACCAATCCGATTGGGTCAACTACTTGGATATTCTCGAGTTTGCACATAACAACAACAACCAAGTGAACAGATCTACTGGAAGGGCACCCTTCGAGATAAGCAATGGTCGGCTACCGATTGTTCCAAGCTCTTTTCTTACAGGCGTGCAGGAAACACCAGTACCCACTGTAGAGGAATTCATCAATGAGTGGCACACAAAGCTGACAGAGGTGAAGGCATTTTTAGAGCAGTCACAAAGGAGTATGGCAGCTGACGTAAACCCACATCGACGAGAACTGGAATTTGAGGAAGGTGATCAAGTATGGCTGAACACAAAGAACATTGCGTTACCAAAAGGTTTTTCTCATAAGTTCGCTCGACCTTATGCGGGACCATATTATGTCACCAAGAAGATCAACCCAGTGGCTTACCGATTAGCGCTGCCATCCAGCTTGGATATACACAATGTGTTTCATATCTCATTACTCAAACGGTACAAACCAGATGAGCGATTTGATCGGCAACACGAACTTCGTCACCCACCAACGACACTTGATGATACGAAGAGGCAGCTTGTACCAGAACAAATATTGACACATAGAAAGCGAACTGGCGTTCAACGTGAATATCTAGTGAAGTGGCTACGGGCTCCACTTATTGAGGCTTCTTGGGAGTACAAAGACAAACTTAAGGAGGGAGCCCCTGAAGTACTAGCAGATTATCTGCATAAGAACCAACGCAATAGCCGTTTTCCCATATCGGCACACAAAGCACTACTTGGCGGCATGCCTCTTACATAAACATTCATGGCCATTCTGAAGTTCAAGGAACTTCCCGGTATTTTTTTTAAGTTTGCCAATAAATCACTTGCAGCTTTACACAGGTTTTACGTAAGTGAACTTTATCTACACTTTTCCTGTGCTACTGCCAATGTATTTTGTGATTCAAAGTTGTTAAGGCCGATGAATTAGGCCCGTGCCATACGTCCTAGGTCTAGTTTGGCCCTGATGAGGACATCAGCTTTTTCAAACGAGGGGAGGATGTTGTAAAGCTGACTCAGGTGCACCCAACGTGCCCTGTAAGACTCTAAGGGGTGACACTCCCTAAGGTCCCAGAGCAAGTTAGAACGTCGAGGACTAAGCCTCCGACCTGTGGTGAGCCAGTCAAGTAGTCACAAGTCATGAGCTAGCTCTGGAGCTCGAGTCATGGCCTAGTCAGGAAGCAAGTTGATTCTGCCACCGGAACGGCTCCCGGGACCCATGTCCGGGAGCCAGACTGATTCTGCCAGGCTTGCCAGGCTTAATCAGCAAAATAAAAACTAAGTCCCAAAAAGCGTGCTTTACCAGAAAGCATTATGTTTCAGAACAGAGGGGGTGCGCCGAATCACAGCAGAACTATAGGGGGAGTCCGGCAGACAGAAACTTGGGCAGCTCAACCAGCGTGTTGTAAAGCTGACTTGGGTGCACCCAGCGTGCCCTGTAAGACTCAAAGGGGTGACACTCCCTAAGGTCCCAGAGCAAGTTAGAATGTCAAGGACTGAGCCTCTGACCTGTGGTGAGCCAGTCAAGTAGTCACAAAGTCATGAGCTAGCTCTGGAGCTCGAGTCATGGCCTAGTCAGGAAAGCAGGTTGATTCGGCCGCCGGGACGGCTCCCGGGACCCATGTCCGGGAGCCAGACTGATTCTGCCAGGCTTGCCAGGCTTAATCAGCAAAATAAAAACTAAGTCCTAAAAAGCGTGCTTTACCAGAAAGCACTATGTTTCAAACCAGAGGGGGTGCACCGAATCACAGCAGAACTATAGGGGGAGTCCGGCAGACAGAAACTTGGGCAGCTCAACCAGCGCCAGGAATCCAGTCGCCAGGTCTCAGCTCCCTCTACCAGCACGAGCCAGGCACAATGCCCAGCACGTGTTGGTGGCCCCGAGACCGGTCAGTCTATGTATGAATGTAACCTCTTCCAAATCTAATAAAGTTGATCCTTGGGGATGATTACCATTTTGGTTTCGCCTCCGGGACTGGTCCAAGTGAAAGGACCCTTACTACAACCTTTTTGAGTTAAGGCGCCTAAGGGTCCCTGTCATCGACATGGGGCTTGTCGCTATGCCAATTGGTCAGTTTGGCGACCACTATGCCTTGGGTTTCATGTGTGGCTTGTCTTTGCCTTTGGTTACCTTTTGGGGACGGATTCTGAGTTGGCTTTCGGGTTGGTTGGGATTCCAGTTTTCTTAAGTCTGAATGGTTAAGCTTGTTACAATTCTGAGTTGGCTTTTACGTAAGTGCATGATGGATGAATGTTAGACTTAAGCGCGTGTTGGGGAAACCGCTCAAGTCCCAGCGCCCTTTGAGGCGCCGGCGCAACATGTGGTATCAGAGCCGACTAGCCGGTCAGCTACGCAAGTCTTACAGGGCACGCTGGGTGCACCCAAGTCAGCTTTACAACATCCTCCCCTCGTTTGAGAAAGCTGATGTCCTCATCAGGGCCAAACTAGAACCTAAGACTCATGGCACGGGCTTAATTCACCGGCCAGACTTTAGTCACATATACAAGGGCACGGGCTTGATTCACCGGCCAAAGAAAACCAACTGTAAAGCAGAGTAATGATATTGTGTTTTACACCCAGCACAGAAAAAGTGTGGATCTAGTTCACTTACGTAAAACCTGTGTGAAGCTGCTGCACTTAGACATCAAACTGAAGCTCACTCCTCAATGAGAAATGCGGCTTACTTTATTAGCATGAAAGAAAAAGGTACTCACGGCTCCCTTAAGCCTCAGATATGTCATTGTCGTCGCACATCTGGATGAGTCCCCTAGGACTCTAGATATTTCGTTTGGTCGTCCAGGTTGAGCTCCTTGAGCTCTGCATCGGCACTTAGATTCACCTTTGACGTAGAAACTGCAGGCAATGTTGGCTCCATTTGACCTCGCGTCAGCTGGTTTGTCACTGTTGGATGTCTTTCATTAAAAAAGTGAGTTTTCGCTTGGTCACACAAGGTGAGCTCCTTGAGCTCTGCATCGGCACTTGAATTCACCTTTGATGTAGAGACTATAGGCAATTTTGGCTCCATTTGTTCCCGTGTCAGCTGGTCTGTCACTGTTGGTTGTCCTTCGTTAAATAGGTGAATGAGATTGGGAGGAATGGTTGGCTCAGGTTCATTTGTGTCGTTCTTTTCTAGTTGGTCCCCTGGCACAGCTCTGACGACACAAGGTCTCCTGCCATTATATAATAACACAAGGTTAACCCCTTTTGCCAAGAAGGCCACCACATGTTCGTTAAACCAGCTTAATCCCAAAATAGCGTCGAAGGCATCCATCTTCAAGATTGTGAACGTTAGTCGATTCTTCCAGGCTCCCAGAGAGATTGGTAAGTTGGTTGCCAATCTACAAGTGGTCATTGTACCTTTCGCGGTCTCCACACAAATAGGAGTCACATTTTCTTCACATTGGATGTCCAATTCTCCTGTCAGTTTTTCTGACAAGTAGTTATGTGACGCCCCCAGGTCTACCATGAAGTAAATGATCCTACCTTGAATACAGCCTTTCAGGTACAATAACTTGGATCCTCTCGCAGGAGTCGCCATAAGATGTTCACGATAAGCCGCAAGTGCCCCTATCTGTTGCAAGGCATTCAGGTCAGACTCCGTCAAATCCGTTTCTGGGTCCTCTTCCAAATCTAATAAAGTTGATCCTTGGGGATGATTACCATTTCGGTTTCGCCTCCGGGACTGGTCCAAGTGGAAGGACCCTTACTACAACCTTTTTGCGTCGCTGGCGCCTAAGGGTCCCTATCATCGACATGGGGCTTGTCGCTATGCCAATTGGTCAGTTTGGCGACCACTATGCCTTGGGTTTCATGTGTGGCTTGTCTTTGCCTTTGGTTACCTGTGGTGACACTCCCTAAGGTCCCAGAGCAAGTTAGAATGTCAAGGACTGAGCCTCCGACCTGTGGTGAGCCAGTCAAGTAGTCACAAAGTCATGAGCTAGCTCTGGAGCTCGAGTCATGGCCTAGTCAGGAAAGCAGGTTGATTCGGCCGCCGGGACGGCTCCCGAGACCCATGTCCGGGAGCCAGACTGATTCTGCCAGGCTTAATCAGCAAAATAAAAACTAAGTCCTAAAAAGCGTGCTTTACCAGAAAGCACTATGTTTCAAACCAGAGGGGGTGCGCCGAATCACAGCAGAACTATAGGGGGAGTCCGGCAGACAGAAACTTGGGCAGCTCAACCAGCGCCAGGAATCCAGTCGCCAGGTCTCAGCTCCCTCTACCAGCACGAGTCAGGCACAATGCCCAGCACGTGTTGGTGGCCCCGAGACCGGTCAGTCTATGTATGAATGTAACCTCTTCCAAATCTAATAAAGTTGATCCTTGGGGATGATTACCATTTCGATTTCGCCTCCGGGACTGGTCCAAGTGGAAGGACCCTTACTACAACCTTTTTGCGTCGCTGGCGCCTAAGGGTCCCTGTCATCGACATGGGGCTTGCCGCTATGCCAATTGGTCAGTTTGGCGACCACTATGCCTTGGGTTTCATGTGTGGCTTGTCTTTGCCTTTGGTTACCTTTTGGGGACGGATTCTGAGTTGGCTTTCGGGTTGGTTGGGATTCCAGTTTTCTTAAGTCTGAATGGTTAAGCTTGTTACGATTCTGAGTTGGCTTTTACGTAAGTGCATGATGGATGAATGTTAGACTTAAGCGCGTGTTGGGGAAACCGCTCAAGTCCCAGCGCCCTTTGAGGCGCCGGCGCAACACAGCGCCAGGAATCCAGTCGCCAGGTCTCAGCTCCCTCTACCAGCACGAGCCAGGCACAATGCCCAGCACGTGTTGGTGGCCCCGAGACCGGTCAGTCTATGTATGAATGTAACCTCTTCCAAATCTAATAAAGTTGATCCTTGGGGATGATTACCATTTTGGTTTCGCCTCCGGGACTGGTCCAAGTGAAAGGACCCTTACTACAACCTTTTTGAGTTAAGGCGCCTAAGGGTCCCTGTCATCGACATGGGGCTTGCCGCTATGCCAATTGGTCAGTTTGGCGACCACTATGCCTTGGGTTTCATGTGTGGCTTGTCTTTGCCTTTGGTTACCTTTTGGGGACGGATTCTGAGTTGGCTTTCGGGTTGGTTGGGATTCCAGTTTTCTTAAGTCTGAATGGTTAAGCTTGTTACGTTTCTGAGTTGGCTTTTACGTAAGTGCATGATGGATGAATGTTAGACTTAAGCGCGTGTTGGGGAAACTGCTCAAGTCCCAGCGCCCTTTGAGGCGCCGGCGCAACACCTCACTTCCTATCCATCCGCCCTGCTGTTGTCTTGTGGCCTCTTCACCTATTGCGCTCATTGATCTAAGGCCCTGCTCTGTCAAAAGAGTCTCTGCCATTGTGACCACGCTCTCCCTCCTGTGGCTGCTCCTCGTTTCCCTGTCTGTGGCCTCTCTTGGCCTCTTTACCTAACCTGCGACCTACCCCTCCCTGCTGGTTGCCCTGATCTGGATCGCTGCTCCCTGCTGATGGTCCTCTGTTCTACGCCCTGCCGTGTCCGGATCTGCCTGCCCTGCGATCTCCTTTCTCCTTTACCTGAACCTGCTGTAGATCCTCATTCTCTATCCTGAAACGCTACCCTGCGGCCCTCTCTGTTCCTTACCTCCTTCGTCTGAGCGACCCTGCCTACCTGCGTGGAAAAGCCTACCAGCGACCCTGATCTGCGCTGATGCCTCTGCTTCGCCTTCCTTTGCATGCGTTCTTCCTGCCCCGTGCCATCAGATCCGTGGCCAAGCCCTCTTTCCCTCTTGCGACCTCCTTTCTCGCTGTAAACGTGGGTTTGCGCTCACCCTCCCTGTTGTCATCGTTGCCCTGCCTGCCTCTCCTCCCAGCGTTCACGCTCCTCTTTTTAATTTGCGTTTGGCCCATTAGATAGCCGAGCTCGACCAGAGGCTCTCAATCAACCGCCAGTCTACTTGCCCTTGGTATTCACTTCTTTGCCTACAGACCTGTTGTGGGACGTGCCCACTTCATCCATGCCTGCGGCTGGGCTACTTGATCAACGTCTTCTTTCGTAGTTGGCCTAAGGTCTCGACTTTGTTATTGCCATCTGCGGCCCGTTGGAGTTTGTAGGCTGTTTGCTTACTTGTGATTTCTCAGCCCTGTGTCCATTGCACCCAAAAAGAAAACCATGTTAGGCACAAGAAGGCCTGTCCATCGTTGATTAGGAAGGGAAATTATGGGCATTTAGATTGTTGCAAGACGGGGCATTCCAACACCTAGTTTGCAACCTGTTGATTGCCTTCTTCAGGTTTAGCATTTGTGTTGATGAGTTAAACACCTGACATTTACAAAGCCTATTCTGTCACGTTAAGGGAGGCACTAAACTCATACTTATGTTACTATTTTCTTGGTAACCATTGCTTACTGCATTACCGTCTAATTGATAAGCAAGAACTGGACTTTGCAAATACTTGCTTCGGCTATCAAGAACTTCTAACGAACGAGATAAAAGCCTATTGATTGGGAGAAATCTTAATAGCCATTTTCTAGCCCATTTAGCTGTCTGAAAGCCATGGCTTTCTATAGCGGGATGGTTCGTGACCATTTCAGAGTTCCTTAGGCTATCTGAAAATTGTCGGTAGACCGCTAGGAACCTACCTTGCCGATTGACACTGAAAGTGCCGGTGGTCATGAACGGCCTTATTTTCGACTCCATACCCAATGGAGTTTGAGCTATTACAAAAAATCCTGAAAAAATGGGTCTCCAAGTCATTTTTCTTTTTTTTAGTCATTGTATTAAAATCTTAAATTTACTTATTTAAACAATTAATTTTTGCAACAATAAATTGCATAAATTTGACTTTGTGATTTTCAATAATTTGAATGTATGATTTCTACAATATCTCTCATCAGCACACAAATTTAAAATATTTGCAAATTGAAGCATGCAAACAAGAAAAAACTTTAATGTTAGAATTTATGATTCAAAATTCAATTGAATTGACAAAAAATCATAAGAGCTTATAAAAAAGAATCTCTCTGCCATTTCTCTTTTTGAAAGCCTTCATGTTATCATAGAAATTATAGAATATGAATATAACATGCATTGGGTGCATATAAATCAAAGATTAAAAGATGTATATATGGCATGACTGTAAAGTGTGTGTGGCACATAGATCTAGCATCAAGAAGATTGAGTCAATGTGGCTTGACAATTCTAAGACAAGAGCACACTAGACATGCATCATACATTCACCACTCATCATACACATTGAAAGGAAATTTGTGATGAAAAAAAACTAAGTATGGAATTGGCTTGCTCTCAAGTAGAGAGAGAAAGAGTACATGAGCTTTCGGGTCAAGAGAGAATATGTAAAAAACATTCTAAGTGTACAATCTCAAGATCTCTCCAAAAAATCAAGAGTAGGATCACTCTCTCTCACTCTTTCATAGTGACTTGAGCTCCAAGAGGTGTAGTCATCAAGCAATATGATTGGATCTCCTACATAGCACATCTAAATTTGATTGGTCTAGTAACTTGGCCTCTTCTACATGTGATTGGACCAATTCTATGCATCTCTCTCTTTTGATTGGCCACATGACAACATTACAACACATGATTGAATTTCACTAGCCCTCTACCATCAAGCCAAGGGTCAAAGGCCTACACTACCTCGAGCTAGATCAAGAGCGATTTTTGGCCTAATCATCTACTAAAATATGTACAAGGGGTAGAAAAGTCAAAGGACCCCCAAAACTCATGATAAATAACTTTTACTATTTTCACAATATACATCCATTTAAGCCTCACCAAATCGTTGCATATCGTCATCCATTCAATTAGTAAGTATTGTTTTTCTTGGTTGCTAACCATATCTAGCCAACTGGTTTTATTAGGATAACACATGTACAAAATGAGTCTCACAAAAGGTGAGGGAGAATATATTATGTCCATACTTGAGTTTCAACTCTAATCCATGTGTGTAAACAGACCTACCATGGGAAATGATTTTTGAATCACCCCATAAGCAAGGGAGTAGCTTGATATCTTTGGTATATAAGGAGTAAGCAAACTCTATGCTTGTATTTTGTGGCCTCAACATGTTTCAACCCTAGTATTTTTGCTTAAGTACGGGTGTAGAATACTTGATGGGCATGCCAAGTTTTTTAAAAGTGAAAATAAAGCAATTTGAGGCCTTGGGCCTAGGAGATTATTGGGAAAGTAGACTATTTGAACTTTTGATGAGTTTAGTCATGGTAGAGAGCTATGTTATATCTATCCTCAAGTTTGAATCTAGAATAAAGTGTGTGATTAGACCTACCATGACAAATGGGATTAGATTTTTCATATAAGCAAGGAAATGACTTGATTTCCCTGGTATGTAAGGAGTAAGAGGACTCTATGCTCCTGAAACAATCACCCCTCCTCTAAGAGGTCTAGAATCTATGAGTTAATTTGTGCTTTTTAAACATTTAAAGCTTTTTTCGTTGACACAACTTCTATAAAGAGTATTGCTTATAAACAACTACATGTAGCATAACGTTTTTGCTTATTATGAATGTTTTGATGTAGTAAGCAAAAATAACATGAATTATATTGTTTCAAATGATAAAACAAATGCTTACAATTTGTTCTCGAAGAAGTTTAAAGGACGAAAATAAGTGGTCATAGATACTTATCTAACTAAATGATATGAATGTGCATTAGCTTTTTGAATCTCGTCATCAAACTAAGGAAAGCTATCGAGATACAAACAAAAGATTTCCATCAAAATATAGTTAAAAGCTCACTAGTATGGTAAGGCCTTTCAATAATGCTAGAATATCTATCTTTAGAAAGAAAGTAAGCTATTATTTACAATTGTACAAGAATAATATACAAGAAAGTTCTCACTTGATCACTTGTTGAGATATGGCTGGCTCATCACACAAAATTTCTTTCAATTGTGCTTTGATTCAATGGAGGGACCTTTTGCTGGTTCAACAACATTGAAACTACATTTGACATTTTTGGACGAAGAGATGCAACTTCTTGAATGCATAACATAGAAATTTGTATCAGCTTCAGAGCCTCATTCTCGATATATTCTCCATCAAGCATGGGTCCACAAGTTCCAATTGTCTACCTTCCTTGCATAGTTGTAAAGTCTTGAATTGTAACAAACATATCAAAATGAAAAGGTAGTTAGTTTGGGGAGAGAGAGAGAGAGAGAGAGAGAGAGAGAGAGAGAGAGAGAGAGAGAGAGAGAGAGAGAGAGAGAGAGAGAGAGAGAGAGAGAGAGAGAGAGAGAGAGAGAGAGAGAGAGAGAGAGAGAGAGAGAGTTTATTACCCAATCAACAATGTATTTTTTGTCATTTGGTAGTTGGATATCCATATTCTTTCTCCCACTCACAATCTCAAGAAGCAGAACACCAAAACTAAACACATCAGCTTTTTCTGTAAGGATTCCATACAATGCTTCTAGAGCAAGATATCCCCTACAAACATCCCATAAAAAGATGTATACCCCAATGTAGAAGAATGGAAAGAAAAAGTGCATTCTTATCATTATAGGATGGACTTTAAAAGTTTAGCTGATGTACACATCTGTGTGTATGAATATAAAAGAAGTAGCAACATTAAAAAATGATAAGATGAAATGTATTAGACATACCTTGTTCCTGCCATTCTTAGTGTTTCAATAGAGCTTTGATCATCAGATATAAATCTTGCTAAACCAAAGTCAGATATTTTGGGTTGAAAGCTTTTGTCAAGAAGAATATTGCTCAATTTGATATCTCTATGAAGAATTCTTGGCTCTGATTCTTCATGGAGATATTCTAGACCACGAGCAATCCCCACTATAATGTTATATCGAGTCTCCCAATCCAACCTATGCATCCCTGAACCAAACCAATTCACTCCAAATATAAGTAGTTCTCTCTTTATACATTAATCAATAGACTTATAATTGTTCTTTGAATGGACTATGTGTCACATTTACTTACCAAATAAAGAAAAGTCAAGACTCTTTTGCTCCAAATATTCATACACAAGCAACCTTGCATCTCCTTCTATGCAACATCCTTTCAATTTTACAAGGTTTTTGTGTTGAATAGATGTGATGATAACAACTTCATTCAAAATTTCTTCATTTCCTTGCATTGAACCTTGAGACAAGAGCTTGATAGCTGCTTCGCTCCCATCATACAATGTTCCCTATACAGGATTGAATGGGTACATAAATAATGCATAGTAATGGAAACAAATGTTATAGTAACCTCCAATCCAATATATGTCAATAATGAAATAGTATATTCAAAATCTTGTTGTAGCGAGGAGAATCCAAAATCTGTCGTTACCTTATATACAACACCAAATCCGCCTTGTCCAAGTTTGTTTTCTTTGTGAAAATTTCTTGTTGCATCCTTTAATGATTTGTAAGAGACCATAAGACATCCCTTGAAGAAATGTGTTTCAGTTGTAGACTCTGAGAAGACCATTAAGAAACGATAAGTTTGACAGTGGGAAAGTAAGCCTTAGCATGTGTCTAAAGTAGACTTTGAGGATAGCAAAGACAAATTTGGCAGAAATCCTCAATAAAATTAAAGAAAACACGAGCTTGCAAATTGATTATACCCTCTTGTACCTTCTACAATCACCAAAACCTTTGGATTTCTATTTTTGATGCAAATGAACAATATAAAGATAAAAATAGCTATCAATGTAGTGCCTCCAATGATTGTTCCCAAGATAATAGGAACTGAAGCATGTCCTGCAAAAGCATTGAACGAAGATTAGACGTAATTGTAGAAAAAGGCCTTATCTTATCATTTTTCAGTGCGTCACTAGATAGAACTAAAATATAAGCAAGGTATAATAAACTCACCAGAAGACTTTCTTTTTGCATGTTGACCGCTTGAAGTTGGAGATGGTGTTGGAGCTGGAGCATGAGATGATATCGGATCCACAATAATTTCAAATGGCAATCCACCTAGTTGTCCATACAAAGAAGATCCAAAACATCTTAAACATCTAAAGGTTTATGTTGAAAAGCATTACTAGTAGGCAAATCTAAATAGGTGGCTAGAAAAAATGCATCACATATATTTTCAATATTTGCTTGTCTACTTGGTGGTGTATTCAATGGTAATATTTCAAATATTTTTTTGAACTTTCTACAAAGTTCAAACCTAACAAGTCCTTAGAATCCAAATGATCCAAATCTCAACACTTATTGTATGATGTTTTTCCCTTACAAGATTGCATAATCTAGGCCGGGCCATAATAAATCTTAGCTCATAGGGATATAGCTTAGCTTTCACCATGTAACACACTTAAAGACCCACTCCAATACATGCCACCTAAAAGAAATTGCTCAACCTTCAAAATATAGCCTATAACTTCATCAACAACAAGAGAAAATGAGTGTTCATGTGTAGCCAATTACCATTCATTACTAAAACTATATCTATAAAAATAAATTGATTATTGAATCACTTTCATTCGTGAACCACCAAAGGTATCACTCAATCCACTTCACAAGCTACAAGACTTTAGAACATCAAAAACAAACAAACAGAAAAAATACACCATCCAACTCTTTGTTTGTAACTTAAACATGAGTTTTTGTTGGAGAAGTGCCAAGTTGTTCAATATCAAACCATTCCCTACTCTATGTTACTCTATGCATGCTTGACTCATTTCCAGAGCTTTAAACATAAAAAGGCAATGCTATATGTAGCATGGAAGGTGATGGGCACAATGTTGCCCGGTAAGGATTTCTAAAATTTTTAGGCGAGACCCAAAGGGGTTGAGTCTGAAAAGTAGAGGAGATGACCTTTCAAGGTGTGAAAACTAAGAAAAAATAAATGTACACACAAAAATTATGTAATATGTTATGTGAGGCACCAACTTTTTGTTCATTAAATTTTTATTTAGGTCCTCATCCACGGATCGTCGTTCTCAAGAATGACACACATAAGAGGTATCTTAATCTTACGATCCTTGGTTTCTCAAAATAAATATTGCAACAAACCCCGAACAAATCATCGACGATGCCTTTTAGTCTGTGTTTTACTTTCGACTTTCTGTTCTAGTTTTCTAGAATCTGTCATTTAAATTAGAATGGGGTACAGCTACCAAACAGATCACTTAGTTTCTTCACATCCTATTAGTGAGCAAGAGGGAAGTTACCAGTATAGAAGTTCGCGTTTTCATAGCGCACGAATGCGTCCTTAAACAAAGCTCTCAAACCCACAGACATGCCGCCATCTAAAACTACATCATCAAATCGTGCAACGCAATCTTCTTTCCACAAATTGTGACACTGAGCGAAACCGAACACTGAATCTGGAAATTGTCCATATGCAAACGCCACTGGATTTGCAGTGAGAGGTGCTCCTTGACGTAACTTACTCCACACCTTGTTTAGGTTTTCAGAAAACGGACTACCAGAAGCGTAATTTTCCGTGTTTACCAAGATTACTATCGTATGATTGATATAAGGTGGATCTGCAGCATTGATACAAAAAAGCAGATCGAATTAGTCGCTTATATCGCTTAAGATTGCGGACTGGAAGGGCTATGAGCCTTACCTGAGGGTTGTGATTGGGCCCATAGCCGACGTAGCATTCATCGTACAATATCGTGACACTCTTGGCATTTGGACACGCTATGGTAGTTTGGTTAGCTGCATTTTTTAGGCATAGATTACAATCATCCTGAGATAGAGATAAACAAGTCCTTTTACAATGCTTTGGTGAAGATATCAGCTACACA
Source organism: Diphasiastrum complanatum (assembly GCA_029204225.1). Classification (NCBI taxonomy): domain Eukaryota; kingdom Viridiplantae; phylum Streptophyta; class Lycopodiopsida; order Lycopodiales; family Lycopodiaceae; genus Diphasiastrum; species Diphasiastrum complanatum. The sequence goes on from CM055111.1 coordinate 24,983,726, forward strand.
TTCCCTTGATGACACATGTTGAAGCTCCACCTCCTTTGCCCTCACAAAATTTTGACATATCACTTCAATATGAAACGAAGAATCACATAAAATGTAAATGAGATGATTCTTCCATGCTATCAACTTTCAACTCTCTGGAAAAATACAACAAACAAACAATAAATTTGAGTGATCAATATTTGATTGCATATCTCCTCCTTCTTTGTCCTTTGTTGCCACGTATCCACCATGAAACTCCATGAATGAGCCTCCGTCTCTATCTTGCCACAAGAAACCATCAACCCTTGGAAATCCATGAGTAAGTGAGTACATCAATGATACTAATCCAACACCACTTGACTCCATAAACCAAGCAAGTTTTACTAGTCCATCTTCAAGATCTACTTGACACAAGAAAATGACCATGTATTCACCAAAAATTGACAATCTCCAAATATTGGCATCAAGTAGCTCAACACTTAAGAGCTTGATCATGGATGAGTGATATAATGAACCTCCAATAGATTCATTTCCATCAACAAAACCAATAAAAAATACTAGTACAAATCCAACATCAAAATGATGCTCACCAATGTAGCTAGTTTTACCATATCTTGACAATTTGGACACATCCAAATGAAAATGCTCAAACATGAGATAGAACAAGTAAAGTAGACTTGAAAAACACTTCCTTGCTACTCCTTTGACCTTACTTGAGTCTTCAATAACCTTCAAAAATAGATCCATAATATCTTTGCCAATTATCTCTCCTTTGATGCTCTTGACTAGCTCCAAATTGCCACATTTCCTTTCATGTTGTTGAAGCCCTTTGAGATCAACCTCTTGATCTTCAACTTGACCATCAAAGTCATTGAACAAATTTTTTTTTTCCAGATCCATTACTAAGTCATGAAAACATCAAATAGCTTTCATGTCCTTAGGTAACTCCATCAATCTCCATGTTCCATTCTTCATAAGAGGTTGATACTCAAGATCCATTGCTTGGATCCACTCCTCTTCTTTCCTTGCTTCATCTACACTTGTAGGTTCATCAAAAGAGGTTAGGAAAGCAACATAATTTTCAAAAACTACTTGCTTACCCTTTTCATTATATGTGAGCCTTGAAGGCATTTGTCTTTCCCTTGATGTTCTCCTTGGCTTTTGCCTTGATGAAGGTCCATCATCATCACCATCTAAAGTAGGATCATTTACATCAACATCAAGAATGTTAGATCCATCCACATCATCATCACTCGTGCTTGAAGACACTTTTGGAATGTTCCCCTCATAAAAAATGACATCTCTACCAACAATCACTTTGTTAGTAGTAGGAATGTAAACCTTATAGGCTTTACTCACCTCACTATATCCAACAAAAATAACTTTCCTTGAAGATGGATCCTCCTTGGTCCTATAATCAAGAGTGATGTTGACATAGCATGTGCATCCAAAAGTTCTTAGAAAGTTGACACTCGGCCTCCACTTGAATAGCATCTCAAAAGGTGTCCTTCCATCCAAAATAGCACTCGGCCACCTATTGCACAAAAAATTGGCACACAACAAAGCTTGATCCCAAAATGGTTTATCAAGATTAGCACTTAACCTCATGGCTTTAGAACTTTCACATAAAGTCCTATTTTTCCTTTCAACCACTCCATTTTGTTGTGAGGTCTTTGGTGTTGTATACTCCCTCTTGATCCCATGCTAATCACAAAAGACCTTGAACTTGGTCGATATGTACTCACCACCATTGTCAATTCTTAAGCACTTGATCCTCGTGGAAAATTGGTTCTCCCTTGCATTCTCGAACTTAACAAAGACATCGTAAACTTCATCTTTGCTCTTTAGTAGATAGACAAAATCTACTAAAATCATCAATGAAAGTTACATACATCTTAGCTCCACTATTGCTAATTGTAGTAATTCCATGAATATTCGAATGTACAATTTGAAAAGGCTTTGTAGATCTAGATGTAGACCTAGCATAAGGTAGTCTATGTGACTTAGACAAAGCACAAGACACAAATATGACTAATGCCACTTAAGGAACTTGGAAGACCTATCACAATATTCTTTCTAGCAATTACCTCCAATTACTTGAAGTTGAGATGTCCCATTCTTTTATGCCGAACATCTTGAATAGGTATTTGCTCTCTTGCAACACATCCAACTTTGTTAGCAATAACACAAGCATCTAGTTTGAACAACTTCCCTTGCCTTTTATCTTTATCAATCAATACATCCTTCCTTTTGATCATACAAGCATCTCCATCAAACTCAAGTTTGAGGCCTTTACTTAGCAATTGACTCACACTAAGCAAATTCTTGGTAATAGATGGAATAAACAAGACATCCTCAAAATGAACATTCCTATTTATAGAGAGAGAAATATGAATTGTGTCAATTCCTTTGATTGCACACTCACCATCATTGGCGGTGTAGATCACCCTCTTGTCATCTCCATATGCCAACAAAGAAGTGAAGTACTCTCAAATCTACACACAAATGCTGAAAATCTAATATGAAATCTATTAGCCACCACTTAGGCCAATCCAATGATCCAAAAATCAGCCAAATCTAGTATTTGAATTCAAAAATTGGAATTGAACAAGATTATAACCCTATTTAGAGCTTTGATCCACAAAAGATCCAATCTACATATGCAGGAAACTCAATTTGGTGTAGAATCCTCTCTAGCATGTTCTAGCCTTGAGATCTTCACCAAATCATTGATGCATATGATTTCCTCATTCATAAACTGAAAGACAAGCTTTGATACCATGTGAGATTTGGGATCAATGATGATCCAAATCCATAAACTGATCTTGGGTTTAGAAAGAGAACAAATAAACAATCTTGCCAATGTAGAAAAATTAGCATCTACTCTATGAATGAGATGAAAACTCTAATAGAACTTGATCAAAACTGAATCATAACATAAAAAGAAGTTGATGTCTATACAAAACCAGAAAGCTACTATATTTCACATGTGTGGATCTAAAAATACCAAATATAGTTCATTCTACACATAGAATTGCAAGCAATCACAAGTATAGTGCACCAACGGATAGTAGGACCCAAGAGAACCATGTATAAGCTTGAAATGAGATAGAGAAGAGAGAAGATCTGCCTCTCCATGAGTTACATCCTTTTATAACAGGTCCAAACCCTATTTGGCCACCTGGCTTTCTCTTCAAAATGTAAACCCTACTATTTTTGGGTCTAGATTCAATGTACTCAACATTCAAATTTAAATGTACTCAAACTCAACTTCTAACTTTTCCACACTTTCCAAAAGTGTTTATTCAAATGTAATTTAGACTAATATAACTTTGAAAAGTCAAACTCTAAGTCTAATATGAAATTGGCCTCAATTTGCCAAATATAGAAATGTACAAATATGATTAAACTAGTTGAATTTCTCACATAGATTATGACAAATATCAACTTTTTTGATTGCTTAACCAAGTAAGAAGTAAATATCTTTATCTAATTTACTTAGTTTCAAAAAATTAAAAAGTAAGAGGGGCTACTCAGAGTTTATAATGACTTATATTGCAAGCAACTAATGAATGGTAGGATTGCTCCTCATGATAGGGCAACAATCCAATGGTGGACATTATGACCAACCTTGTGTCTCCTGGAAAAATGAAATGGATTTATAAGCCTATTGGACTAACGCATTTCCTCCTCCTCCTCTGGCTAAGCATCACTCTCTCTTTCTCCTCCTCTACTATTCTTTCTCTCTGGCAAATTCATGTGTTCTTGCTTATGCATTTTATGCTACATGGATAAGGAGTTATACCACTACATATAGTAGCATATCATGGTATTATCAGAAGGTGTCTTGTAGGTATTCTCTCATGCTATGGCCAATGATCCATTTCTATGAGGATTCATGAGTTTCTATTGACAACAATCAAGTCTAATTTGTTATCTTTGTAGTCACCAGTCAGGATCTAGCTTTGGAGCTTGAGTCATGGCCTAGTTAGTCCCTGGGACCCATCTTCAAGAGCTAAGCTAATTCTACCCATCAAGATAGCTCATAGGATCCATTTCCTAGAGCTAGAATGATTCTACCAAGTTTGGCAAGCTTAATTAGCAAAATAAAATTTGATTCTAGAAAGGTGTGATTTATCAAACAACACAATATTCCAAGATAGAGGAGGCATGCCGAATCACGGTAGAACTATAGGGAGAGTCTGCTGACAGACAGAATGTGGGTACCTCAACTAGCGCAATGAGTCCAATTGCTAGGTCTCAACTCCCTCTACTAGCATGAGCTACGCATAATGCCCAGCACTTGTTGGTGGCCCCACAGTTGATCCTTGGGAACGAATACCATTTGGGCTTCACCTTCGGGATTGGTCCAATTGGAAAGACCCTCACTACAATCTTTTTGCATCGTTGGCTACTAAGGGTCCATGTCATTGATGCATGCCATTACTATGCAAGTTGGTAACGTGATATCTTTTGAAACGGGTCAAACTTCTAAAAAAGAGTAATCACTTTTCAATTTTTGAATTTTTTTCCCAAAAACATGCTTTTTCATGAAAAACTTTCGGAAACTCACAAAAAATTCTTACAAAATATAAGCATTTTGGCCTGAATCAGCATCCAATGTTGAGAGAAAATTTTTTATTGTGGCTTTGCGCTCTGAATGAAGCCACTCACTTTAGCAATCCAAAATGGACAATTTTCGTTATTTTCCAACGCCAAAAGTTCAATGAGACTCCTGAACTTTAATTCATTGAGATTACCAGACCATTTAGCCTTGACATCATTTACAGTTCGTCGATTTTTTCTTGAACCCAAATAAATTTCATGTTCTTCATTATGAAGAAGATCTAAAGACTCAGTCTGTTGTGAAACAGTAGAGGAATCAACTGTCGTTGTTGGAATTGAAGATCTAGTTTGCCACTTAAATTCTTCAAACAAGTTTGTGTCTCCCAAATCAAGCAAACGTATTTTTTGCTCTTCAAAAAAATCCGTCGACCAATGTCGATCAAACTCATCAAAAAATTGGTATGATGCTTGAATGGTTGTTTCCAGAAAGTTTAATGCCGCAAATGGATCGACTGGCTGATGTTCCCTCTAAGCTTTTTGCTCTTCCAAGATAGAAGTTAGAGGACACAAAAGTGCAAGCTTAACTTGAGAAGAAGGCACAGATTGTAAAAAATGGACTCCTTCAGAAGGTAACATTGCCACAGAGTTAAATAATTGCTTTCCCCACAATAATGTGATGCCACCAACATTATTACCAATTTTGAATTGATGTTGGAAACTAATATCATTTATTGGTGCAATGCAATGTTCTTCTGACGTTTTGATGCCTCTAACTTCATATGTGCAATGCAATAAAATCACTTTTGATGCAGGGGTATACAATTCCTCGGTAATACTCTATAAGATTGGTAAAGAAAAAGCTTTTTTGCATTTTAGCTTTTTCGAGAAGCAACTGAACATTTGGTCAATTTGATCATGAGTGTGACCCACCAATAAAAATCCTATTTTGATTCTTTTGAAAATATTCAGAGCAACTAACATTGATAAAGATGCCAGCATTGTTTGATTTTTATTTTCTCTAGCAGTATTATCAAGTTGCAAGTAGAGAATCTTAGGAAGACTATTACCAAATTCAACTATTATTTTGTGAATTATGGTAACATTGGTTAAGTTTGGATCATTTTGAACATTTGGATAATTGAAATACGCTTTAGATTGCAAAGTGTCGTTGAATATAAGAGCACCAACCAAATGAACTTGAATAAAATCAGCTTCGTTTAAATTCTTTGGCACTTTTACAAAATGTAGCATTAGTGTTTTCTTTTGATCCATCCCATCAAAGACCCAAATACTTTTTGAAAAAACTCCAAACACATTTTCCGGTGTTTTGCAAGCTTTTGTCTTTCTGTTGTTTGTTGCTCTCTGTGGATTTAAAGTGACTTTGTAATGTCCGCTAAAAAAATCACACACAAAAAAAAATGACTAAATTTAAGTAATTGAAAGTTCAATAGAAATTTAAAATGAGTGAAACAAATTTTAGTATTTGTCAAATATCTTTTTCTTGGGATGTTTTCGCTTGTTCTTTGAGTGCTTTCAGTTGCTCATAGATAGCACAAATAGACATTTTAGATTTTTTTTGAAATTTTTAGTAGACCAAAATCTCTCTTCCACAGCTTCACGAAATAAAGATAACTTAAATGTTGAACATTTTTGGACATTATGAAATCTTTGCACATAAAAAATATTTCCAATGTTGTGAAAATACAAAGAATTTGGAAGTTTCTCGGCGTTCACATTAATGAAATACATTAACCATGCTTTTGCAGTAAGCAATCCGGAGAAACAGTTCGACTTTGAACAAAACCTTGAAGGCTTGGATCTTTTTGTAACCTCGTGTGAATGTGGGCATGTCTTGAGTTTCCAATTGCATGAACACCTTGAAATCTTTACGACAAACCTTAGTTGTTTTCAAGAAGTAAGTAGAACCTTTTCGATCAGGCCTTACAGATGAACAAAGACATAATTTTGATCATTTTTTGTTTTTAAAAAAAACTTTGATCGAACTTGCCTAATTTCAACAAAGCTTAACTTTTGTAAACGCGAGGAAACATAACAATCTATATTTTTGACTTGATGAGTTTCTTGAGATTCGAACAATTGATTTTGACTTCCTGTCACTTGCTTGTTAATCCCTTTGAAACTTGACTTTGTCCTTGGATTCTGCTCTATAAGAGGAACTTGCTACATTAGCACCTAACAACTCTAACACCATTGTGTATCAACCGAGTAATGTTAAAGATTACCCAAAAAAAGTTCTTGTTAAAATTTGACACTTTTCAGTATATTTTAAAAACATGCACATTACTGTTTATCCAAAAAAATAAAAAAATCTAAAATTCATGATTAATTCACATTGTGTATGAAATTGTGAGTAAATACATTTTTTAACATGCAATAATAGAAAGTTAAAATTTTTAATATTAATTAAAACAATTACCAAAATTAGAAACTCATAAAAATCTAAACCTACAAATGATGAGATATCAAATGAATATTAATTGAACCGAACATAGAGTTGTAAAATGAATTTGTCTTTTTGTGGTCTTGTTCTGGTCAATTTAGAAACTATCTTTTAGTTTGATTATATTTAAAACAATCATTAGAAAACAAGTAAAAGCATATGTTCATCACCCATATATAATGGGAATAATAAAATATTTAATATTTAATTCATCAGAAGTTATAACATAATTGAATCTATATCAGATATTTTTTTTTCAATTTGAATACATTTGCAGTCATTTCAAACATATTTTTTTTAATTTATATTAAACGATTATTTAAATATAAATAAACTAAAATTCAAATTAATATTATAATTATCAATAGAACACAAGGTGATAGAAAAATATAATTATTTTATTAGTTCTATAGAATTTCATACAAACAAAAGATTAAAATAGAATTGAAAAAACAAATAAATTTCATCATACAAAAAATATACTCAAAATACAGACAATTGAAATTTTAAACATCTCACATTAATTTGTTAAAAAAATGTTGTATTTTGCAAGAAAATAATTCAAGCTACAAAAATTTGGTCAATAGATTTTTATAAATAACTTAAAATTAGCTTATATGAAATAATAATACTATTTAAAATAAAATCATTAGATACACAACCACCAAAATAACTAGAAAATATTTTTTGCTTAATTAAAATAAAAGTTATATTTTTTTTTTTTGGAATTTTAAGAGTTTTTTAGATTTTTTAAAATCTTTACTTATACCTACATAAGTTCATTGAATATTTAAACATTAAATAAACGCAAATAAAATTACTTTACAATAATCCAGATGAAATAATTTGTGAAAATATTTAAATCACCTTGAAAAAAATCTTTTCATTTTTTAAAATTTCTTACAATATTTTTTTTTACAAGAAATATTATAAAAACACATTCAAAATTAAAATATTATAAACTTGACAAATCGTTACAATTTTAGTTTTTGTTATCAATGATTATCAATGTTAAAATTTCTGAAATATTTCAAATTTTTATTTTTAAATTATTAAAAAATAAATTTAAGAACATTAAATCAATAAAAAAGATTTTAAAACACAATACATCAAAAAATATAAATGCAATTATTTTTTAAAACAAAAGAGAATAATATCATCGAGGTCATTTACATCTTTTTCTTTTTCTTGACTAGCCACTTTACTTTCAAGTGACACCTCTTCTACAATTTTCTCAACTACCGTAACCCATTATAATTTTGAACCAAGACATCAGCAAATTCTCCGCTAGCAGGAGGTTGAGGTTCCTTGGACAAGGGAATTACTGAATCTTCGCTATTTAAACTCTTTCTCACCTTAGATAGTTCATCTAACAAAATTGAAAGAAATTTTATTTTCAATTAGAATCTAAATCTACTACAGCAACATGTCTGCCTTTCTGAACAACACATGCGCTCGTAGTGCCGCTACCGCTAAATAAATCCAAAGCTCAATCAGCTGGGTGAAAAAAAATATCAATTAAATGATTAATTAATTGTTGTGGCTTTTGGTAGGGACAAGCCACAGAAACCGTCATTGGATTCTTTAATTTTTTCGTCATGGTTGGATATTGGAACAAGTTTTCAAAACTTGTCAGTCCGGAAGTGTTGTAATGAAGCATCGAACGTTTGTCATCCAAAGAATAATAACTGATGGTTATGTATTCAATTTCATTGCAAAGTCGTGCTCCTCCCAAGTTCTTGACATTGGGCTTGTACCTGACATGGAACATTACAAGTAAAATAAATTTCAAATTCTAACTGTAAAATAAAAAATTTGAAATATAATAATGAATTAAAATACGAATTAATAATTCAAGAATTTAAAAACTTACCACACAACATTTTCTATTCCTGCATTACAGAAAGTTAGTAGACCTTTCTATACTGAAGCTGACTGCCAAGAAGAATGAAAAATAACAACTCTCCAATTTGGAAAAGTTGTGACTTCGAGAAAACCCTGCATAAAACTATGGACTTTAGTGAATTTGAAGGGGAAATCATCATTTAATGACTCCTTCATCTGAAATCCATATGGTCGGCAATGTAGAGTGTATAAGGTCTTTTTTTTTTAATTTTAAAATTTCTCTGCAATCGCCCTCCTCAATCAAGTAGAAGCATGGTTGATCATCGACACTTTTGGGAAGGTAGGTCTCTCATGGATCCTCCTCCGCAATGGTCTCACCTCATGCTAATCTCTCCATGTCCCTTTGTTCTACTTTTGCCTTCAGAATATGTCTCTTGAATTTCTTTGGAAGGACTTTGTTTTTCTTATCTTCGGGAAACTAAAAAAGAAAAAGCTATGCTTAGCATGGGCGACATAAAATATAAAATAGAATGGAATACTTAAAGTATCAAAAAATAATAATTAAATAAAAAAAAAAACTATGCTTAGCATAGGAGACATAAAATATAAAAAAGAAACAATTAATAAGCATCTATTCTAAGCATGGGTGAAATAAATACCATGTCTCTAAACAGGATAAAAAATGGACTCAAAAGTTCATTTTGGCTGCTCAGAGGACAAAGCCTCTGGCACTCTTCGAAATCTTGACTATTTAACCCTGTCACATGGGCTTCTTGAACTTTCATAAATAATTTATGCATGTATTTAAAAAATATAATTGTTAACAATCCAACAAAATCATGAAAATCACTTTATTACAAAAGGTAACATGTCCAAAGAGACTCAATCAGAAGAAGTGCCCCAGCCACGATGAAGATCCTTTCAGAAAGAAAAACACAAATATTGGAAAATCAGTCTCTCAACCGGCCTCTTGCCATACTTTGAATCCTGCGTCCACTCTTATGCCTATCGTTCACACCATCTACCATTGTCACCACCATCCTTCCTTCCATTTGTTTGTTTATCATCAGTTTACTGTTCTTCTGAGAAATCCCCAGTTTTGATAGTCTTATCGAAGCAGCTGATAGATCATTGCAAATGTTCTATGGAGACCAACTGCCACCTACAATGGATGATCAGCCAAACGAAGATCTAAGAAGCAAGCGAAGCAGCCAGAACAAATAAATAGAAAGATCCAAAAAGCTGAGGAGGAAAGGACAAAACTTAAGCAACAGATGAGTCAGTTCAATCTTGATCAAAAGATATTCTCTGGAGCAATGATAGTTGAATCCCCTCCTACGAAACCCAAAGAGATCCAAAGTACTGGATCAAAAGAAAGAGCTGCTGAAAAGAAAAGATGAAGACAACCGTGAACCTGCAAAATAAGACAAGTTCCTCACCCAGTAAGTGGTGTTCAAAGCTCGACATTGCAAGGGTCCAAGGCTGCAACTGTAGAATTATTAGTTCCTTCAACCTTTCACCAAGTCTTCATCATGTTTCCTTACCATCACCAAACCGTCCATCCAAATTTGTTCCTACCACCAATTTTTGACAGAAGACGAATGCGTATGAGACTATATCGAGCATTTCAAACGTCTCAAAAGTCAAGTACAAAAACAGTCTACCGAACAAATTCTCATCATCTAGTTTTAAGCTGGCCTTCCAAGATGGATTAGACGAGAGCTTTGATCCAATGATGAATATATGAGCCTAAAGTTAGCTATGTCTGATGCCATCAAGGAAGAAGATGAAGGATCAGATGTTGACGAATTCAGAAAAAGAAAAGCACCCCATGCTCTTGTCCATGAGTCGAAGCCAATTGAGAATACCCAAGATCAGCTTTGGAAATCCCAATTGGAGTTGCTTAGTAAGCAGCACCAATGGAAAAACTCACTAATGAGTTTCAAACTACTCTGAAGTCTATCTAATGCAGTATGCCTAGTTAGCCAAACCCTGCACAGGTACCTTATAGACAAAAACCCATATGGTGCCCACACTGCCGGGCTACGTATCTTGCTAATGCTTGTCCTTCATATCAGCCTATCCAAGCACATGCCATCCAACGATATGAGAAACGACCGTCACAATCTGGACATTCCTTGCATTATCACGAATACCCACCAGAAAGTCCAAAACCACTAGCTATACAAGACGGTTATGCCATTATACAAGGGCCCATGAACAACAGATGTTTCATCTGTAGTGAAATTGGCCACTTCATGGTTGATTGTCTAGTCAAGACCAAGTACCATGTCGAGTGTCCCGATTGTGTCCGAAAACGCAGTTTCAAAGACTACCCAAAACAATTCAACAAGATCCTACCTGCCCGACACATCAGTTATGAATCACGACAAGGTCCTCACGACAACACCACACGAGCACCATACCAACCAACAATTAAACTTGCTGCTCAATCGAGAAGTTCCTTGAGAACTTCTACATTACCATGACATTTACTAGATCGATAATCGAACATAGACATTATATGAAATGAGTTATTGCAAGACGAAGAGAAATCGATATTCCATCATTTGCTACTATTCCCAAACAAGAGCACACTCCCCAGGGAATTGGCATTTTATTTCCACTCCTCCAACCTCAAATCTATATGTCTTTCCATTTTCTGACAAGATTTTCAACCACTGCATATAACAAACCAAATCTGAGAATCGAAAATCTAACAGAGATTCATTTTACGAATCTCATGATTCGAAAGATACTAATGGGAATAGTATCTTCTCCTACCATACCTTTCAAGTCATATCTTACAATATCCATGATGGAAGATTTTAGTGTCACCAACCCTGCCTTATTTTTGCCAAGGGCATATCAGCATTTTTCTCATTACAAGACCAATGGGATATTGTAGTTGTCAAGGTGAATTATTAAGGTTGATGAATAAAAGTTTTGTTCGACAAGTGCCCTACAGTTCTCACTCTCTATACCATTCGTTTATTTCTTTGTTCCTCTTCATCCTTTTTGTGTGATTTTTTGCATGAAAAATAGCTACTGCATGAGAGTCTTCCATAGAGTATCTCAAGAACACATTTTCATTCATCTATCCATCTTCAGATCACCTTGTACAGAGTTTAGAATCTTTGAGCATACTCCAACTCTCAAAAATACATGTCACGTTAGAGTTGATTCTTGGATCTCATTGTCATATTAGTTTTTGAGTCAACTACAGCAAGATCGAGACAAATTTAGTTAAAATTTGTTCAATCTTTAGGCATCCATTCTCATGCCTATCGCCCACACCATCTACTGATGCCATCACCACCATCCTACCTTCCATCTATCTGTTTGCCATCATACCATTGTTCATCTAAGAAATCTCCAATTTTTAGACCTTGATAGTCTTACCGAAGTGGCTAAGAGATCATTGCAAATGTACTCCTACGGAGACCAACTACCACCTACATTGGTTGGTTAGCCAAAAAAAGAGATCTAAGAAAGCAGGTGAAGCAACAAAATAAATTAAGCAAAGAAGCTGAGGAGAAAAGAACAAAGCTTAAGCAACAAATGAGTCAGATCGATCTTGATCAAAAGAGACTCTTTGGAGCAATGATAGTTGAATCTCCTCCTATGAAGCCTGAAGAGATCCAAAAGTAATGGATCAAAGGAAGAAAGAGCTACAGAAAAAGAAAAGATGCAGACAACCGTGAACTTGAAAAATATAGCAAGCTCCACACCCAACAAGTGGTGGTCAAAGCTCGACATTGCAAGGTCCAAGGCTACAACTGTAGAACTATCAGTCCCTTCACCCTTCCACCAAGCCTTCATCATGTTTCCCTACCACCACCAAACCATCTATCTAAATCTGTTCCTACCACCAATGTGTTGATGAGTCCATTTCCTTGAAGATTGTTAACCAAGATTTGTGCAACCTGTCGATTGAAGGTTTCCCTTGAGACTGAAACTTCAACTGAGAGAAGAGCTGAGAAAACGCCCATAAGAAAATGGAGGATAAAACCTCCCAGAAGTTAGAATCTGCCCAGAAACTAGAAGTGAAACCATCCATGGCAGATGCAAAAAAGACAAAGAGAAAGCACTCAAGCATGTGGAGTTGTGAAGCTGTTGAGAGCTCTCCAGGTTTTGAGAATGTTAACCATTTGCAGCAATAGGACATTTTGGTTGAAATGAGGCAATTGCGGTAAACAATTTTTGTGATAAAGATAGATAGCAATAAGCACTTGGTTTTATGCAAGCAAACGAGGATTTATGCTTTCCAAGTGACAATCAAAGATGCCAATGCGGAGCGACATCATTCAATATGAGTTTCAATGGGTCCTGCAACACATTAGGGGTGGGATGATGTTGGTTGATTTTGACAAATCCCCAAGATACTCAGCAAGAGCTACCCAAGAGCACCTCTCACCTTAGACCGAGGAGGTCTCTAAGAAGATGAGATGAACGAAGACTGAGAGCCAAGTATTAGAGTCAAGGAATACTAGTTAATACTGTCAAGTAGGAATTGTGTGAGCCTCATGGTGAATCTCGAAAGATGAAATGACCATGTAGGAACTAGTATTTCTACGCTAATGTAATAAATGCAAGTAGACCTCTCTGAAAGAAAGTAGAGTGAGCCACCTTTTGATGGTGACCTCTAGTGGAGAGCATAATTCCACTTGTAATTTGTGTAATGTGGAAATGCCACTAGGATGCCACCTAAGGAGCTCTCTTGCTTATTTAAGAGACTCCTCTTTGTAGAAGAGAAGCTTTTTGTAAATGTATGAACTCTATGCTAAAATGAGAAGATTCTCCACAAGTTTTGATACATTCTTGAGCTCCTTGATCATTCTTGTTTCTTCAGTGATGCATTAATGATCTTGCCCTTCCATTCCCTTTGTGTGTGTATCTCGGGTTCGAGGCTCTCCCTTGGAAACCAAGAAGCATTCCCTTTGTGTGTGGTTGTGGATTATAGTTGTGGATTAGATTTCTTGTTTTCTTGTGGATTAATATAGGAATCAGCATTCAGGTAGACCAAATAGGTTAGATTTGTGGTGTAAATCTTGTATTATCCTCTTACAATTCAGTTCTTGATGTTCTTGGGTTGTCCAAGAATCAAGAAATGAGTGTTTCTTGATCTTTGGATTGTCAAAATGTTGTTAGTCTTTGTTTCTTGATTCTTGTTTCTTGCATTTAGGTAGAATGTATATGTTAGTTCAGTTTTAGATTGTTAGGATCTGATTCATTTCGTTTTGCAGCAAGTAATGTAGGATTTCATGGCATTTCGACCACTCTACATGCTGATTTCTTGGTTGAATGCATGATCTACATGTTTGATTTGAAGCATGTGATTTCAGTGCAAGAATGACTACCCTAAGTCGTCCTCTGACAGGCAGGACATTTACTACAATGTTTATCAATTTCCTATGCCTCATTTGGGCCTTGAAATAAACAGGTTAATCATCAAGAAAAGCCCGTAGTCTCTACTGATAGGCAGAAGAACAAGAAACATAATATTTAAATAGAATAAAAAAGAAGAAGCAGAAGTTGTAGCAGATTCTAAAGAATTGAATCTGTAAACATAAAGAAAATCTTTAAACAAGGGCAAGGGCCTTCCCCATCCATAAAAAGTCAACATTTGTATCATATTTTCATGTTTAATAGAGAGGAGGAGACTCTACTAAATTCAGAGCTCAAGCATTCTCATTTGCTAATCACTCTTGCTTATGCTCTTGTTGTGTTTTGCTTGTTCTTTCTAGTTTCCATGCTTTTTGCTTTGTACTAGTTAAGGTTTTTTCCATAAGCAATGACATTGAGCATTTGAGCTAACCTCCATCTCACTTCTCTCTCTTTCTCCCTCTCTCTTCTCTTCTTCTCTTTCTCTTTTCACTCTCAATGATGTCGAATGCTTGTGTTTAGAGTTAGTTGAACTAGAGTTAGAGGGAGTAGTGCTAAAAGTGGAGTAGAGTTAGAGGAAAGAATAAAATACATCTAAATTTAGCAACTTGTTATAGTCAGGCACCTACCTCGTGTTCTAACCCTCTTTGACAGGCAGAAGGGCTGCTCACGACTATAACTACTTGCCCTACAGTATATTGGTTGCCTCCATAGCAAATGTTGAGGTGTTTTGTAGCTTGGACATATTTTATGACTTTCATGAGAGCCTTCCAATGGATTGGACTTGAGTTTGAAAGAAAGGCTGAGAGAGCTGATTGAATAAGCAAGGTCGGGTCGAGTGCAGAGCATAGCATACATCAATGATCCGATTATGGAGTGAGATGGATACTGCTTCATTTCCTCCTTCTCTGACTCGAATTTTGGACATTGCTCATTTGAGAGCTTCAAACCAGGATCGAGTGGGTAGTGACTCGGTTTTCACTCGGCCATTCCATATTTTCCAAGCACATTGGTGAAATATCTCTGCTGACTGATGAAAATTTGTCTGTTGGGTCGAATTTGAAAAATCTGAATTCCGAGACAGTAGTGTGCTAGACCCATATCAGTCATTCTATACTCTTGTGCTAACAAGCATTTGGTATCCTTCAACAAATTTAAATTGTTACTAAACAATAACGTGTCATCAACATAAAGAGTGATAATTATGAATGAATCTGATATAGACTTAAAATAAACATTTGAGTCTGTTGAGTTTGGAATGAAACCATTCTCGATTAGAAAAATATTAATCTTCTGAAACTAGGCTTTTGGAGACTATTTTAGACTGTACAAAGCTTTGTGAATTTTACACACTAGGTGCTCCTTACCCTTCAGCTCATGTCCTTCTGACTGAGATATGTAGATTTCCTCTTCAATGGTGCCATTGAGGAAGGCAGTTTGGATGTCCATTTGATGAACTTCAAGGTCGGTTGCAGCTGCATAGAAAAGAAGTAAACAAATTGAAACATGCTTTACCACAGGACTAAAGGTTTTAGAATAATTCAGATCTGGAATCTGGGAGAAGCCTTTGGCTACCAATCTGGCCTTGTATCAATTTATTTTACCTTCAGCATTATACTTCACCTTGAATAACCACTTGCATGGAATCAGATTTTGATCCTTTGGTAGCTCAGTTATAGTCTAGGTTTGATTCTCGATTAGAAAATTGAATTCTGCATCCATAGAAGCTTCTCACTTGTCATCATCAGGTGTTGTCATTGCCTCATAAACTGTGTTTGGTTCCTGCACAAAGTAGCAGGCCGAATCATCCATGAATCGGGATGGAGGTTGTTTGGGTCAATTTGATTTTCTGGCTTGAATTTTGACCCTTTGATGATGTTTGATCTATTGAGGTTTTGACTCATTGTCCAAATCAGTATTGAATTTTTGTTGTTCCCCTTGGATCGGATTTTGAATTTTTGACCCTTGGATCGGATTTTGAATTTTTGACCCTTAGATCAAATTTTGACTGTTTGATCCTTGGGTCGGATTTTTTTGAAGTCTTCCCCTTGTGATCAAAAAACTGGTCTTTCATGAATATGACATCTATGCTCATGAATGTCTTCTGAGTGATCAGGTTGTAGAGCTTGTATGCCTTGTGATCTAGGGAATAGCCAATGAAAATCGATTTTCTGCTCTTGTCATCCAACTTCTTTCTTAGATCTTTAGGGATCTGAACATAGGAAATGCAACCAAACACTCAAATAAGTTTGAGTGATGGCTTCGATCTAGTCCACACCTCGTAGGGTGTCTTGCCATTCAGGGCCTTAGTGATGGATCGATTTTGTAGGTAGGTAGCTGTAGTGACAACTTCGAATTTCTTCCGATCTCCTCCTGTAACAACATTAAGATGACTTTAAATAAAGTTAGTTGCTGCTGGGTCGAAATGGCCATGACCCATGTTCCATAGGCATCAGAGAGACTCGATAAAAGAGCCATCACTACATCTGAATCTTCAATGTTCAATCTTGTTGTAGTCATCTGCTCCATAAAGTTTTTGAATGTATTGAGATGGTCGGAAATAGTGTTTACATCAGACATCCTCAAAGTGAAATTTTTTTCCCCTCATATGGAGTTTAGAAGTGACATCTCGGATGTCATAGAGAGTTGCTAGGATGTCCCAAGCATCCTTAGCAATCTGTGTAGATCGGATATGACTGATTTGGGAGTCTCTAATGTTCAATGTGATTAAGGCAAATGCCTTGCCATCTCTTTGTCTCCATTTGGTGATGCTACCTGCATCAACCTCTGGCTTGATTTCAGTACCATCAACAATGTCCCACAGTTTCTTGGCTAATAGAATAACTCTCATTTTGAACTTCCAGAGATAGTAGTTCTCTCCATTGAGCTTGTCAATCAGAGAGGAGCTAGAAGTAAAATCCATTCTGGTATAGTATCGATATTGTTGAGAGAAACAACAATAGCAGATTACTCTTGGCTGCGCACTTGTTGAGATGAAGTTTTGGTAGAAACAAGATTGAATCTATAATTGAAATGCAGATTACTGAGCCACCCGCTCTAATATCATATAGGAAATCGGTGAAAACCATGGTGAACAGTGGAAGTGGAGCAGGTAGTTGTGGATCGGAAATGTGGCAGTCACCCGATAAAGATCGAGCTCAAGGTGAATCAGATATTAAAATACGCAAATAGAACAGAACAATAGTGGAACGATGAACAAATTGATATTATAAAACATAAGTACAATGCATGAAACTGGGCACAAAACTATAGGCACTCAAAGCAGACTTCAGTTGAGTTCATTGATGATTACATGGATTACAACATAACGCCTACAAGATGATAACCTGATCAGTGCGTTGACTCCAATGTAGATTTTTCTTGATGATTGGAAGCCAGATGATCAGTACATTGAAAACTGACATTAATCTACTTAATTAACTACATCCATCATCTAGTAGGTAGCCGTCATTTTACAGTGAATGTATGTACAGGAGTAGGTGGACTGTCAATGTCGTGACGCGAGACATATTTCTAAAAGTATCGAAAAATATACAAAGACTCGAAAAATTGCATTGAAAAATTCTAAAGTTTTTGGATATCAAAAAATCTCAAATTTTGAGTCCATACAGATCGTAAAATTTTGAGTTTGACAATATTAAATTTTACAAAGGGTCAAAAACATACAAAGGGTCAGATCTATACACTGTGAACTAGAGTCGGAAAAGTTAGACCCAATTCGATCCTATCCAGGGTTGAAGACGCCCAAATATTTGTTTCTTCGATCCGATCCGATCCAGGGTTAGAAAATCTCTCTTTGATGAAATCAACATTGGGTCAAAAAAGGCTTGGGTGGAATAAATTCGATCCTGAATTTTTTGATACTTTGTAAGGAAGTTTGAGTCTTCTTCTTCCTTCATTTTTTTTGTTGTATTTTTTTTTTCCTGAATAAGTATAAACAGATTTCAGGATGCTCATTACCTAATGGAATTGGGCTTGAGCATAAAAATTAAACAAGAACTGGATTATGATCATCTCAACACACCTAGATCTGACTCTATTTGGAGTCATTGTAATGTTGTTGTAGAAAGAAAATTGAATGAACGAGTCCTCCAGTTCCTCACATGCTGACTCTCACACTCTCTACACAAACAAGAGCTTGAACAAGCAGAAGAAAAAGGATCCGAAATAGAAGTCAAATCAAAAGCCAATCCAAAGTCAAGAGCAGTCGACTCCATTGACAAAGAAGAAGCTGTTTTGTACCAACCACGAGAAAAAATTGCTGGATACTAAAGGCCAAGAATAACAACAAAGGGTAATCAAATCAACAGGAAATTGCAGCTGGAGATCTCATTTTTTCAAGAAGTGGATCATGATGCATTCATGAACAATCATCATAAAGCATCAAATGACAGCTCCTAGTTTTTCGAATCTGGAGCCACTCAGCACATGACCAGCAATATTGTTAAAAATTCACAATTCTAGCTTGACTAGTTTTGGTCATATGACTTGTAAATAGTTAGATGGTCATGATGTGGCTTGTCACACGTGCCAAATAGCATAGGATTCCATTCATAAGGATGTTCTCAAGTAGACCTAAGTGTTAGAACCTTTGGAATGAGTCCAAATTATGCTTAGATACAAGGGAGAAAAAATAGGAGCTATTTTTGGTAATTTTTGCATTGTTGAGGGATCTCCAAGATTCCAACCCTAACTTGGTAGGGATGAAAGATCCACCAAAATTAGCATTAGGGATAGGTTTAGGGCTACTCATACCTGCCCAAAACCGTGATGGATCATGTATATATAGGTGATGATATCTCACCAAAATCAATCAAGCAATTTCATGTTTTTTCTCTCATAATGGTGCAATTGCTCTCTATGTTCATAATTGTTTGAGTACTTGTGATTACTAATGACTATAGGATTGAATGTAGGTCTGGTGTACAGTACTTAGACTGTGGGAGGCCGTACTTTCACACGTGTGAAGCCTTCTTCAAGGATTTGGGCCATTTAGTGAGGTTCAAGCATAGATTTTTGATGGATTTTGATGGTTCAACTTGTGCTAATCTTATGAAATCATAATCTATTGTTTCTCTCATCATTTCAAGTGTTTTAGGATCCTTATTTGCTGTAATTTTTACATGGTATTAGAGCCTAAAGGCTGAAATGAGCTAAATCCTTGGTTTTCATTCAATTTGATCACAATTTTTGATCTAAATCTTGTGTAGATTGGATCTTAGCATCTAGTATTGATTCTAGAACTCAAAGTGAGTCAAATACATTGGAGATTGGTGTTGTGTGACTTCATTTGCAGGTGTTTAGGTGTCTAAAACCAGAGGCAAAGTTGAATTCAATTCACATTACCAAGATAGCAAGTTTTGCTTGCTCCAAGCATTGATTTCTAAGCAAGTTTTGGAGGTGATTTCATAGAGGAGGCTTTCTAGCATTCAAGGAGAGGGAAGATCAGAGTTTTGGGGACTCTTCAAGGCTGTTCTAAGGTGTAGTAGACACCTCCTAAAGTGATTTAGTTCAGTCCAACCATTGCTTGACCTATGCACCAAATTAGATCAATTTTTCATCAATTTTGATCATTTTTTGCTTGTGATTGGATAGTAGATTGTGTTGCATCCTCATTAAGTTCCATTTAGATCTTTTACAAGTGATTTTGGAAGTATATTAGGTTGCTGATATCACTCTTGATCAGATCATTTGGAAGCTTTAATGTTCTTTATAGAAAGAGGGGCAATTCTACTAGTATTGTCTACTTCAATCAAGCAAGTGCATTGTTTCTAGTATTCTATGATTTGATTTTGTTAGAGATCATTCTTAGATCTTTATAGGAAGTCTATTACTGATCTTTTCAGGTCCCTAAGAAGTGGGATAAGGTAGACCTTCAATCAAATCAATAGAAGTAACCTTCATTTGTGTCAAGTCCTTGATTAGGAGACTAGATGGCATCTGTAAATGCATATCTTTTGGATACTAATGAAAGGCTCAACAAAACTAACTATTCCATATGGAAAGTTAGAATGGAATCTATCATGATCATGCAAGATCTGATGGAAATTGTAAATGGTAAGGAGGGTGAACCTATTCATCCTCAAGAAAAAGCCAAATACATCAAGAGGTGCAATGTTGCACTACATTGCATAAAAATGAATGTTGCAAATGAACTCTTAAGAGAGGTAGGAGATTGCACTTCAGCTCAAGATGCTTGGGAGACTTTGCAAAAGGTCTATGAATCCAAGAACCAAACTAGAATGTTAGCTTTGAAGAATCAAATATATAGAAGCTATCAAAAGAAAGGAGAGAGTGCACATACTTTTGTCCTAAGAGTAAAGGAATTGAACAAAGAGCTAGCCTTTATAGGTGACCCTATCAAGGATGAAGAGCTTGTTCAACTCATATTGAATGGACTAAGCTTTGAATTTGACAATTTGGTTCAGGGATATGCAATTATGGGTAAGCTACCCATACTTGAAGAACTCCAAGGCACACTCATGGCCGAGGAATCAAGAAGGAGCCAAATGCAAGAGAGGATGGATAGGCTTTCCATCCAAGGTGGAGATGACCAAGCTCTCTTCACCAAAGGCAAAGGCAATTCCAAAGGCAAAGGATCAACATTCAAGAAGTCTACAAAGCTTGAGGATCAAGAAGGACCCCCAAAGGCATCTCCATCAACCACCAAAGTCAAGAAGGACAAATCAAAGGTGAAGTGCTACTATTGTAGCAAGATGGGGCATTATGCCTCGGAATGCTTCAAGAGGACGCAAGATCAAAGCCAAGCCAACATGAGCAAAGAGGAGGAGGAGAAGAGTTCACATGAGGACTCTCTCATGATGTCCATATTTTCTTCAACAAGCTTCAAAGGAGAAGATCCTTGGTGGATTGACTCGGGTGCTAGTTCACACATGACTAGTAAAAGGGAGTTTTTCTCTTCTCTCTTATCTTATGATGGACCTATAAAGTCTATCTATACAGCAAATGATGAAGCTTGTAAGATTGAAGGAGTTGGTAGCATTCCCCTTTGCTTAGGATCTTCCAAAAAGATCAACATAGAAGGTGTTTTGTACATTCCTACAATAACAAAAAATCTACTAAGTGTTGGCCAAATGGTAGACAATGGTTTCAATGTTGACTTTGCTTCAAATGAATGTTTCATCAAGAAGAAGGGTAAGATAGTGGCTAAGGGCACTAGACTTGGCAAACTTTATAAGCTGGATGCATTTGTGGATACTAATGTTGTCATGTTGGCCGAGAAGAGCAAGATATCTACCTTTACTTTATGGCACAAAAGACTTGGACATGTCAACTCGGGTTCCATGGAGGCTATGATCAAGGAGGAGTATGCTTTAGGCCTACCAAGGTCTATTGGGAAGGAAGACAAGGTTTGTGAAGCTTGTGCCTTATCCAAGGCACATAAGAAGGTGTTTCCTAACTCCATCACAAAGTCATCTCATCCTCTTGAACTCATACACTCGGATGTGCACATTGCTAGCACCAAATCTAATGGAGGTTCATCCATGTTTTTAACCTTCATTGATGACTACTCAAGATATTGTTGGGTGTTCTTACTTTCCTTCAAGTCTCAAGTATTTGATACTTTTGTAAAGTTCAAGTTGTTTGTGGAAAAGCATCATAATCATAGCATCAAGATTCTTAGAAGTGACAATGGTGGAGAATTCATCTCCAATGAGTTCAAGGCCTTTTGTGAGGAGGAAGGGATCAAGAAAGAGACTTCTTGTCCTTACACTCCTCAACAAAATGGAGTTTCTGAAAGAAGGAATAGAACATTATGTGAATGTTCTAAGGCTTTAAGATTAGATGCTTGTTTGCCCAAATCCTTTTGGGGTGAGTCTCTTGTATGTGCAAACTACTTGTTGAATAGGGTGTCTTGCAAAGCAATTGAAGGCAAAACTCCTTATGAGATGTTGTATGGAAAGAAACCCAATCTTAATCACTTGAAAGTTTTTGGGTGTATATGTTATGTGCATGTGCCATTGGAAACAAGAACCAAGGAGGATCCATCTTCCACAAGAGGGATCATGCTTGGATATGCAAGCTCAAGCAAGGGCTACAAAGTCTATCTCCCATCCTTGAACAAATTTGTTGTTTCAAGGGATGTCATCTTTGATGAACATCATATGCATATGCTTGAAGAAGGCTCAAGTGCTCCAACAATCAAGAAGAAGATGGCCGAGGAGCAAGATCTTGGTTTTGAGGAGGAGCTCATGGAGGAGCAAGCACCAAACCCACCTATCACACCAAGGAGATCTTCAAGGGCAAAAGTGGAGCCATCAAGGCTCACATATCAAGGCAAAGGACAGCAAGTTGAGGGTATCTCATCCACTTCTTATGCTTTATCTAGTTTTGAAGAACCGTCTAATGTTGAAGATGCATTGAACTCCAAAGAATGGTATAAAGCTATGTTGGATGAGTATGATGCCTTGATTGAGAATGAAACTTGGTTGCTTGTTGAGAGACATCAAAGGAATGTAATAGGATGCAAGTGGGTCTTCAAGCTTAAGTTGAATGCAAATGGTAGTGTTAAAAAACATAAAGCAAGATTAGTTGCAAAAGGTTATGCTCAAGAGAGAGGGATAGACTATGAGCAAACTTTTGCACCCGTGGCCAAGATGGTCACAATAAGACTAATCATTGCACTTGCATCACATTTTGGATGGATTCTATGTCAAATGGATGTCTCTAATGCTTTCTTGAATGGTTTTTTGGAAGAGGATATCTATATGGAGCAGCCACAAGGGTTCATCAAGCATGGAATGGAGAACAAAGTATGCCATCTCCAAAGAAGCATCTATGGCTTGAAGCAAGCCTCGAGATCTTGGAATTCAAGACTACATTGCTATCTTATTTCACTTTCTTTTGTTCAAAGTGAATATGATCCTACTCTTTACATTAAGTTTGATGATGTTGGTATTGTACTTTTACTCATTTATGTAGATGACATCATCATTAGTGGAAATAGTGTTGATGGTATTGAAAAAATCAAGTTAGATCTATCCTTAGAGTTCAAGATGGTAGATCTAGGGTGTCTTCACTTCATCTTAGGCATAGAAGTACTTAGAGGGTCTGATTTTATCTTTATAAGTCAAGTAAACTATGCTCAAAGTCTTTTGAAGAAGTTTAAGATGGAAGTATGCAAACGTGTTGACACACCAATGGAGCAAGATGTAAAAGTGCCAAATGAAGATGATGAAAGATCCTTCATGGACATCACTTTGTTTAGGCAACTTATAGGTTCCTTAATGTGGATCACTATAACTAGACCAGATCTTAGCCTTAGTGTATGTAGGTTGAGCCAATCCATGCAAAAGCCATTGAATATCCATTGGAAAAAGGCTAAGAGGATTCTAAGATACATCTCGGGTACATTGGATTTTGGGATTCTATATAGAGGAGATGTGATTAACCTTCATGCATATAGTGATTCAGATTTTGCAGGGGACAAGAGGGATAGGAAATCAACAAGTGCCTATTCAACTTTCATAGGAGAAGGTGTGGTTTCATGGCTTTCAAAAAAGCAAGAAACTATATCTCTATCTTCAACCGAGGCCGAGTACAAAGCTTTGACAACCACTACAAAGGAGGTACTTTGGATCAAGAGATTATTGGTGGAACTAAAGATCATGGATTCAGAGGAGGCACCAATCATCTACAATGACAATATATCAGCCCAACACCTTGCATCTAACCCAATCTTCCATGCAAGATCTAAGCACATTGAGATATGCCATCACTTTGTGAGAGAAATGGTGCAAGCCAAGGAGATTGCTTTGGAGCATGTTCCAAGCAATGAATGTGTAGCTGATCTACTTACTAAACCACTTCAAAAGACATCTTTTATGAAGTTCAGATCATCACTTGGAGTGATTAGTAAAGCAATGATTGAACCAAGCTAGATAGTGAGGAGGAGTGTTAAAAATTCACAATTCTAGCTTGACTAATTTTGGTCATATGACTTGTAAATAGTTAGATGGTCATGATGTGGCTTGTCACACGTGCCAAATAGCATAGGATTCCATTCATAAGGATGTTCTCAAGTAGACCTAAGTGTTAGAACCTTTGGAATGAGTCCAAATTATGCTTAGATACAAGGGAGAAAAAATAGGAGCTATTTTTGGTAATTTTTGCATTGTTGAGGGATCTCCAAGATTCCAACCCTAACTTGGTAGGGATGAAAGATCCACCAAAATTAGCATTAGGGATAGGTTTAGGGCTACTCATACCTGCCCAAAACCGTGATGGATCATGTATATATAGGTGATGATATCTCACCAAAATCAATCAAGCAATTTCATGTTTTTTCTCTCATAATGGTGCAATTGCTCTCTATGTTCATAATTGTTTGAGTACTTGTGATTACTAATGACTATAGGATTGAATGTAGGTCTGGTGTACAGTACTTAGACTTTGGGAGGCCGTACTTTCACACGTGTGAAGCCTTCTTCAAGGATTTGGGCCATTTAGTGAGGTTCAAGCATAGATTTTTGATGGATTTTGATGGTTCAACTTGTGCTAATCTTATGAAATCATAATCTATTGTTTCCCTCATCATTTCAAGTGTTTTAGGATCCTTATTTGCTGTAATTTTTACAAATATCAGTTGTTTAAGTCCTATATGCCTTATAGCACCAAGAAATACGTTCACCTTGGAAACAATAGCACACATATTATCAAAGGTGAAGATAAATTAAGATTCAACTTTTCAAATAATCAATTTAAATTATTGTCGAATGTCTTTTATGTATCAAATCCTTTTACAAATCTACTCTCTGTTAGCAGAGTCACAAATTTAGGACATAAAGTAGAATTTGAGTCAGATCAATGTAAAGTACTTGATAAAATGTACAAGATCGCTCTCATATTCAAGTGTCCTAGTCATTGATTCCATGATTGGACATTATAATTGCTCACATTCATTGTAAGTGCATGTTCATGACTCAAGATATACAAATTTTCTTCTTTGTTTGTAGAGATGATTTCATTCGAATGTCAGTCTAAGATGGTACATCGTTTAGGATTAAACAAAGCTCTATAGTCTTGATCTGTGATCTTGCTAATAGACAATAAATTCTTTGTTAATTGGGATACATAAAGTACATCGGAGATCAATCTTGAAATACCATCTAGGAACTGAAGATGAATAGACCCTTGGCCCTTGATCTTGTGCGAACTTGAGTTTTTGAAGAATATGTACTTTGAATAAAAAATAGTGAGATTTGCAAATAGGCTCTTGCATGGAGTCATGTCTTGATAAGTTTTCGAGATACCAATTGGTAGATATCTCTACTTTGCAAGTCTTGTACCATCAACATTGTCGGATCTTCATTGGAGTTTCGAGTAGAATCTAAACCTCCATTGTACTACTACATCTTCTTATTTGCTTCATTATGCTTGAGAAATTGACAATCTTTGATGTCGTGATTTGTTCTGTTGCAGTATTTGTCGAAGATTTTGGTCTTGGACTTCTATTGCTATCGATTATGTTAGTGTTGCTAGTTCGAATTAGTTTTCTCAACTTTTGTCTTCTTTTTCTTTGGATTCTTCTTCCTCTGGGACTGTTGCTTATTCGAATACAAGACATCTATCTTGTTGTTTGAGGAGGATAAGCTCTTCCTGCTTACTTCTTCTTGGAATCAACTTGTTGTCAGGTTCTGGAGAGATAACTCAAGAGTATTTCTCAAGAGCAATACTAAATTGTCATAAGAGAGAGAAAGATTGGATAAAAATGACATGTTCACATTTTCATCTGCCGATACTGGCAAACCTACTGCAGCTAGCTAATTAAGTAGCTATTTGGAATTGTTCAGATGATTGCTGACTGAAGTTCCTTCACTCATCTTGAATGATAGGAATTTTTTTCAAAAAGAGATTAGTAAATCTTTCAGATCAGGATTACAATGGCTAAGGCTTTGCCATCTTTTGCTTTCCAGGTAGTCAGCAATTCTAGTTCGGCCAGTTCGGTTATCAAAATATTAATGTATCTCCATAATTTCTTTTTGATCAATATCATTCTCATTTTGAATTTCCACATGTGAAAATCATCGATGTTGAATTTGTTGATCAATCGAATCTCTGAGGTTGAACCTTCCATAATTAAAGAATGATCTAAAAATAATAGCAATAATTATGCATGAACTTGTCTTCCTAACAAAAGAAAGACAATGGAGAATTCTAAGGATTGAATCAAACTATTGAGATTTAGACGATTGCTTGGAACATTCGTTTAACTTAGTAGAATATTTGGGTAGGTGTCAAAGACAACCATGAAATGTGCAAATAAACAGAAATCTATGATAGTCATGCAACCTTCAATAGATATTTTATGATTGATCAATGGAATAAAAGTATCAAATATATAGAAGAAAAGATTGAGATAGCAAGTTCAATCAATGACTAATGCATGTAAAGACAATAGAAAATTTGCAATTAAACTTGTTGTACTACAACGATCAGATCACAAATAATAATTGTGTGCCCAATAATGGTTCACAATAGATATGCACTAAGCGTTGTGATCCTACTTAGCTTAAACAATTGGTCAAAACAACCGACAAATAGAAAAATATTTCTATCGTCTTGAACTACTTTCACTCTCTCGAATATCTGATCCCCAGGACTGAGATAGTCGGATACAAATTAGAATTCTTAATTTAATTTTGATATATGATGATCAATTTCGATACGTCTTTGTATCCTAATCTATTGTATATACAAGTTACCGAACTGGTTCTTGTGAACATGTGTTTAGGCATGATGTTAAAGTTTACAAGAAGAGTGTAAACTGAATAGTGAGTGATGAGTGTGATAGTGAGTAGTTACTATATACAGTGACATGTTAAATGGTGACGTAGTCTATTTTGGATTCTTGGTAGAGAATGCGCTCCATTTTGAGTAGTAGCATTTGGCAGCCGATAGTTCAATAGTGTTTGATACTTTGACAGTGCCGAGAGTGCCAATTCATTGCTCTGCTTTGAATATCCATCTGTTTCTACAAACTATTCAAATATGCATATAAAACTATAGGACTCTCTCTCTCTCTCTCTCTCTCTCTCTCTCTCTCTCTCTCTCTCTCTCTCTCTCTCTCTCTCTCTCTCTCTCTCTCTCTCTCTCTCTCTCTCTCTCTCTCTCTCTCTCTCTCTCTCTCTCTCTCTCTCTCTCTCTCTCTCTCTCTCTCTCTCTCTCTCTCTCTCTCTCTCTCTCTCTCTCTCTCTCTCTCTCTCTACAATCGTTGGTGTCCACCGTTCTGCTGCTTGTAGATGTGTCCTCTTCCATCGCCATGTTGATCTCTACTCCCATCTGCCACTGCAATCTAACTAGCTCGCCCTATCAGCGCTATCAACACCTAATCAGATCAAACTTCTGCATGTCTGCCATCGCTATTTGCTCGTATTTTGGCACGGATCTGGTCCTACAAACATCTGTCTGAGATGCCTCACCGTAAAGGGGCTTTGCCCCTCCTTCTTCGTCTTTTTCTTCTTCCATTTCAGATCCACCTTCACTTTCACCCTCTATTCCAGTTGCAATCCCTATCTCTCCACCAGATCCTATTCTTGCTAATAGTGAATCCATTATAGCCGATCCATTGACCCCGAATACCAAAGAAGAGGAATCACCAACCTTTATGATCTCCGTCAGGGTACCACGATATACCTAGATGAAGACCTTACTTTCATTCAAGTTCAAGAACGGAAAAAAGCAAAACAAGAGGCTCTAACGAATGGAAAGCGGTTGATCTACAGAGATGGTATCATTCGTTTGTAGATATTAAACATGTTGCTATTGATGAGATATCTGAGATTGTTCAGAGTTAGTGAGAGAGTTAGAGCACTGAAGATATGCGAGTTGAGTTTGTAAATGGTCTTTGTATCATATAATCCTTGACATTATCCTCTTCTTAGTTAGTTTGGTTTTAGTTATGTTGTTTGATGGCATTGCTCCATCTTGGTGCCACTCTATCTGATGTACTTGTTCATCTTATACACCTTTTGGCATGGAAAAGACCTTAATAAAGCTTTCTTTCTTCTTTCTTTTCTCTCCACAGGACAGCAAGGCATGGTTTTGAGAAAGAGGAAAAAAGTTTTAATGGTTTGACCAATGGGGCCCCACCCCTTGTTTAAGTGATGAAAACATATGTGTGCAGTTGGTAGCGAAGCCCCTTTGTCCTCCCACTGGAGCGTGCAAACTCTAGAGCTATACTGAGGTATAACATCTTACCTTTTTTGGCGCATGTTGTCTCCTCGATGAGTGAATGAGTAGTTTCAATTTTTGTGTATTGTAGTGCATTTTTTTAGTAAAAATTTTCAAATTTCAACAAATCGAATCATTCACGATGATTTTCCAGAAGAAAATGTACTATATATATCGCATATGCACAAAATTTACTATTATGCCACTTTTTGCTTAGATACGAATGTGGCTATGTTAAAAAATAGCTATAAATTCCATGGCAGGTTCAAATGTCACCATCGGTCTTCAAATGACAATTATATAAGAAGAATTAGAGCTATTTTTAATACTTTATTATTTTTAATAATTTTGTTTAATATCAACATGCTAATTATAGCAAGACCCATAAGTGACTCTAATGGACAATATTATCGACAGTTGCTAAGTAGTTTTATTAAAGTGGCAATTTTATGCCATATGGTATGATGAGATGTATCTTAGTTATATCATGATTAATAAAAGATGCCCAAGTACCCTTAAGGTTCTGCCTTAAGTTCAAGGGAGTGTCCTAAGGTTACGGGTCATGAAGACAAAGGCATGTTCAATTGCAGCTTTTAACGATGAGCAATGACTAAGTTGAAATGGGTCGGCAAGGATCAAGAACGATCGAGAATGGAATTGCCAGTCCAAAGTTTACCTTAACTAAGATACCCATTTTTGAATTGGAATCAATGTGCTGATGATGAAATCTTTTACCAAATTTGGAAACCTAGTGATTAGACAATTTGCCTTGGTAGGGATGATGTTTGCCTCTACGAAGTTCCAAATGGGAGCAATTGTTGATTGCTCACTAAAGATAGTCCGAGTTTTCAGATGAGAATAATAGTCGAAAATGTAAAGCCCTAAGTCAATGTACGTGAAAATTGAATGGATGTCAATTAAATTTATGGAGACATAAATCGTCCATATACCTATATCTTGGGAGTGATTAGAAGCAAGAAATGAAAATGGTTCATTAAGATCAAAATAGCTTATAAGAGCCTTTGTGTCAATATGAAGACCGTGAAAACATTCTTGAATGCATTCCCCTTCAATGAAAGTTGATTATGACGAAGTGGCTCTTCGTTCTTGCACAAAGAGAATAAGGAGGGCAAGAGAAGGGAAAGGGGGATTCATTGTTCTTGATGTTTTTGCTTGAGAGGAGGAGATTTTGTAGCAGAAACGTCTTGTAAGAGAAATATGTCTGAATTACAACCCTCCAAGATCTCGTGCATGGCCAGATCAATGTATCCATTGTCCTACGTAACAGTTGAAGCTTGATAAATCCACACACAATTTGAATAGAAGTTCTGCAAAGAATCCATAAGAGGAACACGTTTCCAACATGAATCTAAATGTAGTCTGTTTGACAGTTGAAAATGCATTTCAACCTGAGATCCGAAATCACAGAACTATTTACTTATCAGTATTGATAAGTGCAATCTAACATGTATCTGAGAGGTCAAATCCGAATCAGTCGTGTGTGTGTGTGTGTGTGTGTGTGTGTGTGTGTGTGAGAGAGAGAGAGAGAGAGAGAGAGAGAGAGAGAGAGAGAGAGAGAGAGAGAGAGAGATGTGTGTGTATGCGTTTAACATTTTGCATTGATTTAAAATTTATAGATTATAGATAATAGAGAGAGAGAGAGAGAGTGTGTGT
Source organism: Diphasiastrum complanatum (assembly GCA_029204225.1). Taxonomy (NCBI): domain Eukaryota; kingdom Viridiplantae; phylum Streptophyta; class Lycopodiopsida; order Lycopodiales; family Lycopodiaceae; genus Diphasiastrum; species Diphasiastrum complanatum. Next base: position 25,013,850 of record CM055111.1, read on the forward strand.
GTGTGTGTGCGCACGCGTGTATGTGATCTGATTAAGATTTAGGGTAGTAGATAAATAGATTGTGTGTGTGTGTGTGTGTGTGTGTTTAAAATTTTGCATTGATTTAAAATTTAAGATGAGAGAGAGAGAGAGAGAGAGAGAGAGAGAGAGAGAGAGAGAGAGAGAGAGAGAGAGAGAGAGAGAGAGAGAGAGAGAGAGAGAGAGAGAGAGAGAGAGAGAGAGAGAGAGAGAGAGAGAGAGAGAGAGAGAGAGAGAGAGAGAGAGAGAGAGAGAGAGAGAGAGAGAGAGAGAGAGAGAGAGAGAGAGAGAGAGAGAGTTTTGTATTATGCATTAGTTTAGGGTATTTAAGAGTGATAGATAATCAATAAATAGTGTTTGATAGAAAATTTATATTGGATTTATAGAGAGAGAGAGAGAGAGAGAGTGTGTGTGTGTGTTTTGTATTATGCATTAGTTTAGGGTATTTAAGAGTGATAGATAATCAATAAATAGTGTTTGATAGAAAATTTATATTGGATTTATAGAGAGAGAGAGAGAGAGAGAGAGAGAGAGCGGACAATGGTTGAATTGGTTGTTTTAGTTTTGCACACATTTGTTTTTGGTGCTCGGTTAATTTCATATCGATAATTTTCTGTTTGGTTAACTGAGGTTTTCTAGTATTTTGTGGAGGCGGCATGGTGGCCTCACGGATTAACTCTTCGTTAATGGCCTCACAGATATCATTTGGAAGTGCTTCCTAGTGGTAGACTTTGGCTTTGGGCCTATAGGTCACTGTGTTCACTATCTTAGAGGTAAGTTGGATATGAGCTAGTGGGCCTGGTGTCTTGATCTCCTTTGGGATCAATTTAGAACCAAATCATTTAGTGTCGAGATAGTTGAGGATGTGCTCATCACTCATTTCCGCATCATTCATCGAAAGAATTCCATCTTTCAAAATATGGGGTGTAGAAACAATTGTTTCTTCGGGGCACCAAGCTATTGAAATAGAATCTATCATCATCAAGGGAATGATGGGCGTCTCGATGTCAGTAGAAGATGATAGTATAGGTGTGTTTTTTTTTATGGTCTCGATGAGACATCAATTAGAGTCAGTACAGTCCACTGTGGCCAATGCATGACCCCAATTGATGATATCAGTTGAGCATGTATAGTGTCCTTTTGGCATGATTGGAACACTATCAGATGCATCGTATGTGATTGATGACCAATCATCATAAATCTTGGCTGGCTTCACATGGCCTGTGGAGTCTATAGTGACTCGCTTTTTAGTATTGTCGAAGGTTATCTTACTTCGCTTCAAATCTTGGATGACACCTATCATCAGGGTGTACCAAGAATGAGTTTGTATGTATGTGCATCTTCTAGTAGGTCTAGGATAACACAGTCAATGGTAAATTTGATGCCTGCTATATGGACGGGGATATTCGATAAGTGTCCAGCAGGGTCCATGACTCTCTGGTCTGCCATGCGTAACTTGTACTATGGTAGATCCAACTTGGTAAAACCCCATGACTTTGTTAGTGAAAAAGCCATTATGTTTACGCCTGATCCACTATTGAGGATAACAGATACCCTGGGATAGTCTTTGTAGAGCATAGGGAGTGTGATGCTATTCCCTTTAGCAACACCGATATTCATCAAATTCATAGGAATTTGAGGCATATTTGGAATCTCTTCATGTTTTCGTTATTCATCCTGTACATCAGGCAGCTGAAAACTTCGATGGATATAGCCCTTAAGGCTTGTGAAGGATTTGATGGCCATTAGGGAAAGTTTGGATTCAAAAGGGGCCCTTTGTAAAGATGCTTTTGTTGACTTCACATGCCTTAAGCCTCCAAATGGACCAATAATCTTATAACATGTGTACAACACTGTAACAGTGCTAAACGAACGAAAAAAGTGTTCAAGTTTTCAGGTGATTTTTTATTATTTCAAAAATATTTCTCGAGCAGAAATAAATATCTCATTGGACAATATGTGCTGCCCATATGTTAAATATCTGCATGAATAGTCTAACTAGCGTTAGTTTTTCTAAACTATAGTTCCCCTGTGTATTTCTCCCTTTGAAAAGCATTCCGAGGGGTCCCACGCCCTTGAAAAAATGGCCCTTGAAATCGGCGGGTTTCACTTCTCCTTTGCATTTCCAAGTGATGGTGCGAGAGCTTTCTAAACAGTCCAACTTCTTAACCGTAGCTCCAATTGAGACGCCCATGGTGCCATTAGAAAGAGCTCAATGAGAGCTTTGCAACGACATCCTAGATGACCTAGTTTTGAATTACGGTTAAAACGTTATAGGCAGTCAAAGATCGAAAAAGATCCCTCATATAAAAATATATATATTTCAAAAAAAATAACCCTAATATCGGTTCAGCACGCACCCTTAGGGTCTGAGACCCTAAGGGCGCGCGTTGAACCGACATTAGGGATTTGAATTTTTTTTTCTTTTTTTTTTTCTTTTTTTGTTGGAAAGACCTCAATGAGAGCTCTGCAATGGCGTCATAATGACCTAATTTTGATTAGAGATTCAAAAGTTATAGGCAGTCAAAGTTGTGGCACCAAAACTTTGACTGCCTATAACTTTTGACCGTTAATCGGAATTAAGTCATTATGGCGCCATTGCAAAGCCCTTGTCGAGCTCTTTCAAAAAAAAAATTCAAAACCCTAATATCGGTTCAGCACATGCCCTTAAGGTTTGAGAACGCTCAAACTCTAAGGGCGTGCGTTGAACCGATATTAGGGTTATTTTATTGAAATATATATATATATATATATATATATATATATATTTATGAGGGATTCTCTACAAACTTTGACTACCTATAACTCTTTAACCATAACTCAAAACAAGGTCATGTAGGGTGCCATTGCGAAGCTCTCGTCGAGCTCTTTTTAATAGCACCATGTTTGACTGTCTTTCACGCCTATGGTACTAGAATATCAGAGGTAGATGAATTGATCTTTGTTGTAAGCTACATACTCGGTAAACCATTCCTTGCGAGAGGTCATGTGTTGGGTAGTGCCGCTGTCCAGGTACCAACTATCACGGTCTTTGGTACTACTGTTGTAAGCCATTAAAAGTGTGTATCTTGCTCCTTGAATTTTGTCACGTTGGAGGAGTCTGGCTATTGTTGTTGTTGCTTCTTTCTCTCATTGTAGATCTGGATATGACATTCCTTGATGTCGTGATTGGCTCTCTTGCAATGTCTACAGAAAAGCTTCTTACGCAATCCACCTTGCTCACCTTGAGTGTGAGGCTTTTGTTGTTGTTGCTGCTGCACTTGATTCTTGCCCTTGGAATAGTCTTTCTTCTTGGTGTATAGGGCCATGGACTTGTCTTTGAGTGTGAGGCTTCTGTTGTTATTGCTGCTGCACTTGATCCTTGCCCTTGGAGTAGTCTTTCTTCTTGGTGTATAGGGCCATGGACTTGTCTTTGATAGACAAGCTGCTGGTCTTTCTCTGCATTTCTTCTTGAAGAAAATGACAAATCACCTTTTGAAGAGTGAGGTCGATGTTTCAAATCAAACATGCAGATCATGCATTCAACCAAGAAATTAGTGTGTAGAGTGGTTGAAATGCCATGAAATCCTACTTTACTTGCTGCAAAATTAAATGAATTAGATCCTAACAATCTAAAACTGAACTAACATACACATTCTACCTAAATACAAGAAACTAAGTCTGATAGTCAGAGGATCAAGAAACACTCATTTCTTGATTCTTGGATAGCCCAAGAACATCAAGAACTAAATTATAAGAGGATATACAAGATCTATACCACAAATCCAACCTATTTAGTTTAACTGAATGCTGATTCCTATATTAATCCACAAGAAAACAAGAAATCTAATCCACAACTACAATCCACAACCACACACAAAGGGAATGGAAGGGCAAGATCATTAATGCATCACTCAAGAAACAAAAATGATCAAAGGGCTCAAGAATGCATCAAAACTCATGGAGGATCTTCTCATTTGAGCATGGAGTTGATACATTTACAAAAAGCTTCTCTTCTACAAAGAGAGAGTCTCTTAAATAAGCAAGAGAGCTCCTTAGGTGGTATCCTAGTGGCATTTCCACATTACACAAATTACAAGTGGAACTATGCTCTCCAGTAGAGGTCACCATCAAAAGGTGGCTCACTCTACTTTCTTTAAGAGGGGTCTACTTGCATTTATTACATTAGCCTAGAAATACTAGTTCCATGGTCATTCCATCTTTCGGGATTCACTATGAGGCTTACACAGTTCCTACTTGACAGTATTAACTAGTATTCCTCGACTCTCATACTTGGCTCTTAGTCTTTGTTCGTCTCGTCTTCTCAGAGACCTCCTCGGTCTAAGGTGAGAGGTGCTCTTGGGTAGCTCTTGCCGAGTATCTTGGGGATTCGTCAGAATCAGCCAACAACCCCTTTCTCCTATTGTCTATTCCAAGGAAGGTGGGATTGAAATCCAAACCCTTCATCAAAAGCACAAACTAATCAATGGTGGAGAGATAAACACACTTCACCTACCACCAATTGACTTTGACTAATTAATCAAACTTAGGAACTTAAGTTTAAGCTTAACTTTGGCCTTATACTATTATTTTTTATTACATGGCCCAAAGTCAAGTTTATGCCAAAATTATTTATTTATAAGTGCTCTTTGGGCCATGGGCTTATACACGCAGAGGATGCCATGACCCTCGCAACTATTTCTACTAACTCGACTTTTTATTTATTTACATCATGTTGGGAATACTCCCAACATCTACCAACATTCTAGAGGGCTACACAGATACAGATACAAGAAAATCGGCCTCTGGATTTGTGTTCTTGTTCAATCAAGGCCCAATTTCATGGAACAGTCAAAAACAGATCTCAGTATAATTATCCTCCACAAAATCAAAATACATAGCTGCCACAAATGCTACAAAGGAGGCAATTTGGCTGAGAAATCTTCTTGTAGATATCAAAATTATCTAGTCACACCACTATGACAATCAAAGTGCCATTGCACTATCTCTCAATCCGAGATTCCACTTTCGAAGTAAGCATATCGAAATCAAGTATCACTACCTTAGAATGAAAGTGCAAAGCAATGAAATATTTTTGGTTTATTGTAGGACAGAGTTACAGACAATAAATTACTTCACCAAGGTTCTATCAAAGGAACATCATCTCAGATTTAACAACATGCTAAATCTGATAATCAATATTATTCAGGATCCACATTAAGAGGGAGTGTTGAAATTTCATGCTCAAGCCCAATTCCATTCGGTAATGAGCACCCTAAAATCTGTTTATACTTATTCAGAAAAAAAAAAACTACAAAAAAAAAATGAAAAAAGAAGAAGGCTTGAACTTCCTTACAGAGTATCGAAAAATTCAAGATCAAATTTTTCCGACCCAAGCCTTTTTCGACCCAATGTTAATCCCATCAAAGAGAGATTTTTCGACCCTAGATCGGATCGGATCGCATCGGATCGAGGCGAAGAATGTTCGGGCGTCTTCAACCCTAGATCAAATTGAATTGGGTCTAATTTTTTCGACCCTAGTTCACAGTGTGTATAAATCCAACCTTTGATATTTTAGACCCTTTGTATATTTTCGACTCTTTGAAAAATCTGACTCTATCAAAATCAAAATTTTATGATATTGTATCAACTCGAAAGCTTTAGGATTAGGATAGTACCACTCAAAATGGAGCTCTTTCTATACTAAATCTGATAAAGACTATGTTATCATTCGAACATGCCACTATATATAGTAACTGCTCAATGTCATACTTATCGTCTACAGTTCAGTTTAGACTCTACTTGTAAACACTTACATCGTGCCTAACATACCAATTTACAAAAACGAGTTAGATGATAAACTATGTCACTTTGTATATATACAATAGATCATAATAAGATTTGATTTGAATTAATTCTACTTGAGTATTCTAGGCTAGTTTAGGCCTAATTTGAGATATATCAAGGATAATCAAACACGACCCTAATGATGCTTACTTCTATGCTCATATACACATTCTCACATAACATTACCAACACAAGTGGACGAAGCTTCCAAGAAGAAAGAGACAAATAACACCAAAACCAAGAAAGTTGATGGAAACAAGTACTAGAGTGATTTAGATTACGTAGTCCTTGCCTATGCCTACCTCATATTCAAGCACCATGAATATTTATACCTTTTATGCCAACTCTCAACATTGCATCTAATATACTCACTTGGAAATCTCTCAAATTATGTCCCTCAGCCTTTTGAGTGCAACCAATTAGAAAGTGCAACAACCTAACAATGGCTTGATGTATGTGTTTTCATGCACAATATTTTGCTTATGAAATAAAGGCAAACCTCACAACATGTTTGATGGAAGATTTATATGGGGCCATGTGGACATTGAATGGTTGGGGCCCATTTGATGGTTAGACTTTTCCTAATTTGTATAATTGAGTCCTAATTAGTATAATTGAGGTTGCTTACCATTTATTTTGTCCATGACATTTAGATCACTCAATTTTTCCTTTCAAGTGAGATTTTACAATTCATAATAACAATAAAAGTCCCAAATCTCATCAAAATTTGTAAAAATTACAGCAAATAAGGATCCTAAAACACTTGAAATGATGAGGGAAACAATAGATTATGATTTCATAAGATTAGCACAAGTTGAACCATCAAAATCCATAAAAAATCTATGCTTGAACCTCACTAAATGGCCCAAATCCTTGAAGAAGGCTTCACACGTGTGAAAGTACGGCCTCCCAAAGTCTAAGTACTGTACACCAGACCTACATTCAATCCTATAATCATTAGTAATCACAAGTACTCAAACAATTATGAACATAGAGAGCAATTGCACCATTATGAGAGAAAAAACATGAAATTGCTTGATTGATTTTGGTGAGATATCATCACCTATATATACATGATCCATCACGGTTTTGGGCAGGTATGAGTAGCCCTAAACCTATCCCTAATGCTAATTTTGGTGGATCTTTCATCCCTACCAAGTTAGGGTTGGAATCTTGGAGATCCCTCAACAATGCAAAAACTACCAAAAATAGCTCCTATTTTTTCTCCCTTGTATCTAAGCATAATTTGGACTCATTCCAAAGGTTCTAACACTTAGGTCTACTTGAGAACATCCTTATGAATGGAATCCTATGCTATTTGGCACGTGTGACAAGCCACATCATGACCATCTAACTATTTACAAGTCATATGACCAAAACTAGTCAAGCTAGAATTGTGAATTTTTAACACTCCTCCTCACTATCTAGCTTGGTTCAATCATTGCTTTACTAATCACTCCAAGTGATGATCTGAACTTCATAAAAGGTGTCTTTTGAAGTGGTTTAGTAAGTAGATCAGCTACACATTCATTGCTTGGAACATGCTCCAAAGCAATCTCCTTGGCTTGCACCATTTCTCTCACAAAGTGATGGCATATCTCAATGTGCTTAGATCTTGCATGGAAGATTGGGTTAGATGCAAGGTGTTGGGCTGATATATTGTCATTGTAGATGATTGGTGCCTCCTCTGAATCCATGATCTTTAGTTCCACCAATAATCTCTTGATCCAAAGTACCTCCTTTGTAGTGGTTGTCAAAGCTTTGTACTCGGCCTCGGTTGAAGATAGAGATATAGTTTCTTGCTTTTTTGAAAGCCATGAAACCACACCTTCTCCTATGAAAGTTGAATAGGCACTTGTTGATTTCCTATCCCTCTTGTCCCCTGCAAAATCTGAATCACTAAATGCATGAAGGTTAATCACATCTCCTCTATATAGAATCCCAAAATCCAATGTACCCGAGATGTATCTTAGAATCCTCTTAGCCTTTTTCCAATGGATATTCAATGGCTTTTGCATGGATTGGCTCAACCTACATACACTAAAGCTAAGATCTGGTCTAGTTATAGTGATCCACATTAAGGAACCTATAAGTTGCCTAAACAAAGTGATGTCCATGAAGGATCTTTCATCATCTTCATTTGGCACTTTTACATCTTGCTCCATTGGTGTGTCAACACTTTTGCATACTTCCATCTTAAACTTCTTCAAAAGACTTTGAGCATAGTTTACTTGACTTATAAAGATAAAATCAGACCCTCTAAGTACTTCTATGCCTAAGATGAAGTGAAGACACCCTAGATCTACCATCTTGAACTCTAAGGATAGATCTATCTTGATTTTTTCAATACCATCAACACTATCTCCACTAATGATGATGTCATCTACATAAATGAGTAAAAGTACAATACCAACATCATCAAACTTAATGTAAAGAGTGGGATCATATTCACTTTGAACAAAAGAAAGTGAAATAAGATAGCAATGTAGTCTTGAATTCCAAGATCTCGAGGCTTGCTTCAAGCCATAGATGCTTCTTTGGAGATGGCATACTTTGTTCTCCATTCCATGCTTGATGAACCCTTGTGGCTGCTCCATATAGATATCCTCTTCCAAAAAACCATTCAAGAAAGCATTAGAGACATCCATTTGACATAGAATCCATCCAAAATGTGATGCAAGTGCAATGATTAGTCTTATTGTGACCATCTTGGCCACGGGTGCAAAAGTTTTCTCATAGTCTATCCCTCTCTCTTGCGCATAACCTTTTGCAACTAATCTTGCTTTATGTTTGTTAACACTCCCATTTGCATTCAACTTAAGCTTGAAGACCCACTTGCATCCTATTACATTCCTTTGAGGTCTCTCAACAAGCAACCAAGTTTCATTCTCAATCAAGGCATCATACTCATCCAACATAGCTTTATACCATTCTTTGGAGTTCAATGCATCTTCAACATTAGACGGTTCTTCAAAACTAGATAAAGCATAAGAAGTGGATGAGATACCCTCAACTTGCTGTCCTTTGCCTTGATATGTGAGCCTTGATGGCTCCACTTTTGCCCTTGAAGATCTCCTTGGTGTGATAGGTTGGGTTGGTGCTTGCTCCTCCATGAGCTCCTCCTCAAAACCAAGATCTTGCTCCTCGGCCATCTTCTTCTTGGAGCACTTGAGCCTTCTTCAAGCATATGCATATGATGTTCATCAAAGATGACATCCCTTGAAACAACAAATTTGTTCAAGGATGGGAGATAGACTTTGTAGCCCTTGCTTGAGCTTGCATATCCAAGCATGATCCCTCTTGTGGAAGATGGTGTGAAAATTGTCAACATTTCCTTGTCTAGTTTTAGGCCAAAATTGCTAAAAATGGCACATAGTTTAGGATCTGACTTTTCACACGTGTGAAACAGGTCTAGATATTTTTAGTAAGTGTATTTTTTCAGTATGAAGAAGTGTCAAACTTCAAGACCTTCGAAATGAGTCCATTTTCATGTATTTTGGACATATATGCCAATTTTACCTATATAGGGCATATTTTAGGTAAGGAGGGTCTAGAGAGAGGAGAGAGAGTCATCTCTCTCAGCTATATATAGCAGGTAGGCCGTGGAGAAACAGGTTGGAGCAGATCCATTGTATTCATTTGCTTAATGAGAGATTTTTCTATTGGGTTCTCCTTCCATTGTTGGCATTGTGTAGTGATTGAGTTCAAGCTTTGTGTGTATGATCTTAGGTGCTTTCCAAAAGTGGTAGGCTGATGTATTATGGACTGTATAATGCTATTTTGGGCCGCACTTGATGTTTATGGAAGTTTCCATTTGTGATAAATGCTTTTTGATCAAGTTCTTTGCATTCTAGGTAGCATAGAATGTGTTGCCAATTCCTAGCTTATGTAGTTTGGAGTGCAAGCATTCAAGCCAATGATCTTGGAGTTTAGATCCACTTAGGATCTGTATTTTTCACATGGTATCAGAGCTGGTTGGCTTCTATTTACAGTAAGTATTCCATTTTTGGTGATATTTGGATGTTTGATCAAGTTCTAGCATGATTTTGCATTGCTTTGTTGATCAAATCTTACTAACCTTTGTTTTGTGAGTTGAACTTGTGGATCAAAAGCATATTTCAGGTCTATTGAAGATCAGAGGCTGAAAAGAAACTATTTTGGATCAGATCATAACACCTAATCATTTGTGATTGTGAGGCTTGTGCATATTCAATACTAACAATGTTCTTTTCAATCCTATTGTTGACAATCTCCATTCTTGGATGAACACTCTCCTTAAGTGGATGAAACTTCTCCTTAAGTGGATGACAAATGCTCTTTTGAGTGAGTTGTAATTCTCCTAAAGGCTGAGCAAAGCTCCCATTTGGATGAAAGATCCCCTTTTTGGGTGAACATATTGCAAGCTCCATTGTGAAGAGCATATTGTAAAGATTGTCATCAATTTTGGCATAATTTTTGGTGTACTTTGTTGAGCATGTAAGTAACTCTCCTTATGTAATTTGATTGGAGCATTTGCTGGAAGGTGTTAACCATTATGCAAGTGTGTTTTCAGGTTCTTAACAGGTTGAGGAACATTCTCATGTGAAGTGATCTTAGATCTACATCTAAACACCAAGATTTGACAAGATAGTGAAGCTAGTCTTGTGATTCACTAAGTGTGCTCATTCATTCACCTCTAAATCTTGTATTTATCACTTGCTGGAGTTTATAAACTTTTAGAAGTGTGGTTTACATGTGGTTTTACAGGTTGAATCAATATCTTAGTGTGTTGATCATATGTTGATCAAGTTTGTTCATTACTAGGTAATCTTGGCATCCTAGTTTTGGGTATTTTCTAAGAATGCAAGTAACTCTTCACACCATAACTTGATTTGGTCACTTGCTGGAAAGTTTGAGAGCTTAAGCAAGAGTGTGTTCAGGTTGGTTTGATTTTGTAATCCATTCTTAGTGTGTGCAAAGTGTTGCATGTGTTTCAATCTTCCTTTCTATGCTTGGAAACCATCTAGGTTCAAGATAGAAGTGTTTTAGGGTCCTAAATCTTCATAGATCTCTTTATCTATCATTTGTTGAGAGAAAAGTGAGTGCTAAGTGCTTTAGGACAAAACCTAAAAGTTGAAGAAACATTAGAATCATGGCTTCCAATGGTGGGATCATGCTAGAGTCTAGTGAAAGGTTGAGTTCATCAAACTACTCTACTTGGAAAGTGAGGATGGAGTCCTTACTTGAGTTGAATGAACTCATGGACATAGTTGCAGAAATTGAAGAGAGACCTCTCACACTTCAAGAGCAACAAAGGTTTGATAAGAAGGCCAAAAGGGCTCTTCATATCATTAAAATGAATGTTACAAATGAACTTCTCAAGGAAGTTGGAAAGTGTCAAAGTGCAAGTGAGGCATGGAATGCCTTTAAGAAGCTCTTTGAATCAAAGTCCACATCTAGGGTATTGACCCTAAGGAGACAAATATTTTCTAGTAGGCAAAGAGAGGGTGAAAGTGCTCATGCATTTATCTTGAGAGTTAAGTCCCTAAGTGATGATTTAGCATGCATTGATGAGAACATAAAAGATGGTGAAATAGTCCAAGTTATGTTGAATGGTTTTCTAAATGAACATGCTAACCTTGTGCAAAGTTTTGCCATTCAAAGAGTCTTGCCAAGTGTGGTTGACTTGCAAGAAATCTTATTGGCTGAAGAACATAGGTTGCAATCAAAGCTTGATGGTGCATCCTTGCAAGGTGGAGGTGAAGAGGCTTTCTTCACAAAAGGCAAATTCAAGGGCAAAGGTAAAGGCAAAGGGAAATGGTCCAAAGGTGGTAACTTTGATCATGATGATCACTCTTCCTCTTCCTCTTCTACTAAGAACAATAAGTCAAAGTTCAAGTGCTTTTATTGTGGGATAAAAGGACATTTTGCAAATGAATGCCATAAGAAACAAAATGCTAGATCTAGGTTGAGATCTAATGTACTTCTTGGAGATGATAATTGTTGTGCTAACTTGGCAAGCTTTGGTGAATCTATGGTCAATTTTTTGGATCCATTGGATCTTGAAGATGCACTAGTGTTACCTACTAGTCATATGGAGTCATGTGGAGCTAAATTAGCATCATGTTTGTACTCTTCTACTCATGGACTTCCAAGGCTTGGTGGTTCTTCAATGGTGCTAGATGGCAAGTGCAAAAATGGAAAAGGTAAGGAAGGAGCTAACTTCATCAATGGAGTTGATGAAGATTCTTCTTTGGAAGTGATTGTTGCTAATGACTTGTTTGTTCATATGGAAAAAGATGGAGATGCTAAGTGTCATTCTTTGCAAGAAGATGGTTGTTCTTCTAATTCTTTTCATATTGATGTATGTAATCATGTGGGAAAAGATGATGGTGCTTTGAGCATGCTTGAAGGAAATGGTTCTTTTACATCTTTTTGTGATAAAGTCATTTGTGCAACAAGTGGTGTCACATTTCTTCATAAAAAGAGTAGATCAAAGGTTTCTATCATGAGACTTGGTGAGGGAGATCACAAGTCAAAAGGAAGAGAAGTATGTGAAGTGTTCAAAGTAGGATGTACTTTGAATGATGTTTTTATGAACGATAGTGAGGAAGAATCATTATCATATGACTCATTACCTAAATCATTGAGTAGAAGTTCATGTTTGAAAAGAGAGAGTACTTCAATCACTCTTATGTTGAAGGTACTAAGGATTCTTTTCTTGGCTTCTAATATTCAAGAGTCTTCTACTTCTTATGGTGCAACTATCAAGAGGGAGGTTTCTAACTTTTGTGGTGCTAGCATTAAGAGGGAGTCTTGTGAAGGAAAGGGCAATGGAAGAGTGGTTCTTGGGAAGATCCAAAGCATGGATCTAACATCTCTTCATCAACTCAAAGCATTCTATGATTGTGGTGGATTGTTCATTCATGGTCAAGATGGCAAAAGGTTGGTTGAAGAAGACTACATGGAGCAACTCAAGTGGCAACTTCTTCAAGGCAAGGGAGATATCATTGGTGAGCTTATTGAGGTTTGTTATGAACTCAAGAGGGCTGTTTTGATTAGGTTTGATACTCATCTTCACCTACTCTACTTCATGTTAAATGGAAATGTTGGAATCTATCTTTTGGTTTATGATGGTGGCATTGTTTTCACTAACTATAGTGAAGGGTCAAATTTGAGCATTGATGAGATCTTGTGGGATCTTAATCATGTGTTTGAGAGGGAGTATCTTCAGAGTTTCAGATCTGAAGATGTTCACATATGCAAGATCTTTGATGTCTTATTGGAAGATCAAGAGGTTGATCTTGGATTGCTTCATCAACACCAAGAGACAAGTGGCAATTCGAAGCTAGTGAAAAGCATCAAAGAAGAGACAAATGGTCAAGGCATTTTGGATCTGTTTTTACAGGTTCTTGAAGGTTCAAGTAAGGTCTTTGGAGCTGCAAGGAAGTGTCTTCTTACTCTACCTCACTTGCCTAATCTCATGTATGAACATTGTTATGTCAATGTGTTGAAATTGTCAAATTTCAATAAAACTAGTTCCATAGTTTTGCATCCTTTGGATCTTGGAGATGGAATAGTTATCATTGCTGGTTTGTATGATCAAGTACATGAATTCATTCAGATCTTGAAAGGTATTGAAGTGGTCAATATGTTTTCTTTTGAACAAAGTTCAAGATCTAGTATTCTAGTGTTGGCAAATTGGCAACTTGTTGACAATGTAGGATCAAGCGTTGTGTGCAAATCTTGTGGAGGTACTTCAAGTATTTCAAGTTCAGGTTTTGGTCATTCAAATGGAGTAGGGAACACATCTTTTTGGCATTCATTCACTCAAAGGCTTTCATGGATTGAAGATCTACAAAGGCAAGGTGGTGATGGAAGTTCATTCATGGAGATACATGTTGCATTCACTATATGTATAGTGAAATGTGGAGGAGGCATGCAAACACTTGTTGATCACTTTCATTTACAACTTGTTTGCTGCTATTTTACAGAGAAACCAGAGATGGATACATGGAGGAATTCATTAATTGAGATTCTATGTTCTTTTACATGTACCATTTTTATGATTCTATGTAAAATTGATGTAAGAAATAGTGAAGCATCCTATATGGACACTATTATCTATATCAATTATGTTGTGTCCTATTTTGTACATATTAGGATCCTTGAGAAGAGATCTATTCTGATGATGGAGATCATTCTTAAGTTGGAACAAAGTAGTGTTGTAAAACTAGCAAGTTAAGTTGAAGAGGGAGTGTGAAAATTGTCAACATTTCCTTGTCTAGTTTTAGGCCAAAATTGCTAAAAATGGCACATAGTTTAGGATCTGACTTTTCACACGTGTGAAACAGGTCTAGATATTTTTAGTAAGTGTATTTTTTCAGTATGAAGAAGTGTCAAACTTCAAGACCTTCGAAATGAGTCCATTTTCATGTATTTTGGACATATATGCCAATTTTACCTATATAGGGCATATTTTAGGTAAGGAGGGTCTAGAGAGAGGAGAGAGAGTCATCTCTCTCAGCTATATATAGCAGGTAGGCCGTGGAGAAACAGGTTGGAGCAGATCCATTGTATTCATTTGCTTAATGAGAGATTTTTCTATTGGGTTCTCCTTCCATTGTTGGCATTGTGTAGTGATTGAGTTCAAGCTTTGTGTGTATGATCTTAGGTGCTTTCCAAAAGTGGTAGGCTGATGTATTATGGACTGTATAATGCTATTTTGGGCCGCACTTGATGTTTATGGAAGTTTCCATTTGTGATAAATGCTTTTTGATCAAGTTCTTTGCATTCTAGGTAGCATAGAATGTGTTGCCAATTCCTAGCTTATGTAGTTTGGAGTGCAAGCATTCAAGCCAATGATCTTGGAGTTTAGATCCACTTAGGATCTGTATTTTTCACAGATGGATCCTCCTTGGTTCTTGTTTCCAATGGCACATGCACATAACATATACACCCAAAAACTTTCAAGTGATTAAGATTGGGTTTCTTTCCATACAACATCTCATAAGGAGTTTTGCCTTCAATTGCTTTGCAAGACACCCTATTCAACAAGTAGTTTGCACATACAAGAGACTCACCCCAAAAGGATTTGGGCAAACAAGCATCTAATCTTAAAGCCTTAGAACATTCACATAATGTTCTATTCCTTCTTTCAGAAACTCCATTTTGTTGAGGAGTGTAAGGACAAGAAGTCTCTTTCTTGATCCCTTCCTCCTCACAAAAGGCCTTGAACTCATTGGAGATGAATTCTCCACCATTGTCACTTCTAAGAATCTTGATGCTATGATTATGATGCTTTTCCACAAACAACTTGAACTTTACAAAAGTATCAAATACTTGAGACTTGAAGGAAAGTAAGAACACCCAACAATATCTTGAGTAGTCATCAATGAAGGTTAAAAACATGGATGAACCTCCATTAGATTTGGTGCTAGCAATGTGCACATCCGAGTGTATGAGTTCAAGAGGATGAGATGACTTTGTGATGGAGTTAGGAAACACCTTCTTATGTGCCTTGGATAAGGCACAAGCTTCACAAACCTTGTCTTCCTTCCCAATAGACCTTGGTAGGCCTAAAGCATACTCCTCCTTGATCATAGCCTCCATGGAACCCGAGTTGACATGTCCAAGTCTTTTGTGCCATAAAGTAAAGGTAGATATCTTGCTCTTCTCGGCCAACATGACAACATTAGTATCCACAAATGCATCCAGCTTATAAAGTTTGCCAAGTCTAGTGCCCTTAGCCACTATCTTACCCTTCTTCTTGATGAAACATTCATTTGAAGCAAAGTCAACATTGAAACCATTGTCTACCATTTGGCCAACACTTAGTAGATTTTTTGTTATTGTAGGAATGTACAAAACACCTTCTATGTTGATCTTTTTGGAAGATCCTAAGCAAAGGGGAATGCTACCAACTCCTTCAATCTTACAAGCTTCATCATTTGCTGTATAGATAGACTTTATAGGTCCATCATAAGATAAGAGAGAAGAGAAAAACTCCCTTTTACTAGTCATGTGTGAACTAGCACCCGAGTCAATCCACCAAGGATCTTCTCCTTTGAAGCTTGTTGAAGAAAATATGGACATCATGAGAGAGTCCTCATGTGAACTCTTCTCCTCCTCCTCTTTGCTCATGTTGGCTTGGCTTTGATCTTGCGTCCTCTTGAAGCATTCCGAGGCATAATGCCCCATCTTGCTACAATAGTAGCACTTCACCTTTGATTTGTCCTTCTTGACTTTGGTGGTTGATGGAGATGCCTTTGGGGGTCCTTCTTGATCCTCAAGCTTTGTAGACTTCTTGAATGTTGATCCTTTGCCTTTGGAATTGCCTTTGCCTTTGGTGAAGAGAGCTTGGTCATCTCCACCTTGGATGGAAAGCCTATCCATCCTCTCTTGCATTTGGCTCCTTCTTGATTCCTCGGCCATGAGTGTGCCTTGGAGTTCTTCAAGTATGGGTAGCTTACCCATAATTGCATATCCCTGAACCAAATTGTCAAATTCAAAGCTTAGTCCATTCAATATGAGTTGAACAAGCTCTTCATCCTTGATAGGGTCACCTATAAAGGCTAGCTCTTTGTTCAATTCCTTTACTCTTAGGACAAAAGTATGTGCACTCTCTCCTTTCTTTTGATAGCTTCTATATATTTGATTCTTCAAAGCTAACATTCTAGTTTGGTTCTTGGATTCATAGACCTTTTGCAAAGTCTCCCAAGCATCTTGAGCTGAAGTGCAATCTCCTACCTCTCTTAAGAGTTCATTTGCAACATTCATTTTTATGCAATGTAGTGCAACATTGCACCTCTTGATGTATTTGGCTTTTTCTTGAGGATGAATAGGTTCACCCTCCTTACCATTTACAATTTCCATCAGATCTTGCATGATCATGATAGATTCCATTCTAACTTTCCATATGGAATAGTTAGTTTTGTTGAGCCTTTTATT
This sequence comes from Diphasiastrum complanatum, assembly GCA_029204225.1. NCBI lineage: Eukaryota > Viridiplantae > Streptophyta > Lycopodiopsida > Lycopodiales > Lycopodiaceae > Diphasiastrum > Diphasiastrum complanatum. Next base: position 25,030,623 of record CM055111.1, read on the forward strand.
AGTATCCAAAAGATATGCATTTATAGATGCCATCTAGTCTCCTAATCAAGGACTTGACACAAATGAAGGTTACTTCTATTGATTTGATTGAAGGTCTACCTTATCCCACTTCTTAGGGACCTGAAAAGATCAGTAATAGACTTCCTATAAAGATCTAAGAATGATCTCTAACAAAATCAAATCATAGAATACTAGAAACAATGCACTTGCTTGATTGAAGTAGACAATACTAGTAGAATTGCCCCTCTTTCTATAAAGAACATTAAAGCTTCCAAATGATCTGATCAAGAGTGATATCAGCAACCTAATATACTTCCAAAATCACTTGTAAAAGATCTAAATGGAACTTAATGAGGATGCAACACAATCTACTATCCAATCACAAGCAAAAAATGATCAAAATTGATGAAAAATTGATCTAATTTGGTGCATAGGTCAAGCAATGGTTGGACTGAACTAAATCACTTTAGGAGGTGTCTACTACACCTTAGAACAGCCTTGAAGAGTCCCCAAAACTCTGATCTTCCCTCTCCTTGAATGCTAGAAAGCCTCCTCTATGAAATCACCTCCAAAACTTGCTTAGAAATCAATGCTTGGAGCAAGCAAAACTTGCTATCTTGGTAATGTGAATTGAATTCAACTTTGCCTCTGGTTTTAGACACCTAAACACCTGAAAATGAAGTCACACAACACCAATCTCCAATGTATTTGACTCACTTTGAGTTCTAGAATCAATACTAGATGCTAAGATCCAATCTACACAAGATTTAGATCAAAAATTGTGATCAAATTGAATGAAAACCAAGGATTTAGCTCATTTCAGCCTTTAGGCTCTGATACCATGTAAAAATTACAGCAAATAAGGATCCTAAAACACTTGAAATGATGAGGGAAACAATAGATTATGATTTCATAAGATTAGCACAAGTTGAACCATCAAAATCCATCAAAAATCTATGCTTGAACCTCACTAAATGGCCCAAATCCTTGAAGAAGGCTTCACACGTGTGAAAGTACGGCCTCCCAAAGTCTAAGTACTGTACACCAGACCTACATTCAATCCTATAGTCATTAGTAATCACAAGTACTCAAACAATTATGAACATAGAGAGCAATTGCACCATTATGAGAGAAAAAACATGAAATTGCTTGATTGATTTTGGTGAGATATCATCACCTATATATACATGATCCATCACGGTTTTGGGCAGGTATGAGTAGCCCTAAACCTATCCCTAATGCTAATTTTGGTGGATCTTTCATCCCTACCAAGTTAGGGTTGGAATCTTGGAGATCCCTCAACAATGCAAAAATTACCAAAAATAGCTCCTATTTTTTCTCCCTTGTATCTAAGCATAATTTGGACTCATTCCAAAGGTTCTAACACTTAGGTCTACTTGAGAACATCCTTATGAATGGAATCCTATGCTATTTGGCACGTGTGACAAGCCACATCATGACCATCTAACTATTTACAAGTCATATGACCAAAACTAGTCAAAGCTAGAATTGTGAATTTTTAACAATATTGCTGGTCATGTGCTGAGTGGCTCCAGATTCGAAAAACTAGGAGCTGTCATTTGATGCTTTATGATGATTGTTCATGAATGCATCATGATCCACTTCTTGAAAAAATGAGATCTCCAGCTGCAATTTCCTGTTGATTTGATTACCCTTTGTTGTTATTCTTGGCCTTTAGTGTCCAGCAATTTTTTCTCGTGGTTGGTACAAAACAGCTTCTTCTTTGTCAATGGAGTCGACTGCTCTTGACTTTGGATTGGCTTTTGATTTGACTTCTATTTCGGATCCTTTTTCTTCTGCTTGTTCAAGCTCTTGTTTGTGTAGAGAGTGTGAGAGTCAGCATGTGAGGAACTGGAGGACTCGTTCATTCAATTTTCTTTCTACAACAACATTACAATGACTCCAAATAGAGTCAGATCTAGGTGTGTTGAGATGATCATAATCCAGTTCTTGTTTAATTTTTATGCTCAAGCCCAATTCCATTAGGTAATGAGCATCCTGAAATCTGTTTATACTTATTCAGGAAAAAAAAAATACAACAAAAAAAATGAAGGAAGAAGAAGACTCAAACTTCCTTACAGAGTATCAAAAAATTCAGGATCGAATTTATTCCACCCAAGCCTTTTTTGACCCAATGTTGATTTCATCAAAGAGAGATTTTCTAACCCTGGATCGGATCGGATCGAAGAAACAAATATTTGGGCGTCTTCAACCCTGGATAGGATCGAATTGGGTCTAACTTTTCCGACTCTAGTTCACAGTGTATAGATCTGACCCTTTGTATGTTTTTGACCCTTTGTAAAATTTAATATTGTCAAACTCAAAATTTTACGATCTGTATGGACTCAAAATTTGAGATTTTTTGATATCCAAAAACTTTAGAATTTTTCAATGCAATTTTTCGAGTCTTTGTATATTTTTCGATACTTTTAGAAATATGTCTCGCGTCACGACATTGACAGTCCACCTACTCCTGTACATACATTCACTGTAAAATGACGGCTACCTACTAGATGATGGATGTAGTTAATTAAGTAGATTAATGTCAGTTTTCAATGTACTGATCATCTGGCTTCCAATCATCAAGAAAAATCTACATTGGAGTCAACGCACTGATCAGGTTATCATCTTGTAGGCGTTATGTTGTAATCCATGTAATCATCAATGAACTCAACTGAAGTTTGCTTTGAGTGCCTATAGTTTTGTGCCCAGTTTCATGCATTGTACTTATGTTTTATAATATCAATTTGTTCATCGTTCCACTATTGTTCTGTTCTATTTGCGTATTTTAATATCTGATTCACCTTGAGCTCGATCTTTATCGGGTGACTGCCACATTTCCGATCCACAACTACCTGCTCCACTTCCACTGTTCACCATGGTTTTCACCGATTTCCTATATGATATTAGAGCGGGTGGCTCAGTAATCTGCATTTCAATTATAGATTCAATCTTGTTTCTACCAAGACTTCATCTCAACAAGTGCGCAGCCAAGAGTAATCTGCTATTGTTGTTTCTCTCAACAATATCGATACTATACCAGAATGGATTTTACTTCTAGCTCCTCTCTGATTGACAAGCTCAATGGAGAGAACTACTATCTCTGGAAGTTCAAAATGAGAGTTATTCTATTAGCCAAGAAACTGTGGGACATTGTTGATGGTACTGAAATCAAGCCAGAGGTTGATGCAAGTAGCATCACCAAATGGAGACAAAGAGATGGCAAGGCATTTGCCTTAATCACATTGAACATTAGAGACTCCCAAATCAGTCATATCCGATCTACACAGATTGCTAAGGATGCTTGGGACATCCTAGCAACTCTCTATGACATCCGAGATGTCACTTCTAAACTCCATATGAGGGGAAAAAAATTTCACTTTGAGGATGTCTGATGTAAACACTATTTCCAACCATCTCAATACATTCAAAAACTTTATGGAGCAGATGACTACAACAAGATTGAACATTGAAGATTCAGATGTAGTGATGGCTCTTTTATCGAGTCTCCCTGATGCCTATGGAACATGGGTCATGGCCATTTCGACCCAGCAGCAACTAACTTTATTTAAAGTCATCTTAATGTTGTTACAGGAGGAGATCGGAAGAAATTCGAAGTTGTCACTACAGCTGCCTACCTACAAAATCGATCCATCACTAAGGCCCTGAATGGCAAGACACCCTACGAGGTGTGGACTAGATCGAAGCCATCACTCAAACTTATTTGAGTGTTTGGTTGCATTTCCTATGTTCAGATCCCTAAAGATCTAAGAAAGAAGTTGGATGACAAGAGCAGAAAATCGATTTTCATTGGCTATTCCCTAGATCACAAGGCATACAAGCTCTACAAACTGATCACTCAGAAGACCTTCATGAGCATAGATGTCATATTCATGGAAGACCAGTTTTTTGATCACAAGGGGAAGACTTCAAAAAAATCCGACCCAAGGATCAAACAGTCAAAATTTGATCTAAGGGTCAAAAATTCAAAATCCGATCCAAGGGTCAAAAATTCAAAATCCGATCCAAGGGGAACAACAAAAATTCAATACTGATTTGGACAATGAGTCAAAACCTCAATAGATCAAACATCATCAAAGGGTCAAAATTCAAGCCAGAAAATCAAATTGACCCAAACAACCTCCATCCCGATTCATGGATGATTCGGCCTGCTACTTTGTGCAGGAACCAAACACAGTTTATGAGGCAATGACAACACCTGATGATGACAAGTGAGAAGCTTCTATGGATGCAGAATTCAATTTTCTAATCGAAAATCAAACCTAGACTATAACTGAGCTACCAAAGGATCAAAATCTGATTCCATGCAAGTGGTTATTCAAGGTGAAGTATAATGCTGAAGGTAAAATAAATTGATACAAGGCCAGATTGGTAGCCAAAGGCTTCTCCCAGATTCCAGATCTGAATTATTCTAAAACCTTTAGTCCTGTGGTAAAGCATGTTTCAATTTGTTTACTTCTTTTCTATGCAGCTGCAACCGACCTTGAAGTTCATCAAATGGACATCCAAACTGCCTTCCTCAATGGCACCATTGAAGAGGAAATCTACATATCTCAGTCAGAAGGACATGAGCTGAAGGGTAAGGAGCACCTAGTGTGTAAAATTCACAAAGCTTTGTACAGTCTAAAATAGTCTCCAAAAGCCTAGTTTCAGAAGATTAATATTTTTCTAATCGAGAATGGTTTCATTCCAAACTCAACAGACTCAAATGTTTATTTTAAGTCTATATCAGATTCATTCATAATTATCACTCTTTATGTTGATGACACGTTATTGTTTAGTAACAATTTAAATTTGTTGAAGGATACCAAATGCTTGTTAGCACAAGAGTATAGAATGACTGATATGGGTCTAGCACACTACTGTCTCGGAATTCAGATTTTTCAAATTCGACCCAACAGACAAATTTTCATCAGTCAGCAGAGATATTTCACCAATGTGCTTGGAAAATATGGAATGGCCGAGTGAAAACCGAGTCACTACCCACTCGATCCTGGTTTGAAGCTCTCAAATGAGCAATGTCCAAAATTCGAGTCAGAGAAGGAGGAAATGAAGCAGTATCCATCTCACTCCATAATCGGATCATTGATGTATGCTATGCTCTGCACTCGACCCGAACTTGCTTATTCAATCAGCTCTCTCAGCCTTTCTTTCAAACTCAAGTCCAATCCATTGGAAGGCTCTCATGAAAGTCATAAAATATGTCCAAGCTACAAAACACCTCAACATTTGCTATGGAGGCAACCAATATACTGTAGGGCAAGTAGTTATAGTCGTGAGCAGCCCTTCTGCCTGTCAAAGAGGGTTAGAACACTAGGTAGGTGCCTAACTATAACAAGTTGCTAAATTTAGATGTATTTTATTCTTTCCTCTAACTCTACTCCACTTTTAGCACTACTCCCTCTAACTCTAGTTCAACTAACTCTAAACACAAGCATTCGACATCATTGAGAGTGAAAAGAGAAAGAGAAGAAGAGAAGAGAGAGGGAGAAAGAGAGAGAAGTGAGATGGAGGTTAGCTCAAATGCTCAATGTCATTGCTTATGGAAAAAACCTTAACTAGTACAAAGCAAAAAGCATGGAAACTAGAAAGAACAAGCAAAACACAACAAGAGCATAAGCAAGAGTGATTAGCAAATGAGAATGCTTGAGCTCTGAATTTAGTAGAGTCTCCTCCTCTCTATTAAACATGAAAATATGATACAAATGTTGACTTTTTATGGATGGGGAAGGCCCTTGCCCTTGTTTAAAGATTTTCTTTATGTTTACAGATTCAATTCTTTAGAATCTGCTACAACTTCTGCTTCTTCTTTTTTATTCTATTTAAATATTATGTTTCTTGTTCTTCTGCCTATCAGTAGAGACTACGGGCTTTTCTTGATGATTAACCTGTTTATTTCAAGGCCCAAATGAGGCATAGGAAATTGATAAACATTGTAGTAAATGTCCTGCCTGTCAGAGGACGACTTAGGGTAGTCATTCTTGCACTGAAATCACATGCTTCAAATCAAACATGTAGATCATGCATTCAACCAAGAAATCAGCATGTAGAGTGGTCGAAATGCCATGAAATCCTACATTACTTGCTGCAAAACGAAATGAATCAGATCCTAACAATCTAAAACTGAACTAACATATACATTCTACCTAAATGCAAGAAACAAGAATCAAGAAACAAAGACTAACAACATTTTGACAATCCAAAGATCAAGAAACACTCATTTCTTGATTCTTGGACAACCCAAGAACATCAAGAACTGAATTGTAAGAGGATAATACAAGATTTACACCACAAATCTAACCTATTTGGTCTACCTGAATGCTGATTCCTATATTAATCCACAAGAAAACAAGAAATCTAATCCACAACTATAATCCACAACCACACACAAAGGGAATGCTTCTTGGTTTCCAAGGGAGAGCCTCGAACCCGAGATACACACACAAAGGGAATGGAAGGGCAAGATCATTAATGCATCACTGAAGAAACAAGAATGATCAAGGAGCTCAAGAATGTATCAAAACTTGTGGAGGATCTTCTCATTTTAGCATAGAGTTAATACATTTACAAAAAGCTTCTCTTCTACAAAGAGGAGTCTCTTAAATAAGCAAGAGAGCTCCTTAGGTGGCATCCTAGTGGCATTTCCACATTACACAAATTACAAGTGGAATTATGCTCTCCACTAGAGGTCACCATCAAAAGGTGGCTCACTCTACTTTCTTTCAGAGAGGTCTACTTGCATTTATTACATTAGCGTAGAAATACTAGTTCCTACATGGTCATTTCATCTTTCGAGATTCACCATGAGGCTCACACAATTCCTACTTGACAGTATTAACTAGTATTCCTTGACTCTAATACTTGGCTCTCAGTCTTCGTTCATCTCATCTTCTTAGAGACCTCCTCGGTCTAAGGTGAGAGGTGCTCTTGGGTAGCTCTTGCTGAGTATCTTGGGGATTTGTCAAAATCAGCCAACATCATCCCACCCCTAATGTGTTGCAGGACCCATTGCAACTCATATTGAATGATGTCGCTCCGCATTGGCATCTTTGATTGTCACTTGGAAAAGCATAAATCCTCGTTTGCTTGCATAAAACCAAGTGCTTATTGCTATCTATCTTTATCACAAAAATTGTTTACCGCAATTGTCTCATTTCAACCAAAATGTCCTATTGCTGCAAATGGTTAACATTCTCAAAACCTGGAGAGCTCTCAACAGCTTCACAACTCCACATGCTTGAGTGCTTTCTCTTTGTCTTTTTTGCATCTGCCATGGATGGTTTCACTTCTAGTTTCTGGGCAGATTCTAACTTCTGGGAGGTTTTATCCTCCATTTTCTTATGGGCATTTTCTTAGCTCTTCTCTCAGTTGAAGTTTCAGTCTCAAGGGAAACCTTCAATCGACAGGTTGCACAAATCTTGGTTAACAATCTTCAAGGAAATGGACTCATCAACACATTGGTGGTAGGAACAGATTTAGATAGATGGTTTGGTGGTGGTAGGGAAACATGATGAAGGCTTGGTGGAAGGGTGAAGGGACTGATAGTTCTACAGTTGTAGCCTTGGACCTTGCAATGTCGAGCTTTGACCACCACTTGTTGGGTGTGGAGCTTGCTATATTTTTCAAGTTCACGGTTGTCTGCATCTTTTCTTTTTCTGTAGCTCTTTCTTCCTTTGATCCATTACTTTTGGATCTCTTCAGGCTTCATAGGAGGAGATTCAACTATCATTGCTCCAAAGAGTCTCTTTTGATCAAGATCGATCTGACTCATTTGTTGCTTAAGCTTTGTTCTTTTCTCCTCAGCTTCTTTGCTTAATTTATTTTGTTGCTTCACCTGCTTTCTTAGATCTCTTTTTTTGGCTAACCAACCAATGTAGGTGGTAGTTGGTCTCCGTAGGAGTACATTTGCAATGATCTCTTAGCCACTTCGGTAAGACTATCAAGGTCTAAAAATTGGAGATTTCTTAGATGAACAATGGTATGATGGCAAACAGATAGATGGAAGGTAGGATGGTGGTGATGGCATCAGTAGATGGTGTGGGCGATAGGCATGAGAATGGATGCCTAAAGATTGAACAAATTTTAACTAAATTTGTCTCGATCTTGCTGTAGTTGACTCAAAAACTAATATGACAATGAGATCCAAGAATCAACTCTAACGTGACATGTATTTTTGAGAGTTGGAGTATGCTCAAATATTCTAAACTCTGTACAAGGTGATCTGAAGATGGATAGATGAATGAAAATGTGTTCTTGAGATACTCTATGGAAGACTCTCATGCAGTAGCTATTTTTCATGCAAAAAATCACACAAAAAGGATGAAGAGGAACAAAGAAATAAACGAATGGTATAGAGAGTGAGAACTGTAGGGCACTTGTCGAACAAAACTTTTATTCATCAACCTTAATAATTCACCTTGACAACTACAATATCCCATTGGTCTTGTAATGAGAAAAATGCTGATATGCCCTTGGCAAAAATAAGGCAGGGTTGGTGACACTAAAATCTACCATCATGGATATTGTAAGATATGACTTGAAAGGTATGGTAGGAGAAGATACTATTCCCATTAGTATCTTTCGAATCATGAGATTCGTAAAATGAATCTCTGTTAGATTTTCGATTCTCAGATTTGGTTTGTTATATGCAGTGGTTGAAAATCTTGTCAGAAAATGGAAACACATATAGATTTGAGGTTGGAGGAGTGGAAATAAAATGCCAATTCCCTGGGGAGTGTGCTCTTGTTTGGGAATAGTAGCAAATGATGGAATATCGATTTCTCTTTGTCTTGCAATAACTCATTTCATATAATGTCTATGTTCGATTATCGATCTAGTAAATGTCATGGTAATGTAGAAGTTCTCAAGGAACTTCTCGATTGAGCAGCAAGTTTAATTGTTGGTTGGTATGGTGCTCGTGTGGTGTTGTCGTGAGGACCTTGTCGTGATTCATAACATTCCTTTGAGGTCTCTCAACAAGCAACCAAGTTTCATTCTCAATCAAGGCATCATACTCATCCAACATAGCTTTATACCATTCTTTGGAGTTCAATGCATCTTCAACATTAGACGGTTCTTCAAAACTAGATAAAGCATAAGAAGTGGATGAGATACCCTCAACTTGCTGTCCTTTGCCTTGATATGTGAGCCTTGATGGCTCCACTTTTGCCCTTGAAGATCTCCTTGGTGTGATAGGTTGGGTTGGTGCTTGCTCCTCCATGAGCTCCTCCTCAAAACCAAGATCTTGCTCCTCGGCCATCTTCTTCTTGGAGCACTTGAGCCTTCTTCAAGCATATGCATATGATGTTCATCAAAGATGACATCCCTTGAAACAACAAATTTGTTCAAGGATGGGAGATAGACTTTGTAGCCCTTGCTTGAGCTTGCATATCCAAGCATGATCCCTCTTGTGGAAGATGGATCCTCCTTGGTTCTTGTTTCCAATGGCACATGCACATAACATATACACCCAAAAACTTTCAAGTGATTAAGATTGGGTTTCTTTCCATACAACATCTCATAAGGAGTTTTGCCTTCAATTGCTTTGCAAGACACCCTATTCATCAAGTAGTTTGCACATACAAGAGACTCACCCCAAAAGGATTTGGGCAAACAAGCATCTAATCTTAAAGCCTTAGAACATTCACATAATGTTCTATTCCTTCTTTCAGCAACTCCATTTTGTTGAGGAGTGTAAGGACAAGAAGTCTCTTTCTTGATCCCTTCCTCCTCACAAAAGGCCTTGAACTCATTGGAGATGAATTCTCCACCATTGTCACTTCTAAGAATCTTGATGCTATGATTATGATGCTTTTTCACAAACAACTTGAACTTTACAAAAGTATCAAATACTTGAGACTTGAAGGAAAGTAAGAACACCCAACAATATCTTGAGTAGTCATCAATGAAGGTTAAAAACATGGATGAACCTCCATTAGATTTGGTGTTAGCAATGTGCACATCCGAGTGTATGAGTTCAAGAGGATGAGATGACTTTGTGATGGAGTTAGGAAACACCTTCTTATGTGCCTTGGATAAGGCACAAGCTTCACAAACCTTGTCTTCCTTCCCAATAGACCTTGGTAGGCCTAAAGCATACTCCTCCTTGATCATAGCCTCCATGGAACCCGAGTTGACATGTCCAAGTCTTTTGTGCCATAAAGTAAAGGTAGATATCTTGCTCTTCTCGGCCAACATGACAACGTTAGTATCCACAAATGCATCCAGCTTATATAGTTTGCCAAGTCTAGTGCCCTTAGCCACTATCTTACCCTTCTTCTTGATGAAACATTCATTTGAAGCAAAGTCAACATTGAAACCATTGTCTACCATTTGGCCAACACTTAGTAGATTCTTTGTTATTGTAGGAATGTACAAAACACCTTCTATGTTGATCTTTTTGGAAGATCCTAAGCAAAGGGGAATGCTACCAACTCCTTCAATCTTACAAGCTTCATCATTTGCTGTATAGATAGACTTAATAGGTCCATCATAAGATAACAGAGAAGAGAAAAACTCCCTTTTACTAGTCATGTGTGAACTAGCACCCGAGTCAATCCACCAAGGATCTTCTCCTTTGAAGCTTGTTGAAGAAAATATGGACATCATGAGAGAGTCCTCATGTGAACTCTCCTCCTCCTCCTCTTTGCTCATGTTGGCTTGGCTTTGATCTTGCTTCCTCTTGAAGCATTCCGAGGCATAATGCCCCATCTTGCTACAATAGTAGCACTTCACCTTTGATTTGTCCTTCTTGACTTTGGTGGTTGACGGAGATGCCTTTGGGGGTCCTTCTTGATCCTCAAGCTTTGTAGACTTCTTGAATGTTGATCCTTTGCCTTTGGACTTGCCTTTGCCTTTGGTGAAGAGAGCTTGGTCATCTTCACCTTGGATGGAAAGCCTATCCATCCTCTCTTGCATTTGGCTCCTTCTTGATTCCTCGGCCATGAGTGTGCCTTGGAGTTCTTCAAGTATGGGTAGCTTACCCATAATTGCATATCCCTGAACCAAATTGTCAAATTCAAAGCTTAGTCCATTCAATATGAGTTGAACAAGCTCTTCATCCTTGATAGGGTCACCTATAAAGGCTAGCTCTTTGTTCAATTCCTTTACTCTTAGGACAAAAGTATGTGCACTCTCTCCTTGCTTTTGATAGCTTCTATAGATTTGATTCTTCAAAGCTAACATTCTAGTTTGGTTCTTGGATTCATAGACCTTTTGCAAAGTCTCCCAAGCATCTTGAGCTGAAGTGCAATCTCCTACCTCTCTTAAGAGTTCATTTGCAACATTCTTTTTTATGCAATGTAGTACAACATTGCACCTCTTGATGTATTTGGCTTTTTCTTGAGGATGAATAGGTTCACCCTCCTTACCATTTACAATTTCCATCAGATCTTGATAGATTCCATTCTAACTTTCCATATGGAATAGTTAGTTTTGTTGAGCCTTTCATTAGTATCCAAAAGATATGCATTTATAGATGCCATCTAGTCTCCTAATCAAGGACTTGACACAAATGAAGGTTACTTCTATTGATTTGATTGAAGGTCTACCTTATCCCACTTCTTAGGGACCTGAAAAGATCAGTAATAGACTTCCTATAAAGATCTAAGAATGATCTCTAACAAAATCAAATCATAGAATACTAGAAACAATGCACTTGCTTGATTGAAGTAGACAATACTAGTAGAATTGCCCCTCTTTCTATAAAGAACATTAAAGCTTCCAAATGATCTGATCAAGAGTGATATCAGCAACCTAATATACTTCCAAAATCACTTGTAAAAGATCTAAATGGAACTTAATGAGGATGCAACACAATCTACTATCCAATCACAAGCAAAAAATGATCAAAATTGATGAAAAATTGATCTAATTTGGTGCATAGGTCAAGCAATGGTTGGACTGAACTAAATCACTTTAGGAGGTGTCTACTACACCTTAGAATAGCCTTGAAGAGTCCCCAAAACTCTGATCTTCCCTCTCCTTGAATGCTAGAAAGCCTCCTCTATGAAATCACCTCCAAAACTTGCTTAGAAATCAATGCTTGGAGCAAGCAAAACTTGCTATCTTGGTAATGTGAATTGAATTCAACTTTGCCTCTGGTTTTAGACACCTAAACACCTGCAAATGAAGTCACACAACACCAATCTCCAATGTATTTGACTCACTTTGAGTTCTAGAATCAATACTAGATGCTAAGATCCAATCTACACAACATTTAGATCAAAAATTGTGATCAAATTGAATTAAAACCAAGGATTTAGCTCATTTCAGCCTTTAGGCTCTGATACCATGTAAAAATTACAGCAAATAAGGATCCTAAAACACTTGAAATGATGAGGGAAACAATAGATTATGATTTTATAAGATTAGCACAAGTTGAACCATCAAAATCCATCAAAAATCTATGCTTGAACCTCACTAAATGGCCCAAATCCTTGAAGAAGGCTTCACACGTGTGAAAGTACGGCCTCCCACAGTCTGAGTACTGTACACCAGACCTACATTCAATCCTATAGTCATTAGTAATCACAAGTACTCAAACAATTATGAACATAGAGAGCAATTGCACCATTATGAGAGGAAAAACATGAAATTGCTTGATTGATTTTGGTGAGATATCATCACCTATATATACATGATCCATCACGGTTTTGGGCAGGTATGAGTAGCCCTAAACCTATCCCTAATGCTAATTTTGGTGGATCTTTCATCCCTACCAAGTTAGGGTTGGAATCTTGGAGATCCCTCAACAATGCAAAAATTACCAAAAATAGCTCTTATTTTTTCTCCCTTGTATCTAAGCATAATTTGGACTCATTCCAAAGGTTCTAACACTTAGGTCTACTTGAGAACATCCTTATGAATGGAATCCTATGCTATTTGGCACGTGTGACAAGCCACATCATGACCATCTAACTATTTACAAGTCATATGACCAAAACTAGTCAAGCTAGAATTGTGAATTTTTAACAAAATTTACTTTAAATTTACTATAGTATTGGAAATTGCCAAAACATTTGCATTTTTATTATTGGGAATAAAGTAAGCAATTAAAGTCACTGATTCACAAAAAGAAACTACAAATTCTCAAATTGGAATAGTGTAAAGAATCACCTTAAATTCACAATTTTGAAAAATGTTTTCATTATTGGTCGTAGTAGCATACTAGCCAAGTTGGATAAGAGTTGGAACATTAGACGTAGGCTAAAATCCCTGTTGCAACGGATTAGTAATATCTTCAACTTGATCAGCAGCTTACAATGGAAAATACATGTAGAAGCTAGCCAATGGCAAACTACACATGAAATTACCATAAACCATTTCATTTGACAGGAGTGATCGTTCACTACTTCTGCGCTTTGTTGAGAAACTGGACATGGATCTTTGCAAACCAAATACAGATTGTACTTGTTCGTCAACACTTCTGCAACACGTAAATTTTCTCAATGATTACACATCTCGGATCTGTTAATATCTACGGCTAACCCACAAAACAATTTACATTTGTCGCAAATGGCTTCCTGGCTCTCACAGCCTGGAAAATGACGAGAAATATTCATGCTATTGTCTGTCTTTGCACTTGCCTCTGGATGTCCCAGGGCAAGCCAAGGCAAATAGACCAAGCTCAGGGAGGCCAGCGCAAACAGACCGCAGATTGAAATCTCAATCAGTACATTGAGTGCATCTTTATTCAAGCTAAAAGGCGATGGATATCTTAGACAAATCATGTTTACGATTTTAGTGTCCACTAAAGTGACCAGCTTGTAGCTGAATACGTGCTGCGCCCTGTTGAAATCGTATCAAAGAAATGTCAATGTGATATGGCATTGTGTGTTGGATCTCCTATAATTGGATTCAATTCTTCATTGTCTTCAATGGTTCTTCCCACATTTTTTGGATGACTTTTTTTTCGAAAAAAAAGTCAAATCTTGGTTTCATGGATGTTGATAAAGATTTTGTAAATAGCCCATGTTTTTAAGCACCATAATGCCATTTCAACAACATTTCTATCTGAAAAGAATGTAATTGCCCAATTGCATATTTTGTTTGGTATGAATATGTTGTGAGGATAAGCCTTTACTGAATTTTGAAACAAACTATTGTACATTTTTTGGCAGGTGGGTTCCTTAGAGTGTTGCTAAGACACTTCTTGATAGGCAATCATATACATGACTTTCAAAACACTAGCATTGGCTTTTTTGGCACAAAAGCTATGCAAGAAACTTCCTGTGTTGTAAATGATATCAATATGAGTATCAAATGAAAGTGATGCAAAACTTGTGCAAGATAAAGGTCAACACCAACAAACTCAGTTTGAAGGTTTGAAAGAGCTCTTGGTTTCTAAGGCTATGGAACCTAAGGACACTTTTGAATCTTTGAGTAATATACCATTACGATATAATGGCATGTTACTAAACGCTTGGGCAACCATCTGCGCAAGTGTAGATAATTGCCTAGGCACCAATGACAGGATTTCAACGTGACTTCTATTCACACTGCTCACCTATGGATTCACCCAAGGATTCAAAGCTTCGAAACCACAAAGGGGAAGGGAAACTTTGTGAAAGATTTGAGATTCATTTAGATCCAAACCTACAATTGATCTTTGGTTACAAAAACAAGCAACTCACCAATCTTGCTAATGTAGAAAATCAGCATCTCCACTAAGATTGAGATGCAAACTCTAATAGATCTTGATCATACATGAACCAGAACATAAAATAATGTTGTTGTCCATACAATAACAGTAAGCTATTGTATTTCACAGGTGTGGATCTGAAAATAGCATTTATTGAGCATTCTACACATAGAATTGCAAGATATCACAAGAATAGTGCACCAATGGATAGTAGAACCCAAGAGAACCATGTATAAGCATGACTGAGAGAGAGAGAGAGAGAGAGAGAGAGAGAGAGAGAGAGAGAGAGAGAGAGTATTCTCTCTTTCCACAAGTTACATCCTTTTTAACAGGTCCAAAACCTAAATTGCCACTTGGTTTCCCTCTAATATGAAAAACCCTACTATTTTTGGGACTAGATTCAATATACTCAACATTCAAATTTGAATCTACTCAAACTCGACTTTTACATTTCTCACACTTTCAAAAAGTGTTTATTCAAATACTTTTAGACTAATATAACTTTGAAAAGTCAACCTCAAGCTCTGATACCATGTAAAAATTACAGCAAATAAGGATCCTAAAACACTTGAAATGATGAGGGAAACAATAGATTATGATTTCATAAGATTAGCACAAGTTGAACCATCAAAATCCATCAAAAATCTATGCTTGAACCTCACTAAATGGCCCAAATCCTTGAAGAAGGCTTCACACGTGTGAAAGTACGGCCTTCCACAGTCTGAGTACTGTACACCAGACCTACATTCAATCCTATAATCATTAGTAATCACAAGTACTCAAACAATTATGAACATAGAGAGCAATTGCACCATTATGAGAGAAAAAACATGAAATTGCTTGATTGATTTTGGTGAGATATCATCACCTATATATACATGATCCATCACGGTTTTGGGCAGGTATGAGTAGCCCTAAACCTATCTCTAATGCTAATTTTGTTGGATCTTTCATCCCTACCAAGTTAGTGTTGGAATCTTGGAGATCCCTCAACAATGCAAAAATTACCAAAAATAGCTCCTATTTTTTCTCCCTTGTATCTAAGCATAATTTGGACTCATTCCAAAGGTTCTAACACTTAGGTCTACTTGAGAACATCCTTATGAATGGAATACTATGCTATTTGGCACGTGTGACAAGCCACATCATGACCATCTAACTATTTACAAGTCATATGACCAAAACTAGTCAAGCTAGAATTGTGAATTTTTAACACTCCTCCTCACTATCTAGCTTGGTTCAATCATTGCTTTACTAATCACTCCAAGTGATGATCTGAACTTCATAAAAGGTGTCTTTTGAAGTGGTTTAGTAAGTAGATCAGCTACACATTCATTGCTTGGAACATGCTCCAAAGCAATCTCCTTGGCTTCACCATTTCTCTCACAAAGTGATGGCATATCTCAATGTGCTTAGATCTTGCATGGAAGATTGGGTTAGATGCAAGGTGTTGGGCTGATATATTGTCATTGTAGATGATTGGTACCTCCTCTGAATCCATGATCTTTAGTTCCACCAATAATCTCTTGATCCAAAGTACCTCCTTTGTAGTGGTTGTCAAAGCTTTGTACTCGGCCTCGGTTGAAGATAGAGATATAGTTTCTTGCTTTTTTGAAAGCCATGAAACCACACCTTCTCCTATGAAAGTTGAATAGGCACTTGTTGATTTCCTATCCCTCTTGTCCCCTGCAAAATCTGAATCACTAAATGCATGAAGGTTAATCACATCTCCTCTATATAGAATCCCAAAATCCAATGTACCCGAGATGTATCTTAGAATCCTCTTAGCCTTTTTCCAATGGATATTCAATGGCTTTTGCATGGATTGGCTCAACCTACATACACTAAAGCTAAGATCTGGTCTAGTTATAGTGATCCACATTAAGGAACCTATAAGTTGCCTAAACAAAGTGATGTCCATGAAGGATCTTTCATCATCTTCATTTGGCACTTTTACATCTTGCTCCATTGGTGTGTCAACACTTTTGCATACTTCCATCTTAAACTTCTTCAAAAGACTTTGAGCATAGTTTACTTGACTTATAAAGATAAAATCAGACCCTCTAAGTACTTCTATGCCTAAGATGAAGTGAAGACACCCTAGATCTACCATCTTGAACTCTAAGGATAGATCTATCTTGATTTTTTCAATACCATCAACACTATTTCCACTAATGATGATGTCATCTACATAAATGAGTAAAAGTACAATACCAACATCATCAAACTTAATGTAAAGAGTAGGATCATATTCACTTTGAACAAAAGAAAGTGAAATAAGATAGCAATGTAGTCTTGAATTCCAAGATCTCGAGGCTTGCTTCAAGCCATAGATGCTTCTTTGGAGATGACATACTTTGTTCTCCATTCCATGCTTGATGAATCCTTGTGGCTGCTCCATATAGATATCCTCTTCCAAAAAACCATTCAAGAAAGCATTAGAGACATCCATTTGACATAGAATCCATCCAAAATGTGATGCAAGTGCAATGATTAGTCTTATTGTGACCATCTTGGCCACGGGTGCAAAAGTTTCCTCATAGTCTATCCCTCTCTCTTGAGCATAACCTTTTGCAACTAATCTTGCTTTATGTTTGTTAACACTCCCATTTGCATTCAACTTAAGCTTGAAGACCCACTTGCATCCTATTACATTCCTTTGAGGTCTCTCAACAAGCAACCAAGTTTCATTCTCAATCAAGGCATCATACTCATCCAACATAGCTTTATACCATTCTTTGGAGTTCAATATTAGCCTGTCACCAGACACTGTGTAAGAACACAGTGTCGCGATTCATTCGTCCTTTATTTGTTTGTGCAAATTTGCGTATAAAAATACAAACTACGTGACAACGTTAGTAAATATGCAACATGAATGGAGGCAGATTAAAATTGGGATTTAGAAGAGAAGGAGGAGTAAATCCACCACCCCCTCTTAATCTGGATCCGTGAATGCCTTGTTCTTCAGACTAAGCAATGCACAAAATCTGTTGTGTGCATTAACACTGAGTGCTTTCGTGAAAATGTTTGCAACCATGTCCTGCGTTTTGCAGTACGTTAAGCTCACCTCTCTGTCGAGAACCTTGCCCCTGATGTAGTGATATCTTATCTCAATGTGCTTACTCCTAGAATGAAATCTAGGATTGGCTGATAAGGCAATGGCACTTTGATTATCACAAAACAAAATTGCAGGGCTGTGCTGATACAGATTGATGTCTGACAGCAAATTTCTCAACCAAAACGCTTCCTTAATAGATTGAGAAGCAGCAATATATTTTGCTTCAGTAGAAAAAAGTGCGATAGAGGTTTGCTTATGACTGTTCCATGAAATAGGACCGCCATTGAAAAAGAATGTAAATCCAGATGTGGACTTACTATGGTCTGCATCTCCTCCCCAGCTCGCATCAAAATAACCACTGAGTTGATGAAGATTGTTATCGTTGACATCTCCATAGCAGATGCACTAGTCCATGGTAGCTCGAATGTATCTTATGACTCAAATAAGAGCCTTCCAATGGGTAATTCCAAGATTAGCCATGTATTGACTGAGTGAGTTGACAGCAAAAAAAATGTCTGGCCTTGTACAGACCATTGCGTACATGAGAGATCCAATTATCGATCGATATGGGTATTCTCTCATCTACTCCTCTTCTTGCTTGGTCTGGGGACATTGGTCCTTTGACAAATGCAGGCCTAGATCCATTTGTGAGAGAGCTAATTTACAGTTTATCAAACTGTATTTGTTAAGAACATTATGAAGATACCTTTGTTGAGTGATGTAAATCAGTCGGTTTGCTCTGTCTCTGTGGATTTGAATTCCAAGACAAAAGTGAGCTTCGCCCAGATCAGTCATGTCGAATTCTGAGAACAACATCTTTTTTGAATCCTTGACCATATTGGCATTGTTGTTGAAGAGCAACATATCATCAACATATAAGGTGATGATAATGAAGGATTGTTGCATCGACTTTGAATAAACCTTGCTATCAGCAGTGCTTGGTTTAAATCCTTGATCAATGAGGAATGTGTTGATCCTCTGAAACCAAGCTCTAGTAGACTGTTTCAAGCCGTATAGTGCCTTGTGGAATTTACAAACATGATTCTTCATACCTTTCAGAATGTATCCTTCGAGCTGGATCATGTAGATGTCTTCTTGTATAACTCCATTCAGATAAGCTGTTTTTACATCAAGTTGATGTACTTCGAGGTCGACAGCTACAGCATAAGATAGGAGCATTCGGATCGACAAATGTTTGACGACTGGACTGAAAGTCTCACTGTAGTCGACATTCAGGATCTAGGTGAATCCTCATGCTACCAGTCTTGCCTTCCTTTGATCAATTGCTCCGTTGGCATTGTATGTGATCTTAAAGATCCACTTGCAATCAATAATATTGCAGCCATTAGGAGCTTCGACTAATGACCATGTCTGATTCTTGATCAGAGAGGAATTCTCTCTGTCCATAGCTTTTCTCCAGAGATCAGAGTCTGGTTGGCTAAAGGCCTCTTCGACTGTCGTCGGTTCCTGCATTAAAAGATAGGCAGACTCATGAGTATATCTTGTGGGCTGTGTGCACACTCGGCTTGATCTTCTGAGAAGATTCGATTGATGAACCGCTCCTGGAACTTGTTGCTGGGTAGCAGCAACTTCTTCATCTGATTTGTTGTCTCAAAGTGGGTCGACGATAGACATGCTTGAGCCAGAAGCTCGAACTGTCATGTCAATGGCAGGCGATGAAGATTCTTCTTGAGTAATTTCCTTGCCTTTGAGGTCGACGAACTGATCCTCGATAAAGATTGTGTCCCAGCTATACAAGATTTGCTGGGTATCAGGATTGTACAGCTTGTAGGTGTTATCAGACGATGTGTATCTGATCAAGATGGTCTCGAGACCTTGGAAGTCCAATTTCTTCCTTGTGTCCTTTGGGATCTACGCGTAGGCAATGCACCCAAACACTCTTAGGTTCTTCAAAGAAGGCTTAGAGCCTGTCCACACCTCATGGGGTGTCTTGTCTGAGAGAGCTTTGGTCGAACATCTATTCTAGATGTAAGTTGTAGTGGAGATAGCTTCAGCCCAGAACCTCTTGGGCAACGATGCATGCGCTAGCATGCACTTAGCAGATTTGACCAGAGTTCGGTTCTTGTTGGCTGATTCCAATGTATATGTCAGAGCTCTCAGCTAAGCCATTAGACTGAGGACTGTAAGGAGTGATGAACTGCTGCTCAACGCCTTGGCTTTGGCAGTACTCCTTGAACTCGACAGAGATATATTCTCCACCGTTGTCTAACCTTAGGGCCTTGATCGTCCTTTCAGTCTCCTTTTCTACACGCTCCTTGAAGGTTCTGAAGTAGTTGAAGGCTTCTGATTTCTTCTTATGAAATACACCATTGTCCTTCTGGAGAATTCGTTAATAAAGGTTATAAAGTACTTGGCATCCTTCAACGAAGGATTTTTTATCGGGCCACAAATATCTGAATGTACAACATCTAGCAATCCTCTAGCAACATGTTGATGCCTTGACTTAAATGGCTTCCTAGTCTGTTTACCAACTAGACAGTCTTGACATACAGGTAGCTCGACTGTTTCGCGAGGATAGTCAAGATCAAGAACAATAGATTGTCTAGACATTCATTGTATAGCAGCATAATTTAAATGACCAAGTCTATAATGCCAAAGTAAACCTTTACTTGAATGAATTGAAGTACTGAGAGCTTGACTAGAGACAAAAAAAACAATGACTTAATTTATACAAGTATCCATGTCTCTTTTCGAGTGCTAGGATCTTGCCTGTCCTATCAACTACTTTACACTGATCACATTCAAATTCTACTCTGTATCCTAGATCTGTGATTCTGCTTACAAAGAGCATATTTGTAGATAACTTAGGTACATACAAAACTTTAGAGAGTAGCTTAGATTGATCATTTTCAAAGCATAATCTTACAGTGCCTTCACCTTTAATAGCTTGTGTGCTATTATATCCAAGGTGAACGAATTTCTGGGTACTGTAAGGTGTATAGGATTCGAAACAGCCGATTAGGCTAGTCATATGCTGAGTGGCTCCGGAATCCAGGAACCAAGAACTATTGCCAGATGCTTCTTGATGGTTGGTCATGAAGGCATCATGATCCGCTTGTTGAATAGACTGTGGAGTTTCTGCAGCTGCATTTGCCACTTGATTCGACTGTCCCTTGTTGTTGTTCTTCACTTGAAGTATGTGGCAGTCTTGTATTTCGTGGTTGTTTCATTTGCAGTATATGCAAAACAACTTCTTCTTTGTCTGCAGATTCGATTGTTCCTTGTGCTGAGATGGTTTCTGGTCTGGCTTTGATAACTTCGGGCCTTTCTTCTTCTTCTACTTTGTCGTGCTCTTGTTGGTGTATAAGGCATGAGAATCAGTTGAGAAACTCGAGGCTTCGTTCCTTCGTGTGTCTTCCTGCAACAACATAGTAATGACTCTTGAAAGAGTCAATTCTGGATGAGTCATAATGATCATCACCCAGCTGTTGTAAGAACTTGGCAGACTTGTAAGCAGTTGCATCACTGCATCTTGATCGTCTATGACAGATCCGACAGCGGCCATTTGTCTTAGCAAGTTCTTGAATTGATTAATGCGATTCTGTAGAGAATCACCATTCATCATCTTGAGGGAGTAGAATTTCTTCCTAAGATGTAGCTTGGAAGCTATATCTCGCACTTCGTATAGTGTGCTCAAGATATCTCAGACTTCTTTCGATGTCTGGACCTCGGATACATGGCCGATCTGTATATCCGTGATATTGAGGATGATCAGCACGAAAGCTTTTCCATCCTTCAGCTTCCATCTGGCGATTGCTGCGTCGTCGGCTTTGAGTTTCCCTTTTGCACCTGTAACAACGTCGTACAATTCTTTTGCCATTAGTATAGTTTTCATCTTAAATTTCCACAGATGATAATTGGCTCCATCAAGCTTGTCCATGATAGGATTGGCTTTCCCTTGGGAATCCATGTGCAAGAATTAGTCTAAGTGATAGGATAAACTATCAGTGACTTAAGTATGAAAATTTGATACTGAAAATACAGAACAAGAAAACAGTTACTCTATCGGCTAGTAGAGTCTTGTGCTGTGGAAGCTTATCAAGCTATAAACATAGCTCTGATACATGTTGGGAGAAGAGAGAGGGAGGAAGAATGAATGACGGACACGAACGAGAAACGAACTCGAACAGAAAGTGTTCGTGCGCAGAGGAATAAATTATTTGACTCTCTCCCTAAGCATGACTACGTCTATCAGAATGAACAAAACTTTAGTAATAGAAATCACAGTCATTTCTAGATTACGTAGCCAAACAGAGAGAGAAAATATACACAAGAAAACTCAGGTAGAGAGAGAATGAGTCCAAAATACCAAAATCTCAATATTCACAATATGACAAAACATGCCAAGGTTTCCCTACATCAAAGTGGCTCGAGTTCCTACAGTGGAGTTGCATGGAAAGTCCACTTAACTCAGTTAACTCAACTAACAGGGATCCACGTGTGTAACTGCATGCATGGATATTGCATGTACTGCATGTCAACTCTCAAAACTGCCTAGACATGTGTAGATCATAAAAACCACTTTGCATGTTGCATGCACTGATTGCATGTGGCTTGCATGCACACTGAATGACATTGCATGCTATCTGAACTTCTGCATGACATCAAATTCCTAACATGCTCAACTCACATACCTTTATGTACAAACAAAGTTTACAATGGAAATAACATGGGTATGGCCCCAAAACTCGAGATAAGAAGATATTATTTTACTAATCTTCACAATAGATACTTGCTTCTCTCTCTCTCTCTCTCTCTCTCTCTCTCTCTCTCTCTCTCTCTCTCTCTCTCTCTCTCTCTCTCTCTCTCTCTCTCTCTCTCTCTCTCTCTCTCTCTCTCTCTCTCTCTCTCTCTCTCTCTCTCTCAAAAAAAGAAAAAAAAAACATAAGAACATACAATCTCAATAACATCCAGATCCAACAATTAGCAAATACAAAAAAAACATGAGAGATGGAGGAAAAGAGATAGAGAGCAAGAACATTCACAAGTCCATTCCATAATAGAACCAATCTGCTTGTATTGAAATGAAGATCTAAACATGATGAGCAACTTGAGTTTGCCCCTATTTATAGTAGAGAGAAGGGCCTTGGCCTCAAAATCCTATTGGCCCATTTCTACCTCCCTAACTATTCAAACTTAAAAAAGAGTGAGAACCCATTCAATAATTGAAGAAACCAATTTGAATTTGAATTTGAACCAATTTTGGTGGGAGTCCCAACTTTATTCACTAAGTTGGCATTTAGGCCCTGTGACATTAAAAGTCCTGCAAAAGGCCTAAAGTCCTTTTATAGACTTCCTAATTATCAAGTAACTATGTGATCTTCGGGTTGGTGGACTTACACATGCACGGTGCCAAATCTCTCTCACTTATTAACTAGGGTTCGGGTTGTCTAGGGATCCGCAAACCCTCCAACACTTGGAATGGCTCTGATACCATGTGAAAAATGCAGTAAAATAAGCCCATTTGATCCTAGAAATGATGGAGAAAGCACCTACTTAAGATCCAAACAAGATCTAGAAGCTAGATTACAAATCAATGCATTGATTCCTAGCTTATCTTGGCTTGAACTCCATGAATTAGCTCCAAAACCCTTCACACACGTGAATGTATGGCCTGTTGCTGCCTATGTACTGTACCTGCAACTCCAATCTCATTCAATGCGTGAAGTTTTTAGCACGTGTGAACTTCACCACACACCCTACAGGATCTTACTGAAGTGTTGTGATTGCACAAGATTGATCAAAGAACAGATTACTTGAAAAACCTATGGCAAGAGCACAATGGCATACAACAGACAGAAAAAACTAACTTCTCACTATGAGGATTCAATGTCAGAAATAATTCTAAGTGCTCAGTATGGGAAAAACAGCCTACTCTTGGATAGAGAGAGAAAATATATACTAGAAAACTCGGGTAGAGAGAGAATGAGTCCAACACACCAAAATCTCATTATTCACAATATGGCAAAAGATGCCAAAGCTTCCCTACATCAAAGTGTCTCGAGTTCCTATAGTGGTATTGCATGGAAAGTCCACTTAACTCAGTTAACTCAACTACCAAGGATCCACATGTGTAACTGCATGCATGGATGTTGCATGTACTGCATGTCAACTCATAAAATTGCCTAGACATGTGTAGATCACAGAAACCACTTTGCATGTTGCATGCACTGATTGCATGTGGCTTGCATGCATACTAAATGACATTGCATGCTATCGAAACTTTTGCATGACATCGAATTTGAATCTACCTAACTCAAACTCGACCTATTCTAGAAGTTTATGTGCTCAATTCACACACCTTTATGTCCAACATAGTTTACAATGAAAATAACCATGGACATGGCCCCAAAACTCGAGATAGGAAGATATTTTTAGGTAATCTTCACAGTCCTCCTTAAAATATATGTTCCTATACAACATAGACCAAGGTTAGATCTCATCTTGATAAAGACACTCTTGAGTAATGGCTTGGTGAGAAGATCTGCAAAACAATTTGAAGATCCAACATGCTCCAATAAGATCTCTCTCCCAATGACCTTTCCTCTTACAAAATGATGAGCTACCTCGATGTGTTTGCTCCTTGCATGGAAAACAGGATTGTTTTCAAGAGCCTAAGCCAAGACATTATCATTCTTGATAATTGGAAGATCTTCATCTGCATAACACTTTAGCTCCAAAAGTAGCCTTTTGATCCATAAAACCTCCTTTGTTGTGGTTGTAAGAGATTTGTACTCAGCTTCATAGGATGATAAGGATATAGTTGCTTGCTTCTAATTTGATAGCCAAGAAACTAAGTTTCCTCCAAGAAAAATCGTGTAAGCACTTGTGGATTTTCTATCCAACATGTCTCCTACAAAATCTGAATCTAAAAAAGCAATCAAAGTTAGATCTTCTCCTTTGTAAAATAATCCATAATCCAAGGTAGAAGATATATACCTCAACATTCTTTTAGCCAACTTCCAGTGATATAACTTTGGATCCTACATGTGTTGTTTTAGCTTATGCACACTAAAGCTTAGATCAGGTCTAGTCACTGTTAACCATATAAGTGAGCCAATAAGACTCCTATAAATAGTGATGTCCACAAAGGATTTCTCATCATCTTTCATAGGAACTTTTACAATGCGCTCCATAGGTGTATCTATGCTTTTACAGTTTTCCATTTGGAGTTTCTCGAGCATGGAAAGTGCATATCTACTTTTACTTATAAAGGCTTGACCTTTCCAAAAATCTATTTCAAGGCCTAAAATATAGTGAAGAACTTCTAAGTCCTGCATCTTAAATTCACTACCAAGTGCATGCTTAGTTTCTTCAAGTAGCTTCTCATTCTTTCCACAAAGAATGATAATCATTTACATAGATGAGAAGAATGATTACAAAATTATCTACAAACTTATAATACAATGAGGGGTCATATTCACTAAGACAAAATCCGAGTGATCTGGCAATCTAAGTCATTAATGTTTCTATTATAGTTTGGTACAGATCTTGTAAATTTCTCTATGTTGGAGCTGTGTTTTCTATTTTGCACCTAATCTATTCGAGAGCACTCCAACAGAGTTGTTGGAATTTAATCTAACTCCTACTCATTCCAACAATCCTTCTTCCTTCTATGATTTTTACTCTCTCAAATAAAACCTACACTTTTTGTGGACCTTTGGATCTTCGACCCCACACCAGGCCTCCAGATTACATAGTCGACGTCGTCCACGCAGCGAGATCGTCATTCCTGACTCGCCTTCTGCGTCACGACGTCGTACTAGGCAGACATCGTCATCTGCGCTTCCACCCCCTACTGCTATTCGCACTAAATTCTCTATTCCCCCCGTCTCTGATGCTTCCCTCGGCTCTGCTTCCTCTTACGGATAGTCTGTGACCATTGGGGCTACCAATCCCATCACAGCTGCCCAGGCCGCCTCACCCCCACACACAGAACCTATTTTTCCAAACACACAATATTTTATGGATATGTTCGATGATTCCGACCCCCTTAGGGCCTCCGAAGTTTTCGAAATGCCCCATAGCCCTGCCTTTGAGCTCCAATCCCCTAGAAGAGGATTCAAACAATTCCATAATACTACTACTGGTGTTGAAGATTCATTCCAGCTACCCCAGCAACCTCAAGCTGAAGCCGCACCAGCCACACTTCGGGTTGAGCAAGCTGTCAAATCACCAAAGCAGTTCGACGCCACAATGCTTGAGGGCTATGAAGAGGAGGACCTCTTTAAAGAAGAAGAGTTATAGGCATCTGTTCCATGCCAATCAAGGACAATACCGTCAGGTCCTTCTACTGCTACCACCTCCACAATAGTAGATTTTGGTGATGCTCTCAGTTTGGTCTCAAGCCTTGCGCAAGTGTGACAAAATTTCCAGAATTCACACGTGTGGGGAATGTCCACAAGAGTGACTGATCTTAATTAAGCTTTGTGATTGGCACTATAACCTGATTCTAGATTGATCAACAAGATCTAGTTCAGAAGAAATGGCTAATTCACAATCTAGCATGCTAATCAACAGAATATAATAGCAATGAATTAAAGAATGAATAAAAGTACAAGATTTTAGTGTATGAGCATTAGCCTCAACGCGCGTTAGAAAGAGAAAGCTAGAGAGATAACAAGCAATATTTGTTTAGATCCAAAATGGCATGAGATAGCTACAAAACTTTCGTTCTTCATCATTGATTTTGTGGAGAGCTACACATATTTATGCAGATTGAGGTAGCTCAATGTAAAACCACATCCATCCATTCCAAAATGACATATAAAGTGACATCTAGAGTCTATGTGACATTTGTCAACTGTCATGCATGAAATTCTACCAACTTTTTACAAGTGTACTAGTTCTAACTAGAAATGTCCAAATTATCATGCATGTGTCCATTACACATTGTGCATGCCTTGCATGGGATCGGAGAATTCTCTCATCAGCCAGAAAATTATTTAGTTGGACAGAGAGTTGAGGATCGTCAAGCAACATGAAGAAAAATCCGAAGCTGAGAAGAAGACGGCACAACAATTGGCTGATCGTCTGGAAGAATATGTTAGCTCACTGCAGAATGCCCTGACAACCGAGTCAAGATTAGATGGACAAGGTTGTGCAGGATGCAAACTAACAAGTGTAGCTGTTACAGGGTCAACTGTAGATGGCAGAACAAGATCGCACACGTCTCCAAGGTGAATTGGATGTGACCACCCTTGAGTGTGATGCATATCTCCAGACGCAAATACCAGATCATCCGGTAACTCCGACGGAGATCGTATATTTTGTTCAAAAAAGTTGAAACTTACAAAGTGACGCTTCAGGGATTCCAAGGCCGCTTTGACAAATTCAAAGATGCAGCTTCAACTGAGTTGGCAAAGGCTAAAGCAACCATCAGTGCCTATGAAAAAGCTGCTGCTCAGATGTTGGAAGCTGGACCTCAAATCTCAGTTCTGGTCATGCCGCAATTCTCCCCTCTGCACCGAGCTGAAGCACCAATGGATACAGGGCTGGATTCGAGCATGGACCAAGGTGGAGCCCTAGACATTGAAGAACAACAAACAGGGTCCATCTTCATCAAGGACCACACCATTATTAAAAAGACCAATTAGCGTCAAGGACCAGATTCAAATTTTTTAGCGCAACATCATCATGAGTCCTCGCGTGGTGGTTGGGTCCTTAAGTTTAAGACCTCTGAAATAGAGGCCGACAAGGAATTGGATAAAATACCCACATTGGGAGAGCAGCCAGCTTGGAGAGTTACCATTTTTGAGAAAACTCTAGAATCTATTAGGAGTTATGTGGCCAACCCTCGCCAATTGCGCGTAGATTCATATTATGTACCGATGTCGCGCAAGAATAAGTGGAAGGATTTGGAATTGGGCATGGACAAAGTTACTATCCATATGTCAAATTGGCCAGTCATCCATCAACCTTACACTTGGGACATATCAGTGGATTTCCACCGGGTATTACAAGCATACCAGTAGGAGTATATACACTCTCTTGATCTGACAATGAGACAATCGACACATTTTGCGAAAGACTTGACTCTGTTGACATCCGTGACAACGAGATGGGATTATTGCCTTCCTCCTTTGTCATTCAATCCAAATAAGCCAATGGCCTCAGAGAATATCAAGGATTAGCTGTCGGTGACTCGACTGTATTTTCGCATAGCAATAATGAGAGGCTCCTAAGAATCTCGCTTCACGTCTTGGACAACTTCAAAATGGATTGCCGGAGTCCGTCATTGTTTTTTGCCGATAATTTGGATTTTAATACTGCTCGACTTGACTTCATGGAGAAGGTGCAGTATCATTTAATAAAGATTCGTCGTGAAGCCAATAAAATCCCACAGTAACTGCATCTTGTAGGTGTCGTGGGTCCGCCACCAGTTTTGGTGGGGGATACTTTTGGAGGGTTTGTGATTCCCAAGACAACCCTAACCCTAGTTAGTAAGTGAGAGGGATTTGGCACCCTACGTGTGTAAGTCCAATCCGATGATCACATTGTTATTTGATTAGTTACAAGTCAATAAAAGGACTAAGTCTTTTTTGTGGGACTTTTAACATCGCAGGGCCTAAATGTCAAGTTAGTGAATAAAGTTTGGTTTCTCTCCAATTTGGATGGTTCCCACTCTTTTTTAAATTTGAATAATTAGGGAGGCAAAAATGGACCAATAGGATTCAGAGGCCAGGGTCCTCCTCTCTACTATAAAAAGGGACCAACTCGAGTTTCTACACATGCATATTTTTTCATTTCAGTAAAGCAGATTGGTTCTCTTGTGAAATGAATTGATGAATGTCCTTGCTCTCTATCACTTTTCCTCCATCTCTCATGCTTTCTTTGGATTTATCAATTGTTGGATCTGATTGTTATTGAGATTGCATGTTATTATACTTTTTATGAGGGAGAAAGAGAGAGAGAGAGAGAGAGAGAGAGAGAGAGAAAGAGTAAGCTATCTTGTTGTGGATCTAGTGTTAACAGATGTAGTGTTAATGCTTAGGGTTAATGGATGTTAGAGTTAGATGTGAATCTTCCATTCATGCTGAGACCTGAGCTATACTATCGCTCTCATGGGAACAAATCTATGCGTGACACCTAACTTCATTTCTTTGATGTTAGATTGATTAGATCTTGGATCGAGGTTAGTCAAGGAAAGAAACCCACCACATGTAGTCGAGTAGAGCCTTGGCCTTCAACTTGATGTGAACTAGAGTCACCAAAGAAGATATACTTTGATTTTGTAGCTGTGAGTGTAGAGAAGAGGTCTTTGCATGGCATCATGTGCTAAGAAGCACCTGATTCGAGATACCATTGATGGGCATCTCTATTGGGTTGATCTTGTACCATTAGCACTTTATTATCATCTTGGAAACCTCTGATTGTGTCAAAGTTGCCTTCTTGTTGCTACCACATCTTGTTCCTCACTTCATTTTGCTTGAGGACGCGACAGTCTTTGATGTCATGGTTGGTTCTTTTGCAGTATCTACAAAATAGCTTGGTCTTGGACGATGATTGATTGTGCTGCTCCTATTGTGGTTGCGATGCTACTGGTTGTTCTGCCTTTGTCTTCTTATCCTTGAAGGCTTTCTTCTTCTTGGACTATTTCTTGTTTGAGTACACTGCCATGGATTTGGTACTCGTTGTCGTAGACAAGCTTTTCCTCCTAACTTCTTTCTGCAGCAGACTTGCTATCAATTTCTAGAGAGATAGCACAGGTGTAGTGCTAAGAAGCAACACTAAATTATTGTAGGAGGATGGAAGACTAGCAAGAAGATACATGGTAGAGTCTTCTTCTGAGATAGGCGAAGCCAGTTGGTTGAGCAACTGTTTGAACTCATTCAGATGGTTCCTTACTGAGGTGCCTTCACTCATTCTGAGTGTCAATACCTTCTTCCTCAAAAAGAGACGAGTGGAAACATTTGAGGTCTCGTAGATGCTTGTAAGTGTATCCCACACTTCTTTGGAGGTGTTGCAGTTGGACACATGAGCAATCTGAGTGTTCTTCAGGTTCAGGGATACAATGGCAAGTGCTTTGCCATCTTCTGCTTCCCATGCTGGAAGTAGTTCAGGTTCTGCCGGTTTGGGTATTGAACCATTTACGTATCCCCAAAGCTTCTTCTTGATCAAGATCATCCTCATCTTAAACTTCCACATGTGGAAGTCATCTCTCTTGAATTTGTTGATGAGGCAGGTCTCTGAGGTTGAACCTTCCATTGTAATTGAGTAGCAGAGATAAAACACAAACTAAATGAAACGGTTCTATAGAACCAAAAACATATTAAGTTCTATTATAAGTCCTAGACTCTAGTAATCCAATAGACCTGTGGCTCTGATACCACTTTATTAGGGACTGATACCAACTTGAGAGATGCAATGGATTATGAATTATCAGTTCTGATACCACATTGGTTGACGTTTGGATTGATGTCAAGTGATGCAACAAAGAATTCTTGATAATAGGATCGTAGATTACTTAGAGAATGGAGTCTTATGAGCTGTTCTTTTGCAATGAATCAGATTATCAGTGTAGGAGTCTTAGACTGCCGTGAAGGAGAGATTGTGGAACAACGACTAGGCATCTGAGACAGCCATGCAATCCTCTAATACTGATAACCTGGTATGAAGATAATGTAGAATCAATTTAGGCATAAGAGACAGCCATACAATTATCTGATAATAGTTTTTGTATAAGAGGAGTGAGAGTTATCATTCAACAAGAATGCAAAACAATGTAGAACAATAGCGAATCTATATAATGAAGTTGTAAACACAACAATCAGATCACAATACAATCACGCTGATAGGCTCATGATCCTACTTACAAATTTCAAACAATTGCTAATGTTCTGAATATCTCTTTCTCTCTCTCTGTGATCACTAACTCTAAGGAGTCAGCTACTGTAAGACCTATTCTGGTTGTTTGATCTCTATCAGATGACTTATGATGAGACCTACAATGACCTATATTACTTGTCTTCAATCGCTCATTTACATTTATAGCAACTGGAAGATTTTGTATTATTCTAGCTTTACATTTACAAGGTTGCTTAACAACTGATTAACTGCCTAATTAGATAGTTGTTATTGGAGCATGAAGATGTAGACTGTCTGTACATGGAATACTATGTATTTCTGTAGAGTGCCGCCTGTATAATATCCCGTGTAAATCTGCAGTGTTGCCTGTGTAGTATCCCGTGTAAAACTACAGTGTTGGGTTTTTCGCCTTTTTGTCGCTTGTTAGAAAATTGATTCTTAGGTTTGTGAGCTAGTTGTAGATCATTGTAGATTATTGAAGATGTTCAAATCTAGTCTCTTGAAAGTCACAAATTACATTTGTAGAATCATATCACAGGTTTTTATTCAAATGGCATCAATAGGTGGCATCCTATTGAAGGAAAGAAAGGATCCTAAGTGCAACCTTTGTGGCAAGGGAGGATATATTTTCTCAAGATGCTACAAAAAGAAGACCAATCCAACCAAGGAAAACCAAGGCAAGGGGGCCAAAGTGAAGGATGGAGCTTCAAGTTCGAAATGCAAATACAAGAAGGACAAGTCCAAGGAAAGGTGTTTCCTTTGTGGAAAGGTGAATGAGGCTTGGAGTCTCACAAGGACTTGCAAGATTTGTCTTCAAGAGTCCATCACAATACATGTCAAATCTTTTGAAATTTTTCATTTGGAAGTGCATTGTTTGGTTCAAGATGCAAAGATAGATGTCAACTTCATGAAAGTAACTTGGATTTATTTTATGTCCTTGGAAAGTATTTTGCTTGGAACTTTGGACAAGTTCAAACTTATTGTTATTATCCAAGAGAAATCAATCAAGAATAAGGAGCAATCACAAAATGAAAATAGTTTCATTTATGCTCTCATGTCAACTTATGGAGATCTATTTTGCTTTGAAGGGATTTTTGTATCTCAAAGGTGGCTTAAGGCAATACTAGTTGAGTGTGATGCCTTAAAATATAGCAAAGCATGTTTTCCTTGTAAGCTTACATTAGTTATGAAGTCAAGGAAATGGAAATGTCTTCATAATGTAAATTCTTTTAGTTTCAATAAGATCATGAATGATGTGTTCATTCATAAAGATGAAAATTGCAAGTTTTCAATCTTAAAGGCAAGTTGTAAACTTCTTATGAGAATAAGTGAAGCATCCAAAGTGGACACTTATATCCATAAGCAAGTAGTTAGCTTTATTGAGATGGAAATGCCTTTTGATTTCAATATTAGAAAAATCGTGCCAAGTTGTGGTGATTTTTGGACTTATGTTTCTAGCATAAGTAATTTTGATAATCATAGGAAGTGCATATTAAATGGTCATACTTGTTGTGATCATTATGAGACATGGAGGTCTCAGATTTCCATCAAGAAGGAGCATCATGAAGAAGATCTTAAGGAGTCATCTCAAGGTTCAAGTGTGCCAAGGATTGAGGAGGAGAGTCTTTCTCAAGGTTCAAGTGTGCCAATGATTGAGGAGGAGAGACCTTCTCAAGTTATGATTCCAAAAAGAACTCAAGAAATATGGCTGATTCCATGTGGCTCACATTTCAAGGGAAAGAGGGGCATATCTCATGTGGTATACATCTCATACTTACTTCTCTTATGTCATTTGATGAATCAATTTGCTTTAGTGAGATCATTGCATCTCAAAATTGGAGTAAAGCCATACTAGTTGAGTATGAAGTCTCTCTTGAGAACATAGATGATGTTCTTGAAAGTTTGAAATTGATTTTAAATCAATTAGAAAGCAAATGATTATTTCATCAAATGTATGCTCTTGAGTCATGTAAGAGCAAAAGTGATTTGTTCACTCATAGTTTGAAAATTTGCATTGAGGCAAATTGTAAACTCTTTATGAGAGTAAGTGAATCATCTTCTAAAGACACTTATCTCCATAATGAAGTATTTAGCCTCATTGGATCTGAGAATAGCATGGTAAACAAGCATGAAGATATGATGCAAACACTTTGTTATTATAGCATGCATAGTTTTGCCAATTTGGATGAGTCTAATTCTCTAGATCATAGTAACATGATGTTAGATCTTTGTGATCCTAGTAAGTCAAGAAGAAATCTTTATTTTCTAATGGAGGAGCATGCACATGAAGAAGGAGCAAGCCTCAAGGTCAAGCATCTACATGAAATTTGGAAGGAATCAATTTTGGAGGTGCTAGGATGGTGCAAAGCTCTCAAGTTCATCAAAGATGTCAACATCAAAGAAGCACTATCATGGATATGGTGATTTCATATCAACATCAAGCTCATTGGCTGATCTTCACACCTTTTGAACTAGCAAAGACCAATTCAGCCCATGGAGTCAAGTTCAAGATCATCATGTTTTCCATCAAGCTAGATTTTTGAGGAGGAGTGTGAAAAATGCAAAAAATAAGCTTGGTAGAGGCCAAAAATCTTGTATATAGATAAACACACATGTGTGGAGCCTGTTCTCACGTGTGAAAATAGTGTACTTGTCATGTACCATAATCATATATGTTGTACATATGATTTAATTCAAGTTCTAGTGGCTAAAATGGCCAAAAACTAATTTTCTAGACATATGACACATGGCATCAATCTATTGATTGCATGAGCCACATCCTTTGCTTAGGTGTCATATCCCATGTGTAGAGGACAGCTCACACGTGTGGAATAAGCTGAAGTAGGCGAATTTTGACTTCTAGAAGATTTCGAAGTAGATCTCCATATAGAAGGAAAATGGACCAAAAGTGCTCAAAATAGAAGATTTTGTCCAAGTGTTAGTTTTGCATGATGAATCATCATATGACAAAGCACCTTCACACATGTGGGATTAGAGGGATGATCAGTATCACGAGCTCCCACTTATTGTATATATAGAGCCACATTTGGCCATAATCATAGTGAGACACCAATCTTGGTTTTGGAAGCAATTTTGAGTGATTCTCTCCATTTGTCTACATTTGTTTTGATTGTTTTGAGGTTCTATCAATGTGTAATTGATTTTCAGGTTGGAGTCCGTACTCAGACAATGTTTCACACGTGTGAAACCATAAAGTACACTTACCTTCAATTAATGATTGTTCTTGTTAGGATTTTGTGTCTAGAATTGTTCTAGATTGATCTTAATCTGAAGTAGATTGGTAGATCAAGTAATCTAACAAGCAATCCCTCTTGAGGATCAGATTAGGATCCACTCTTGGTCCTTTTTGTACTTTTTGCACAAGATTGATCAACCTACTCCATAATTCTAGGAATTAGGTCCTATAATGTAGGATCCACTACCAAACTAACTTGACCAACTTTTTAGATTTGATCTAACCTACTCTAGTAAAGGTTTCCCACATGGGCTCCATGGCCTCACACATGTGGGACCCACTAATGTCCATATTTACATTATTTGACATAACTAGATTTATGAAAATTACAGATCCAAAACACAACTAATGGAGCTATGATCTTGGGCCAATTTTGTATGCACATCTAGATTTAGTCACAAGATAGATTTCATCAAGATTAGCATGCTAGAATTGCATAAATCACTAAGATCTGATCATGAACATGAAAATATAGTATGGTACTATCCATGTCCGTACAACAACATATGGACATAGAAACTCAAGAGATGAATTATCCATATGAAATGGGAATAAAATGATATGTTCTTCATGCTGGTACTATTATAGATGTCAAAATTTCATTTCACCACTTGCCAATAGTATGCCCTAAAATGGCAACCTTTAGGTACTTAACCAAAAGCCTAGAAAACTAGTCCAAATGCAATGTACTTAAATTAGCCAATAATGGTCCAAACACAACCTCATCCACTTATCTACTTGCCAAAAATCGTAAAACCACTATTTAGGCCTTTATTGACAAATATGAAACTATCTCTAACTTGAGATTTCATTTTGGCCTCTAAAAATACCAAATAAAAGAACCAAACTAGTTGACAATTTTTCACACTCCCTCTTCAACTAGTTTTAGCATAGATTTAGATGGAACTACAAGTGAGGTTCTATGCTTCATAAACAAGTATTTTTTCAATGCTTTGGTGAAGATATCAGGCACACACTCTTTTGAAGAAACATGTTGAAGCTCCACCTCCTTTGCCATGACTTGTTCTCTCACAAAATGATTGTCAATGATTTGATAAGCACCATCATAAGCAATTACCATAATAAGGAGGAAGACCACATCATCACACTATATCACATTGAATAACAAAGAGTACAATGAACCCTGACTATAGAGAGAGAGAAACTAATAGTTGACTATAGACTAGCCTACAGCTACTTACAGGTGGTAACAGCTATCAACAGTCAATCATAAACAACAATAAGTTTATCATTGGTTTCTAACACTCTCCCTCAATGAGAAAAATACATTCTTCTATTCCTAATAAAGTATGAAGCTTTTCATATTTACATCTACCTAATGACTTGGTAAAAATATCTGCCATTTGATCTTCAGATTTACAAAAAACAAGATCAATGGCTCCATCAAGTGTTTTCTCTCGAACAAGGTGATAATGTATTTCAATGTGCTTAGTTCGAGCACGTAGAACTGGATTTTTGGCAAGGTGAATGCAGCTTTGGTTGTCGCAAGAGATAGTAGTTGCATCCACTTGTGGTTGACCTAAATCAACAAGCAATCTTCGTAACCATACGTCTTCTTGTGTAGCATTGTTGAGTGCACGATATTCAGCTTTTGTCGAAGATAAGACTACTGTTGGTTGTTTTTTACTGCTCCATGAAACTACAACTGTACCATAATTGAATGTATAACCACTGGTAAATTGTCTGTGTTCACGTCTCTCGAATGTACCTGAGAATACATTTAGTAGACTTCCAGTGTGCTTGACTAGGATCTTGCATAAATTGACTAACAACACCAACAACATAAGAAATATCAGGTCGTGTGTGTGTCAAATAGATCAAACTACCCACCAGCTGCCTGTACAATAATGCTAAAAATATGCAAAAAAATGCACTCAGAAAATGCAAAATTCTAGCCAAAACTCTGGTGACAAACTGATAGAATTAAATCACGAACGATTCGTGAAACTTTCGCAACACTCGAATTATTTTTGTTCGAGTTGGATCAAGCAGACTCTGTAACACAACCAAACAAAACGAGACGAATTATAAACGAAAACAAAACAAAACGAATCAAAACTTAAATGAGCTTTGACAATGATTCATGTTGGAAGCATACAAATTGTGAACCAAAATAAAACGAAACGAAAGAATTCGTGACAAGATCAACCAAGCTCTGTAATGCTTCTTGGTTTCCAAGGGGAGGCTCGAACTTGAGACCAAAGAAACTTTGGATGTCAAGATAACCAATTGAGCCAACACCCTTGAGTCAAGCTCTGTAATGAAATGAGACGATACGAAATGAAATAGGATGAAACGAAACGAAACCTAGGTGAGCTCTGTAATTGATTTTCCCTTGTAGCCAAGTCATCCAGAAGCAAAGTGAAGTGAATCACGAAGCCAAAGGATTTGCAAACAGAATTAGTTTGTCAGGGATTCAGATGTGATTGCTGGTCGCTGCAGGCTGTATCACTCCTACAATCCTTCAAAGAGTATTCAGACACTACTGATTTACGTTAACAAATTAATGCAACATTCAACAAGATCAAACCAAAGTGCAGAATAGAATGAACAAGCGCATTAGACACACGAATAGTAATAGACGAATTTACATACAATATCATACAATCATCTAGAATAATAATGTGCACAATAGTTACAAAATCATCTATTGATTTTTCTAATTCTTCAAGCACTGCATGCAGATTCACGCAGTGCGTTGGCATGAGAGAAATACAGTTCTCTCACGAATTCGAGTCTCGCTTACTAGCGGACCTTTGGATCTACAGATCCTATGCAGAATTGTCTCACATGCAAGTGGACTAGTATTTTGAATAATTCATCTTCTGACTTCTCGTCTTGCTTACTAGCATTAGACTTACTCTATGTATCAAATCAGAAAGTATATAGTTCGTGAACAATTTCGTGTCGCGTCTTGTAACTTACAGATTAGAAAGATTAAACATCTATAACTAATGTGCGAATTACAAGAGTGGTAGATTAGCCACGATCTAGAACACTTCTGATGATGTCATGGTATTTGGCTAATTTTCTTGTTGGCTGTTCATGGGGCATGACTGATTTCGTGTCGTGGTGTGTCGTGTCATGTTGCCTTTTGTCAAAGGTTCAGAATTGAAAGCTAGCAAAGATTTGGCATTAGAAACAAAATGTTTCTTCAGCTCCCTCTCAAAGCATGATAGCTTGACGACTCCAAGGCTGCTCCTGTGTTTCTCGAATAGACCTTTGTCCAGGGCCTTTGTGAAAATGTCAGCAACCATGTCTTTTGTTCCAATGAAGGTGGTCTATAGCATCTTCTTCCCAATCAGATCCCTGATCAAATAGTACTTGATCACAATGTGTTTTGTCCTTGAG
The DNA here is from genome assembly GCA_029204225.1 of Diphasiastrum complanatum. Lineage (NCBI taxonomy): Eukaryota > Viridiplantae > Streptophyta > Lycopodiopsida > Lycopodiales > Lycopodiaceae > Diphasiastrum > Diphasiastrum complanatum. Next base: position 25,067,820 of record CM055111.1, read on the forward strand.
TGAAACACAAGGTTTTTTGTTAGATGTATTGCAGATGTGTTGTCCATCTGCAAAACCAGAGGTTCGTTAATTGTTTTGCCCAATTCGTCCAAGGACTGTTTGAGCCAAATTATTTCGTTGGCCATCTTTGTTGTTGTGACATACTCTGCTTCGCAGGATGGTTGAGCCACAATGGTCTGCTTCTTGCTGACCCAGAGAATTGTTGTTGTTGATGCGATGGTGCATCCTCCTAATACACTTTTACAATTGTCCTTGAGAGATACTTAGCTAGCATCACTGTAGGAAAGCATCTGGAACCCCGCATCACGACAATAACACAAACCATAATCCTTTGTTAGTTGAAGATATTGCAAAATTTGTTTTGCAATCTTCCAATGTGTCATCATGCAGAATTGGCTCATCTTGAACACTACATAGGCAATGTCAAGGCGTGGGTTGTCTGCAAGGTACATCAACGATCCTATCAGTTTCTTGTAAGGTGTGAGCTGCATCAATTCTCTCTCTGCTTCAATCCTTAAACAATTTTCGTTCGTTAGCACTGTTCCTGCGAGCATTGGAGTATTCGGTCCTTTGCAATTCAGCATCTCGAAATCCTCTAGAATTTTTTGGGTGTATCTGGACTGATGAAGGTACAATTTACCTCCCTCATAGTCCCTTTCAATTTGTAAGCCAAGGTAACACCTGGCCTCTGCTAGATCCACAATCTCAAAATGTTTCGAGATGTCGTCCTTCACTTCAGCAATCAGCTTCTCACTCTTGCATAGTATCAGAGTGTCATCCACATACACAGCCACAATGATGATCTTCCCATCTGTAATTCTCACATACACATTGGAATCAGCCATTAGTGGCTTGAATCCCAAGGATTTCAGGGCTTGATCTTTTTTTTTGTACCATTGTCAAGCTGACTACTTCAGACCATAGATACTCCTATGCATTCTACATGCATAATCAGGAAGTGAATTTGAGACATAACCTAGGGATTGATCCATGTAGACCTCTTCATCTAACTCACCATGCAAGAAGGCTGTCTTCTCATCCACAATGTGGATCCTGAGGTCATAAGCAACTGCATATGCAAATAACAAGTGTAAGGATGAATGTTTGACGATAGGAGAGAAGGTTTCAGAATAATCAATATCATATCTCTGAGAGAATTCCTTTGCTACTATAGTCTTGTCTTATATTTCGAGACATCCCCATCTGGTCCATACTTGAACTTGTAAACTCATTTGCATTTGACAGCCTTTCGATTATCTGGTAATGGCTGCAACATCCATACATGATTCTTCCTCATGGATTCCATCTCTTCATTCATGGCTTGGATCCATTTGTTCTTCTCTGGACATTCAATTGCCTCCTCGAATGTCTGTGGTTCACCACTGAATCCACAGAATTCTTCTGATGTGAAAGCAGAGTTGCTTGGCACATATCTTGTCGGCGCTCTTCGTTGTCTTGTCGACCTTCTAGGAGATCCTTCTGGGACAACAATGCCTTTGTCTTTGTCTGCTCTGCTAGGTCCGAAACCATCTTGGTTTACAGGTACTATAGCAGAAGGCTACCTCTCAAATCTTTTGTCTTCTGATTCATCACTCAAATGCGAAGCGACTCAAAAATTTTGTTTCTGTGTTGGTCTTCTATTCCCTCTGTCGCTTGTGGCAGATCATAGTACTGTCTTTCTAGAACTTCATAGCTGACAGGATCATCGTTGGCCATTGTCCTGATCTCATCGAATCTGACATCTCTCACTATCTTCACAGTGTTTGTTTCTGGCATGTAGACTCTATAGTATGATGAATTGTTGTCATATCCTACCAGAAATCCATGTTCAGCTTGCTCGTCAAGCTTCATTCGAAGCTTATCAGGGATATGTGCATAAGCTGCACAGCAAAAGATTCTGATGTGAGACAAGTTGGGCTTTCTTCCCCACCATAATTCGTGTGGTGTCGTGTGAGAGACACCAAACTTCCCTGTCCTGTTCTGGATGTATGCAGCTGTAGCTACTGCTTCAGCCCATAGTACTTTTGGAGCTTTCGAGTAGGCCATCATGCATCTGGCAACTTCCATCAGAGTCCTATTCTTCCTTTCTACAACACCATTGTGCTGCGGTGTGTAAGCTGCAGTCCTTCTGTGAATGATACCACGATCATTGCAAAAGTCAGTGAAGCAATTCAAGATGTATTCACCAACTCGATCTGTCCTTATCTGCTTCACTTTGTTGCCAGTGCATCTCTCTGCCCAATTCACATACTTTGTGAATTTGTCAAGTGCTTCTGATTTATTCTGAATACACTCTGGCAAATTTATTATAATCATCAATGAAGGTTATGTAATATTTCAGGCCTCCTACCGAGATCACATTGAAAGGCCCACAGATGTCAGAATGTACTAATTCTAGAATCTTAGTCGTTTTGTAGGAGTCTTTGACAAATGGAGTGTGAGATATCTTACCCTTCAAACATGCATCACAGGTGGTCAAATTGTTCGCATTCAAGATGTTGACCCCTGTTATTGCTCCATGATGGCTTGCTTGGTAAAGTGTCATTGAGTTCATGTGGCATAGTCTCTTGTGCTACAGAGTGGCAAATTATCATGAGTTTGATGCACCTGATCTATAGGCAGACGTACCTTCAGATGATATAGATTACCTTTTCTTCTGCCTTGAGCGATCAGGGTACTGGTACTGGCATCAAGAACATTGCATGCTTTGTCAGAAAACATCACACACATTTCTGCATTAGCTATCTTTGCCACAGAAAGCAAGTTCTGTTGTAGTGTAGGCACGAATAGAACATCTTCGAGTCGTCTCTCTCTGTCATTCATGTTGAGCCAGAGTGAACCAATATCGTTCACTTGATGTTTGGATTTATCTCCAAGAACAATGAATCTTGATGGATCTACAACATCTAATAATCCTCTTGCAATATGCTGATGGCTTGATCTAAATGGTTTCCTAGCCTACTTATCGACTAAACAGTCTTGACAGACAAATAACTTGACTTTTCTATCTGAATAGTCGAGATCAAGAACAATAGATTGCTTAGATATATGCAATACAAAAGCATGATTCAAATGACCAAGTCCATAATGCCAAAGTAAACTTTCATTGATCTATACAGAATTATTAAGAGCTTGACAAAAGTAATGAGTTAATCTATACAAGTATCCATGCCTCTTTCCGAGTGCTAGGATCTTGTCTGTCCTATCGACTACTTTACATTGATCAGATTGGAATTCTACTTTATGTCCTAGGTCTATAATTCTGCTTACAGAGAGCAGATTTGATACATGTAGGACATTAGAAAGTAGTTTGGATTGATCATTTGCAAAGCTCAATCTTACTATACCTTCACCTTTGATAGCATGTGTGCTATTATCACCTAGGTGAACATATCTTTTGGTATTGTAAGGCGTATATGACTCGAATTAGCCGATATGGTCATGTGCTGTGTGGATCCGGAGACAATAGATTTTTTCTTCTTGTTGGTTATTGTAAAAGAATCCTCAATATGTTGAAATTCTCCTAATTCAGAGACCAAAATCAAATTGCATTCTCGTTTGGCAGATTCAAGAGCTTTATAGATAGGTAATATATGATGATGTTTTAATCCATTTTTGTCAGAGCATTTCATATCGGTAACCCTTGCAACTCACAGCTGCTTGGTCGCATGCATACATCATCTCTTTGACATTTGGATTAGGCTTGAACTTGTGTGACTAGCTTTTTTGCAATTTTTTAGCGAATTGAATCACTTGTTTCATTCTCCACAATTTTCATTACATTTGTACCCTTCAGGAAGTGCTTCATATATTTTCCGTTAATAAAAAAATTTCCAACCATCCTTTGCAAGAACTCTTTTCTGGCTCTCATACATCTTTTACTGGCACCACCACCTGGTGTCAAAACTTATAGTCTACGGACTCTCTTATTATGTCCTTTTGGTGCTTGACGATCCATTGAGACTCTACGCTGTAATCCATATATTGTCTACTGAAGAATAGTGTTTAAATATTTTAATTTTTTAATCTTTGCAACAAAACTGGCAAGCTCTATTTTTAGACCATTTACTTCCACCAATGTCCTATTAGTTTGTACAATGAACATCTTACCAATGGATTGTGAGGGTACAAATCACTTCTTATCCATAGGTCAATATGTTTTTTGCCTTCTAATCTCCAACAATGCATCTCATATGGGTTTAAGTTAACACCCCATGCAGCTTTGGTTGTCACATAATTCTTCTCTAATTTTACAAGTGATACTTGGTTTTCATCTTGAAGATGTCGAAGTTCCTAGAAGAACGGATGTAGACTTTTACAATATCCTTTAATCAAATGAGGTCAATGTTCCTGTGAAATGAGCATGATATAAGGTTCTTAGGCAAATACAAGGGTGCCATGCCTAGGGTCCTATTGCAATTAGGACAATGAAAGGCCCTCCTATTCTAACCCTATTCTAGTTGTACTTAATAACTTATCTGTCAGTTACTTATTATAGTCTATGCAAAAAAACCTACAATAGTCTATGAAAATGAGACCTGCATTTAACCCTCAATTCTTGCTCACCCTATGTGGTAACCCAAGGTAAAGGTGCCATGTAGAATTGCTTAGCACTAAACTAATTGTGATCAAGAAACTTGTTTACGCAAGGAAGAGGCCCTTTTTGAGTCCAAAAAGGGCCCTAAAATGTTTGAAGATATCTTGAGAATCTTCTTTTGCTAATACATTTATTTATCTATAACATTCAACTATGATCATACTACTCATTAAGAAAGTTTTCCGACAAAATTTTACTTGATGACTTAAATAAATATAAATCCAAAAAATCTCCAAATAGTGAACATGGAAAAATGAAACATCTTCTATTCCTCAAATCCATATCTCAAGAACACAAGATCCTTGCCACCCATTGCAAGAATGAGCTCTAATACCACTGAAGACATGCTAGTTGAAAAGTACAATACCAAATGTAACAAATTAGCCATGATATCACAAAGTGGGTAGCCAAAGAAAGTATTCATTCCCCAAAGAGGAGTCAAAGGAAAATCCTTGCAAGGCCATAATTTTTGCAGAAATTGAGCCATCATCTAACTTGTATAACCCATTGTAGGACATAATTACCTACATTGATCTATTAACCTATGACCTAAAAGTGTAATTTATCTATGAATGAGTACAAAAGTAAAGGTCCATTCCAAGCTCAAGTTCTTGTTTAGATGTCAATGCTCATTCAAAATACCAAGTAAGAATAGGTCTATTTTCCCAAGTAATCCCCTAGAAAATTAATCCTGTTGTAGAGATGATAAGATATAATATTTTATATTATTGTGTTTGATGGATAGTGAAACTTAATCAAAGTGGAGTGGTTATGGACCTTTTATAAGGGAAAACTTCAATTCAAATTGATGAAAAATACTACATATTTGATTTTTATGCTTTTGAGATATTTTAAAGAGGCGTGCATTTGAATTATCGAACACTTGATTGGAAGTCTTATCTGAATGACCATCAGTCATCCTAATATTTCTTATACAATTAGTGTGGTAAGCCAATTTATGCGGTCCAAATGAATGTCATCAGAGAAAACGAAAGTGTGTATTGAGGTATCTTATAAGAGCCTTTAATTAGGAATTTGAATATTTAACTTCTAATAATTTTCTTGTACATGGATATTGTGATGTCAATTGGGCAAGTGATGTAGAAGGCATGTGTTCTCTGTTTGGCTATATTTTCCTACTTGGTTCTAGTGCTATATCATGGAAGAGACAACCTATAGTTCCATTGTCTTCTGGTGAAGCTGAATATAATTCTACTACAATTGTTGTATGTGAAAGTACGTAGCTATGAATGTCAAGTGAAGAGCTTATGATTTTTCAAGATGCAAGTACAGTGATATATTGTGATAGCCAAAGTTGTATCTAGATTGGAAAGAATCCAATGTTTCATGCTTGCACTAAGCACAATGAAACACACTATCACTTTGTTCATGAAAAATAAAAAATAAAATAAGTGGAACTGATATAGCGCTCTACGAATGAACAAGTGACTTGCATCTTGAAGAAGCTTTTCAACAAAAACAGAATTTGAATATTTTTTTATCTATGCTAAATGTTTGTGAGAATAAACGTATCATTAACAAGGAGTAACATAGGATATAATACTGAGCTAATAGCCCTTAATGAGAACTTTGCATTGATATGTAGCAAGTTTAACTAATTACTTCATGTTGTACTCATCAAGTTTTCGTACTTCCAACTTAAATAATGGTCGAAAATCCCATTCAAAAACCACCGAGACCCAAATAATAAAACCTTGTTCCTATATCAATTTTGTATTAATCTTCAATTTCTTTATGAACGTGAAGATCGTAACAATATTTTTTGTGTCTCCTTTCTCTCACACCCCTCACGAAATAACGAATATGGGAGCGCAACTAATCTTCAACAGGTCCAAAAGAGATCTAAGGAAGAATCTAGAGAGAGAGTTGACACTCAAGTAACCTTGTCTCTCTAGATTTGAGAGGTTTTCTATACTAGAGTAATTTGATATGCTCAAAATCTTCGAAAGTGGCCCAAGTAAATGGGGAACAATCAAAGGCAAAAGTAATTGTATTCACATGAAAAAAAAACAAATGAGTTTAATTTCTTTCCCTAACTCGAGTGATTCAAATAAAGCGACTTGAGGTAGCTTCAAAAGTTTTCACATGACATATCTCAAAATCACCGACTTTGGTAGTCATCTGACTAGGTGACCTGCCCAACGCGTAGCTTGAGAGGAAATGGGAACTCAAAGAAAAATAAGTGAAATTTTGTAAATTAAGAACATATACTTGTGTGTATACTTCCCAGGAATGAGACAGAACCATCCTAGGCATGGTTCCTTAGGTTTTTATTTTTATTTTATTTTTAACTCCACCCCGAGAAGTCGATAAAACCCCTATTCCTTAGGAACAGTACAGCGTAAGGAAGGGTACCCTTTTCTAAGGAAAGCCCCTAGAACGGGATTCTATGCTCGTGTGCAATGCCCTACTCAAAAACACCAAGTCGAAATATGGGATGAATCAAAAATTGAATTAAATAGCAAGAAAAAACTAGGGAAACAAGAACATAATGGAGATCTGATCAACCTAGGGAGAGGTTTAAGGGAGGAAGAGGTTTTGCAAAAGGGACTGGTACATGGGCGGCTGCATAAAACACAGCAGCGTGAAGCAGATTGCCAAAAAAAACTACCACCTTCTTCAGGGTTGCACCCAAATTACAAGGCATGCCCCTTAACTTTGATTTAAACAAGATTTTAGTGCTAAGCTGGCAATATTGAATGTATTTTGGGCATTCATGCTAGTGGCCCTCATAGGCTGCAGCACGTTGCTGCATCATGCTAGTGACCCCAATTGTTTGGAAAATACTCATTTTGAGATTTTAGGCATTTTGGTTTTGGGTCTTATGACAATGTAGGCATATTGGGCAATCCGAATTTGAATTGATCATTGCCGAACCTGCCCTACCCATGGGGTAGTTCATGATGACCTACATCACTTGCTTGTGAAATGTCTAGAGAACAAAGCAGCATGATCCTTTAATCAGCATCTGTATTCAAAAACCCAATACACGATATTGATTCAAGACAGACCCACATCACATGCTAGATAGTGTAGCATTTTTGAGTAATAAAAATTGATCAATGTGCCCAATCAGAGTTTTCAAAGTTGTAGCATATTCATATAGTGCTTGCTATACAGACAAGCCTCAATAATGATAGAACATTACTGTGTTCAATATTTTGGATCGGCTCTAAAAAGAGCGTGTAATGTGATATACAAGATTCCGTTATTGTGTCCAATTATTTGTTCCTACATGCAACTAAAGAATAACATCATAGACAAGTACCGTTCGAGAAGTAAGCTGATTAACTGCTGGATTTGTGATTTACCTTTGATACATCACAAAGGCCTTATGTGTATAAGAATTGCTTTTTTGATTGCAGAGAAGTTTAATAGTCCCTTGTAGTGAAAGATTAAGCGATCACGTTATGCCATGTCAAAGTAGACCGTGTAGCTCTCATCCATGAATGCAGACAGAGGGTACAGTAGATAGTTCCTAGCTGGTCCATAGGCTATGAAACTCATTGGATGATAGGATGATAATCCCCCTTGTACTGAGAAGCTAGTTGCATGGTTGAAGGTTGTATCGTCTTTGCTTCCACTGCAACGCAATTCAACCCCTTCTTGTTTGGCTGCATCAATAGGTGCATATATGTAGCAGCCAGGCAGGCCTGCAGCTTGAAAGGAAATTTTGTGTTCTTCCCCAGAAAGACTGGGAAGTATATTAAATACCGCTTTCAATAAATCGTCATTTGGAATTCCTTCAGGTTTTGGTGAAATAAAAAGAATGGTGATGTTGCTGCCATCTTTGCCTTGATGGGCCAGATAGCTTCCAGGTCGGTCAAAAAGCTCCAAAGAAACAGCTTCAAATAGAAGGCTTGAGGATTGATGGAAAGAAGACAACCCTTCCGCTAGGCTCCTATAGTCTAGGAGAATGTTTGCAACTGGTGAAACCACATGGAAAGTCGAACTCAGAGCTGCATCGGTCCCTTTTGAAGGAAGTCGGTCCATCACAATAGATCCCGAATGATGAGAAAGCACAAAAGGTGATTTATCCAAACGGATCAAGGTTTCATTTGCAATGAAATTGTTCTTGTTCAAAAGACCTTCATGAGAAGCAAGTACATCTTGGCTGAAAGTGTACAGCTGACTTGAAATTGAAGGATCAACAGGAATGATCCATTCTGGAAGTGACGAAAGATTCATCGTAGATCCGAAGCTTCGCTCACCATCAGTTAAGCCAGCCAGAACATATGGACCAAATAAGATGGCATGAAGTGAAGAAAATTCTAAACGATCATCTGTAAAGACAAACGAGTGATCAAATAATTGCCAAGCCTTCAACGAGATAGTACTGATACTAAAAGACAAGTTAGGAAATTGCATACATGAAACTACTGGAACTAAAGCAGAAACACTTGAACCCACTTGGAAAAAGAGGGGCCTTGAGAAAAAGGACTTGAGAACCTCTAAAATGAGGACTGGGGTAATAATTTTCATTGTGATGGGATAAGCTTCATCTTGCTAGATGGAACGGAGAATTTTAATGTCATATATGCTGTAAAATAAGCAAGGTGCTCTTGCAAAATGTGTACAAGGCATATGAAATGTCAACCTACACAACTTTAGGAACACCATAGAACAATAAAAATCACGAAGAACTTCACAAACTAAATGCATATTAAAGAGACCATTCATCCAGTCAAATACAGTTGCTTGGACAATCAAATTTTCTAAAGCATGCAGGATTCAATTGTAATCTTACAGATATTGAACATAATATACCTTGTACTTTCTCTGTTGCCAGAATCATGGGAAATAACAAACTTAGCTCATCTTTGTCAGCCCATTTCCTTTGAATTGTTAAGAAGCTCCCTGCTAACAGTCAAACGAGCCAATTCTTGATCAATCAAAATGTACAAGCTCGTAAAATGTACAATTGCTTATATTGTAGTGAAAGTTGAAATTGAGCATAATTAAAAATGGGTCATGTAAATGATTGGCTAGATCTACCAGTGGAAGCATATTATCTAATTTCTATTACACACGATACCTGAAGTCGGGACATTGATCCTTTCACCGTTGAGTAGTGCTTGGCAACCTTCAGATGTTGTCCAAGAAGGCACACGCACATTGAAAATTGCGTTCACATCCTCGGAAACATGCTTCTGGAAAAATAAATTCAATTAAGTCCTTCCCACTGGAATTAAGAAGCTTTCATAAGTTATTTAGTAAGGAATCCGTACTTCCAGCAGATATGAACCCAACTTCAGAAATAAGCGGTATTATCATAATGAACAGACAAAGCAGAGTCGTAGGACCTGGTCAGAAATGAAGAAATGGAAAGTCACTTGGAGCTCAGGATTGTTCCAGGTGGGGGAAGCAACAGATTGGTTGACAAAAAGCTCTGCATTTTCCCAGAATAAGGTACTTGACACAAATTGAATAACATATAAGTTCGGAATGTCACTTTCTTCTTGAAAATAGACTGAATCTCCCAGCTTAGAAAATGATTCAATCCCTGCAATATGGCATACATAGATGAGGTGTGGGAAAATTCAAGGATCCAATCATTCACATGGTGGAGCAAACTTTCATATGCAAAATGGTTCAACATGAAAATGTCCATTAATTTTGCTTGAATATTCAAATGAGCATCTGTTGTGAGGTTATCCCATTTTGCACTGAATAGACCCCATACATATCTTCAACTCTATTGCATTTATGTAAGGGAGGATTTTCTTCAGGAATTCCAGAAAGTTGAATTTCTACAAAGTCCCTGGCACTTGATTTACCTGTCCCATAACAACACCAGAAAGAATCAAAAGGTGTCCCCCAACCATGATAGCTTCTAGCTTTGGAGTCACCAGGGCCGAGGGGAAGCATATAGATCATGACGCCCGGTTCTTGTCCCCTTTGAATAGAGAGCACTCCATTTAACAAAGCTCGCTCATAATAATCAGCATAAATAATTCTTTTGGTCCACCGGAACAGGTTACGAGCAACCTAAACCTCTCAAAATACCGATTAGCATTAACATTGTAAGTTCATATACTCAAAACTGGTTACAACAACTACTAGCCCCAAAACCCTTGTCAATTGAAAAAAGACTACCTTTAGCATGTTGTAAGTGGTACATGACTCTTCGTCTTCCGTGTGCAAAGTATCTCCGAGGCGATTAGGATCAGTCCTATTCACGGAACATGAGCTTTGAATATGTGCCAAGATGAGTTGACAAATAAGAAAACTCTTATACACTAAGACTAAGTTGACAGTAACAAGGATAATAGCTGGCAATGGGCACCAATCTTGGAGCTAATCAAGTTGAACTTTCAAAACTATATGCTAATCCAATGGTAATAAGGGTAACAACAGGTACTATTTTTGACAAAAATCAGCTTGAATTTTCGAACACGCAGTTTTATTGGTGAATTGGGATGCAACAAGAAACTATGCCACAATCTGCTAACAAAGAAATCTGTGGGCAAAGAACGTCCCATCTTGCTTCAGATGAGAAAGAAGTTTCTCTGAACATAATTATGGTAAGGTCATTCAGCTAGCTAATTTAAGTAGCAAACTTAAGCAGTCAAGTGATTTAAGCATTTGTTTTAAAAGCTACTAGCTCACTGATTGAGAATAGAAGGTGATAATATTCTCAATGGCCTTGTCTCTTGTTTCAGCACATACCAGAACTCTCCAGATGAAGTTCCTCCAGTCACAAAGCGATGTGAAGAGTTGACAGTCTCCAAGAAGAATTCAGAGATGTCCTGTTTCAAATCATCTTTCATATCAACAGTTCAGAAAATGTAGCTGATAGATTTCAGCTTTCATTCTGATGGGTCAAGAAATTAACTCATCATAAGACAAACTTACGGTGTTATCACTGAAGCTCCTTATCTATGCATAATTTTTCAAAAAGATGTCCAAATGCTCCCCATCAGCAAAGTATAGCATAGACCATATTCGCTCACCTACAGAGATATGTGCTGAACAAGCTGACCCAATGCTACATACATGACTGTCTCAAGAGACAACTTTAAAAGTATAATTATTAGTACACTAAAAACTAGTACAGCCCACTTCCCACATTTGGATGCTAACAACCAGTGTTTCGACGAACTGCAGTTCGAACCAACCGAATAGGAATGGGCACGCTGGCCTACACCCCGGATTCCAGTATGAACTGGCCCTGATAAAAATGCCAAGGGCCGATTCATTACACCCTGAGCAAGCAAGAGATAGAAAGGAAGCTTCATTAACATCTTTTTTCATGCCCAAAGCCATATAAGACCAAAATCATTACATTCATGTTACTTGCATCAAGACAGATTAGTGCCGTCAAACTAAAACTCCTATCTAAGCTTACTAGTTTAAACCTATGAAAATGGGGTATCTAGATCAGGACTATATGATACTGTGACCATTTATAGATCAACTGAACTTCTCTTCATTTCTCTGAATCTCTTGTTACTCTATTCTCAACAAATCTCACGATCCTGTCTCTATGACCACAATGAGCGCGATCAGACGGCGGGTGTGGCTAGGACCGTCCAGTGAGTATCTCAAGACGAGAAGGCTTGTTGCTGAGCAGGCTTCAGTCAACTAGCAGCTGGAGCACCTTAAGATGGCATGGGCCCAGTATGCACTCTAATACTCTATGCCATTGCCCCCTTTCTTGTTTTGTCTTTTAAGTTTGTACTTTGCTTCTGAATTCCAACTTTTAAGTAGTGAGTAGCTACTTAACAATATTAATGTTCAACTTTGAAGCTTGCATTTCGGATTTAGAGTTTGCAATTTGCAAATTGCTATTATACATGGCATTTGTCATAACTCATATGAGCATTTAACTTTCACTTCTCAAGAATTAAGATTAAATCTTGATCATTGCTACAAATTACAATGCTCATTGCTGTGAACTAGGTATGACTGCACCATCATATCTAATGGTCGGAGCAATGCAAGGAAGCACCACATATTTAATATCTTGGTATCTTCCAGCATAGGGACAATGTTATGTCAATGGGCATTGCGCATCGCTCAAGCCTAGATCAAGTTTCCCAATTCGAAACTTTTCCAACTTCCGCTTTGAAAGTTGAAACCCGATGTGCTTTGTACAATGTCCACAATTGAATAATCAATTGAAAATGATGATTCTTTCGTTTCAATTTTGTGCACTCTACAATGCGGCAAATTGCATTGCCATGGGTAGGCTCATTAATGAGACCTACCCCAACATTTTTTGGAAACCTTGTGGTACACATTGCTTGAACCTCCTGGTCAAGGATGTAGCCAAGATACCATGGGTCAAGGAGGTGCTTTGCTGAGATTCATCACCAAGAGGCCAAGAGCCTTGAGCAAGTTCAGGAGACACTCCACTCTGGAGGTACCCCCACCAAGTTTGTAGCTCAGACTACTCAATAATTACTATTGTGAAGATTCATTCACTACATTTGCCATTTTCCATTGTGTGTATACTGTTATCTATTATCTATGTCAATGTTCGGAACTTGTACGTTCTAGTTTTCTAAACTTCTATATGTTTATGATCTAGATTCAACATTCTTTGTCATATGATAGATCTAGATTCTAGTATCATCTATTACGATTCGGGGGCCATCACAAAAGGAGGTTCAAGGTGGTCGTGGTCTCATCTTCATTTTGGGATGAGGCACGATCTATTGTCGTGGGCATGCAACCATCTACACTATCTTGCACCTTACAGATCGAGAGGATGGCATGTTGGGCCTTCTATATGAGTTCATGGACAAGTTGGGCAAGTAGCTACAACAGTGTACAAACATCAGCGTGGAGAGGTATACTCTTAGCTCTATATTTTCTTGACTACTGAGTCCTTCCTTAGTATTTTGGAACTTTATTTTGAAGTTTACACGTTGACATGCAACATTTGAAAGTTCAAAATTTGAATTGATTATTGATGAATCTTTGGCTGAATTTTCAATTGACTATGGCATGTCATTCAAATGTTACAAGCTTAAGGAGATTCCGCAACTCTGGTGAAGTAGATGGGAGTGGTTTCATCACCCCTTGCATGCCATGGCCCACGTACTCCATCCATTATGGAGGAGTGAGCAGGAGTATGTGACGATAGTACGGGACCCACTATGCTATGCCTATATAGTGGTGGGGCTTCCCTTTTGCCATTCACTTAGTCTACCCAGGAGTTGGTGGATGGAGAGCACGTGCAGTAGCCACGATGTATGTTGATGTCGGTAACTCCAGTGCATGGGGGTTGGGTCGGCAGTGACCCTGTGTATGGGTGGATATGGTGCGTCGTTACTGGTATAGTGTGTGCGTCAACCTTCAAGGCAATCAGAGATCTAAGGGAGTTGTAACGTTTGTCAGAGCCGTCGATATCCTTTTAGGTGCACTCATTCTCTTTTATGCTTTTGCAGTTTTGAAATTCCTTTTTGAAATGTGGTGGTGATTTCGTTGCCATCGCCTCTGTTTCAAGTTTAATTTTGAAAAGGTTGTGTATGGTTTCAAGAAAAGAAATTTAATTTACTTTGTAAACTGGCTAGTCTTGTGAACGGTACCTTTTTTCTTTAAAACCTTAGAACTTTGGTAGTTTGAGTTCTTCTGGTAATCTGGAATAAAGTGTAGTTTCTATAAAACCATGAGTTTTAAAGAACTCTTTTAATTACAACTTAGAGTTGTTTTAGTCTCTATTATGAAACCCCCCCTCCCACAATGATGTTAAGTACCTTTTTTTTTAATTTGTTTTTATCAAATAAAAAATTTGGTTTGTTGGAGCGAACCAGCCAACTGCGCACTAGCGCCGCTGGAGCATGTGCCAACGGACGATACTAATCTGCGGGGGCAGCACCCGCTGCACACCCCCGTGTAGCTGCTGCTACACGACCGTTTTGTAAAAGGGAGAAGGGGGGGGGAAGTGCTTCTCTCCCTGACAGTACCTTCCCCCTCCCCCCCCCCCCCCCCCTTGAAGTGACTGATGGGACGAAGGGAGGTAAGCGCCTCCCCCTTTCTCAAGTTTTTGTTAAGCTTCTTAAACTTATATGCTAAGCTTCAAAACTCATGTTGAAAGCTTAGAACCCTAAATTGAAACCATAAGTGGCTTAAGCATAAAACTTTTGCTTAAAAGACTGCAACAAGGCCGTCCTTGCATCTCTCTCCTTTGTTAAGCCGTATCGCTCTCTCCTCATCCTCCCTCTATACCTACAAAACTCCAAGAGCTTGGAGTGAGGAGTGAGGTACGTAGGAGGAGGGAGAGGGGAGTGGAGCCAAAACAAAGTATAATAAAATTTTGGAGTCCTTATGCCATGTGGCAACCTTTGGGGCCTCCACATAGAATCCAACTTCTAGAAGGAACAAATGGGGCCTTTCTTGGGCCCCACTTGTCCTTGTTGCATGGAAAGGAGGGGAGGAGCTTGGAAGGCAGGGGTAAAGAAACGTATGTTCACTTTCCCTCAACCCACTTTTTCAAGTTGCTAGTTTAGACTCCCTTAGCTTCTCAGTTTTTGACGAATTTCACACCGTTGTTCTCCGTTTTTCTTCCATCTTTTTTCTACCCCTCTTTTTCCATGGACTCTCCTATGGAGACAGCCCAAGCTCCAGGCCCTGCATCGGCCGATATGGAGGAGATGTTGCGTGCGATTAATCAGTTACAACAACAGATTGTCAACATGCAGTCCAAACATGAACGCAAAGGCTGAGATGAAGGCCTTGTCGCAATCTCTTCAAGCCCACTTGAAACCAACGTTTACCCCAGAATTTTTTATTGGGGAGAAGAAGGACAGGCTCCAGGACGCTGTCTTGGCGTGGCTAGATCGATGGACTTCCCACTTTTCCATGCACGATCTGCCAGACAGCTCTAGGATCGCTACGGACATCATGTTTTTACGCGGGAAAGCGTACTCATGGTGGCAGGATCTCATAGAGCGAGCTATAGTAACACCTGCAAAGAGCAACAAAGCCATAAGCCCGAATCCAAGGACAAACCCTCTTCGGGCCCCTCTTTCAAAAAGGGCAAAGAGAAAGTTGTTGACACAGCTTCCCCTTCGGGACAGAAGAAGAACGGTTGTCTCAATTGGAGAGAGCAAACTGCGATAAGGCCAAGAGCGACGGGTTATGTTTCTCTTCCAAGGACTGCCCAAAGAAAAGGAAAAAGGGTGGCCGTTCCTTCAAGGCACCAAGTAAGTCTTTGATTTCTTGCATTGATGTGTCCTTTAAGGATGAAACTGTTTGTAATAGCTGTTGTTTTAACACCACGTTTTTGGACCTCATTCGTATGAATGGGCTCGTAGGCAGCCAACCCATGAGTGTTTTATTTGACGATGGTTCTACGCATAATTTTGCTAAATTGGCGCAGAAGCTCCAGCTGGCAACTGCACCAAGTGACCACAAGTATGTGGTTAGGATGGCGGCGGTTGGGGAGCCGCAAGTCTGGGACTAGTTTGTCCCTCAGTTATCGTTGAATATTCAGGATTATGTAGATAGTTTGTCATTTCATATCATGAATCTTGATAAGGTAGACTTAATCCTAGGTAAAGTGTGGTTTTATGCTAGAAACAAGTCGTTAAAGAAGGATTTGCAATGAACTCTCGACCGAGTGCAGGAAGAGATGAACTCTCGCGACCTGCACAGCCACAATTTGCAACAAACGACCTGCAAACCGCTTTGCAAAACGACCTGCAAAACCGCAATCTGTAAAGAATGACCTGCAAAACAACAATATGCAAAGAACGACCTACAAAATGGTTTACAAAACGACCTGCACAAATCCACGATTTGAATCAACTTGCGACCTGCAAACAAATGAGTTACAACCTGCACACAAATCTACAAAACTACAACTGCAAACAAACTCATCTGCAGCAAACGGACCTGCAACAAACCAACCACCTATGCCAAAACACCAGACCTAGAAACAACACTCGATTCATTTGCAGGAGGCTGCCGCTGGAGTTAGCCGCCTTGAAACCTAACGAGGGTTACCAAAATATTTTACCAACCCTAGACCCTTCAACACACATTTTACGAAGAGAGGCCCTACCAACACAAAAAAACATTTTCGAGTCCCTCCACGCACCTCACCCAAATCTCTCGCATTTCGTCCGCGTCCCAACAAGCTAACTTCGACAGAGCCTTCTACATCTAACTTCGACCGAGTCAATCACTCCCACTTCACCCGAGTAATTAAACATACCACTTCGACCGAGTCTTGGAAGAGATCAAACTTCGACCGACTCTGCCTTAACAATTTCGACCGAACCCTCCATACCAAAAAACTCGACCGGACCCTACATTCCAAATCTCGACCGAACGCCTCCTTCCACAATCTCGACCGAATCCCTAACGATATTTCAACCGAGCCCACCTAACGTAACTTCGACCGAGCCTCTTCAAAAGAACTTCGACCGAGCCATCCAGAACTAACTTCGATCGAGCACTAACAAACTAACTTCGACCGAGACATCCAGAACTAACTTCGACCAAGACATCCAAAACTAACTTCGACCAAGCCCAGCTAACATCATTTCGACCAAGCCAAGCTAATGACATTTTGACCATACCCAGTTCTAACGACTTTTCGACCAAGCTGACTTCTAACCGAACCGACACCTAGCTTACCCACTGATACTAAAATTAAAAAAAAAAAAAATCCGACCCTACATTCAGATTTTCAGATCCGACCCTACTTGAAATCTCGACCAGACAATCACTACTCAAATCCCGAGTGGACCGACTTGTTACTTTTTCGAGCCTTCGTTATTTTTTCGATACTTCGTTATTTTTTGATAGTTCATTAATTTTTCGATACTTCGTTAATTTTTCGATACTTCTTTAATTTTTCGACCCTTCGTAAAAAACCACAACAAAATTTTTTTTTCAACTGCGACGACCCTCCTTCAAATCTCAACTGGATAAACTCCCACTTACCATCTCGACTGAACCACCAGCCTCATTCATTCTCGACCAGACCCACTCCATCATGACCTCGACCGGAATCCCTCCACACATTCTCAACCGGACCCTCTCCTTTCTGATCTCGACTGACGACCCTCTTTGAGAACTCGACCGACGACCTCACTGACATCTCGACCGAACCGACTTAATTTTTCGACACCCTTCTCAATTTTTCGACCCAGTTCATTTTTTCGATACCATACATTTTCGATACCACCGTTTTTCGATATTCCTTTTTTCGATACCACAATTTTTCGATACTCCATTTTTCGATACCACCGTTTTTCGAGACTCCATTTTTCGATACCACAGTTTTTCGATACTTCATTTTTCGATACCACACTTTTTCGATAGGCCATTTTTCGATACACCAATTTTCGATCCATCATTTTTTCGATACCACAATTTTTCGATACCATCCATTTTCCGATCCACTCCATTTTTCGACCCTGACTCCAGTTTTTTGACCAAACCCAGTTTTCCGATCCAAGCTTTTTCTGACCAAATATCTAGCTTCAAAAAAATAAAAAAAAAACACCCAAAAGGCCTATCCACGCTCAACTTCGGTTTTTAATACCCCCATTACCCATACCCCTAACACCCCCATTACCCATACCCCTAGCACACCCAACAACTAACCGACATATTACCTTTATCCTAACCTTCAACTAACAGGATTTCAAAAAAAATAAAAATAAAAATAAAATAACCCAAAACCCAAAAAACAACAACAAACATACAAAACACAAAAAATACGATCTTACCCAATGGAACACCATTATGATCCCGATATCATAGACGACTATCCACCTAACATGGTGTGTCCTACAATTGAACAAATCAAACGTCATAGGTTCTACCGAATGCAATCACAAATCCATGAGCCATCCACAAATCCATTCGAAAGACGAGAACCTGATAGAGCCGAGTCTTCAAGAGCCCGAGCCCATTTTCACGGTGTTGAATCTCACAGGCCAGAACACACCTGAATGGAGCTTTTACTACTTACGGAGCTCATATTGAAAAGAGAGCCCCAAAATTAGATCTACCCAAGTTTGACGGTAGTTCGAACCCGAAAAGATTCTTGCAAATCTTTGAAAATGCGTGCGACATTTACGGCGAAACATCTAACGACACTGTGGTCCAATTGTTTCCATGACCATGATCGATAAAGCAGGTGACTGGTTTTTTAACCTCGATCGTGATGATAAGACAGATTGGTCAAATTTGAAAGAGTCTTTTATCAAGCGTTTCAAGCCCTTTCGTTTGATAGAGAGTCCTTTTGTCAAATTGAGTAACATCAAGATGGCAAAAGATGAACACGTATGAGACTATATTGAGCGTTTCAAGTGCTTAAAGAGTCAAGTACAAGACCAGCCCACCGAACAGATGCTCATCATCTGTTTTTTAGTCGGACTTCCAAGATGGGTCAGACGCGAGCTTAAATCCAATGACGAATATACGAGCCTCAAGTTAGCTATGTCTGATGCCATCCGAGAGGAAGATGAAGGATCAGATGTTGACGAATCTAGGAAAAGGAAAGCACCCCGTGCTGTTGTCCATGACTCAAAGCCGATCGAAGATACCTGAGATCAACTTTGGAAATCACAGCTGAAGTTACTTAATCAGCAACATCAGCTACAAATAGAAAAACTCACCAATGAGTTTCAAAATACCCTGACATATATCCAAAGTAGTATGCTTGGTCAGCCACACACTGCCCAGGTACCTTATAGACGAAAACCCATCTGGTGCCCACACCATCGGGCTACGCATCCTGCTGATGCTTGCCTTTCATCTCGGCCTATCCAAGCACATGCCATCCAGCGATATGAAGAACAACCATCACAATCTAGACATTCTTCGCATTATCACGACTACCCTCCAGAAAATCCAGAACCACTAGCCATACAAGATGGCTATGCGATTCAATAAGGGCCGATGAACAACCGATGCCTCATCTACGGTGAAACCGGCCATTTCATGGTTGATTGTCCAGTCAAGACCAAGTACCATGCCGAGTGTCCTAACTGTGTTAGAAAACACAGTTTCAAAGACTCTCCACAACAACCACCTAAGATCCTACTTGCCCGACACGTCAGTTATGACTCCCGATAGGATCCTCACGACAACAGAACCCGAGCATCGTAGCAACCTACCGCTAACCTTGATGCTCAATCGAGAAGTTCCTTGCAAACTTCTACATTACCATGAAATTCACCAACTCAAAAATAGAACAAAGACGTTATATGAAATGAGTCCTTGCAAGAAGAAAGTGAAACCGATATTCCGTCATCTGCTACCATTTCCATCCAAGAGCAACCTCACAAGGGAATTCAAAATTTTTCTGCCTTTCTGCAACCTCGATTCTATATGTCTACTATATGCTGAGACGATTTCCAAGGCCTTACACAGATCTGATCCTTTGATCTCCCCAACAGTAGATAGAAAGTCTATATCGAAATTCATTTTAATGAATCTTCTGAACAGAGGAGTACTACGGAAATAGTATCTTCTCCCTCCATGAATTTCAAGCTATATCTTACAACATCTACTATCACTGATGGTAGATTTAGTGTTACCTATCCCACCTTGTTTTTGACAAGGACATGTCAAAGTTCTTTACTCTAACTCCAAATGAAAATTGCAACTATCTAGGTGACGTGTCAATATTGATGAATGACTTTTCGTTTGACGAGTGCTCTATAGTTTTCACTCTCTGTAAAGATGGTACCATCCTTGTTTATTTTTTGTCGTTTTTTTTATTTGATAATTTCTTCTAATCGCATCTCTTTTTCTAGATTTGTTTTCAGTTCATCAAGGATAGCCATTGAACAAGGGACGTCATGTAGCATATCTCAAGAATAACTTATCATTCATCTATTAATCTTCAGATCACCTTATACAAAGTTTAGAATTTTTGAGCATATTCCAAATCTATGAAATCTATGTCCCTTTAGAGTTGATTCATGTATCTCATTCAGATACTTCTCTTCGAGTCAACTACAACAAGATTGAGAAAAATTTAGTTAAAATTTGTTCAATCCTCAGTCCAGTTGCATGTTCAATGTGTTTCAACTACGTGTTCCAAACGATGATCCGACCTTGAGCATGCAGGTTGCCAGTAACATCCCCACCAACAGATTTTTTGGGGAGGGAGAGAGTGGATTTACAGTCACCCACTAAAGCAGTTACACTACCGACAACAACATCACCAAAATCGACAGCCAAGGTCATGAACCAAAGACAATAACAACAAGGCTAAGAAAACAGATGGGCAATCCAAAGAGACTCAATCAAAAGAAGTACCTCAATTACAACGAAGATCCTTTAGAAAATGGAAGCACAAGCATTGGGAAATCAATCTCATTCTTCAACCAGCCCTCTTGCCATACATCTGCATCCACTCTCATGCCTATCGCCCACACCATCTACCGTTGTCACCACCACCACCACCCTTCCTTCCATTTCTCTATTTTCCATCATCTCGTTATCCATCTGAGAAATTCCCAATCTTTTTAGACCCTGATACTTTCGCCGAAGCGGTTAAGAGATCATTGCAAATGTCCTGCATAGACCAACTACCACCTACATTGGTTGGTCAGCCAGAAAAGAAGACTTAAGAAAGCAGGCGAAGCAACAAAAAGAATTAAAGCAAAGAAGCTGAGGAGGAAAGGACGAAACTTAAACAATAGTTAAGTCAGATCGATCTTGATCAAAAAAAACTTTCTGACCTTCGGCATTTTTCTCTCTCTTCGGGATTTTGCAAAAAACCCGAAGATGCCCTAAACAAGTTTAAGGTGCCCTTAGAAAGTTGAAGGTACCGTCAAAAAAGTGAAGATGTCTTTAACAATTTGACTTTCTCGCACTTTTTGGGAAAATGCGAAAAAGCCAATGGTGCGTTTAAAACAGCTTTAAGGTGCCCTTAAAAAGTTGGCGAAGGTGTTTTTAACAGTTTAACCCTTAAAAATAGAGGACCTTCTGGAATATATCTTTGTTCGCATTTTTCGAAAAAATGCGAAAAAACCGAAGGTATTGAAAATAGTTAAACTGTTGAACTGTAAACAAGTTGACTTCTTCAAAATAGTTGAACGGAAGAAGTCGAAGGCAAGTGTCGTAGTTTTCGGGAAAGTGCGAAAAATGCGAACTGTGCGACACTTAGTGTATTTCTGCAGACTGCTGAAAAAGTAATGTAAATCTGCAGGCCCCATGAGCCTGACAGACTCGACGTCATGAGCTAAGAAATCGCTTGATTTTTTAACATCTAATTCATTGGAAAGGTAAGTCAAATGATGAGCACACCTAGGAAAAGGAAAACGACTTAAGACTTATATTCCCTGGTTTCCTCCCATAGAAGGAAGTTTTTATAGGGGAGGGAATATTATGTACCATAATGGTAAGCCTTCAGTGACAGCCTCACAAGGGACAACACGTAGGTTTGGAGTTATCGACATGTTTTTGTGCCACGTGTCACCATCCTAGATGGTCACATGTCGTCGGCGGGACCGTGCTTGATGGGACCCACTATGCTATGCCTATATAGTGTTGGGGCTTTCCTTTTGCCATTCACTCAATCTACCTGGGAGCTGGAGGATGGAGGGCATACGCACGGTAGCCAGGATATATCTTCATGCCAGGAGATGTATGCTAGGGAGAGCCAAGGGCGATGGCTGGTGGCATGGGACGTTTGTTATCACAACAGGTGGCTTGAATGGGCATGTTGATGTCAGTAACTCCAGTGCATGGGGGTGGGTCGGCAGTGACCCTATGAATGGGTGGATGCGGTGCATAATCATTGGTATAGGGTGTGCGGCACCTTCAAGGCAATCGGAGATCTAAGGGAGTTGTAACATTGGGCCCACGCAGTCAAGGGCAATATACTACAATCCATGATCATTGCAATTTGTCATTGTTAAGTTTTATCATTTAGATTGTATATCCACTTTTTGATGATTCATGGATCATAGTAAATTCCAATTCTTAGTTTCATTTTGTGGTCCTGGCTCCTCTTTGAACTTTCAACTTTGACTAGGCCAGTTGCGTCTTGTGTCATGGTGAATGAAGTTTGGGATTGATATTCCCAAATTGTGCCAACCTTGCCATTAGGATCAACTCACAAGATTGCACTGCAGTTGCTTGACTAGAGTGTTCATTCTTGGATTCATGGAAAGAAGAGGAATCGACTCTCCTCTGAGTAGCTGGAGAGGTTGCACATGCCAACTTGAGACTTTTGACTAGACTCCAGAGCACCCCATAGCCTATACCCAGGTAAATTTCTAGTGTGGATTGTGTACACAAGTGATAGTACAGTCACTAGTGTGTTTAAACTTTGAAGTTTGAACTATGACCTATACATTGAACTTTTAAGTTTTTAATATTGAGTTTTGAAATTTGAAGTGATTTTTACTAGATTATGATATATATCATATGATTGTTGACATTCGGTCCTCTCGATTCTTAAATGCTTGTTGATCGGTGATTTCAATGCGGCATGTGCATAGGTCAATCTGGACGACATCAATGTGGCAAAGGTTCCAGATATACCACCAATTACAGGACGAGGAGCGTGTGTATGCCTATGTCCTTCATGAGGAGGCTATGCAAAGGATAGGTGAGAATTCAATATTGTAATTTGTGGGGCATGGTTATTGGAGCTTGGCATGATGCATCTGCAACCTACCATGATCCATAAATGATTATGTTGCATGCATGATTGCAATGTTGCATCGAAATGCATTTCGAACGATGAAACTCGTTTGAAACACGATGTTCGAAACCGCAGACCCGTTTCGAAAAGTCAAATGGACATTCGAAATGACTGGAAAAAAACCAAATTCTTTTGCTTGAGGGCCCAGATTAGGGCTAGGAATATAAGATAAGGGCTAGGCAATGGGCATAGAAGTGTGATTGTTGACATGTCATCGAGTACATACTACCATAAACGGATTTATTTTGTGCATATGATCCTGCTATTAGTGTTTTTTATGGTATCAAGGGCATGTCAAATGAGGCGTGTGTCAGAAGAATCTAAGGCTACTAGCTAAGTGTATTTGAGAAAGTGGTGAGTGTCACTGAGGGCAAAAAGATCCTTTCTATGGAAGAAATTGAGCAATGTGTGAAAAAGGAGATGAAACTAAGTTTTCTATGACACATTCAGTTTTTGTGTTGTAACAAGTTTTAAGATGAAGTTCAGAGGTGCAACATCAAGTTAGAAAAGTGCTTGGACAATACAGACATGGAGGATATAACATGGATCGGTCTCAACACTCAGCATATCTTGGAAATAAGTGTTTCAATAACAATTTCCTGGATCACAAAAAAATCGTTTGGGTGTTAGAAATAGTAATGGTAATTTTTTCAGATTAGTCATGTCTAGTCTATCTAATGGATTTTCATAATAAGACATGTCAAGGCCCAAAGTCCAAGGACAAACTCAAGGTACTAGACTAATTAATAAATCTAGAGGTGCTAGTTTTAGGTACTCGCTCAGTGTTGGTCAAAGTCAATGTATTTGAGGTGCTCGCATCGACTGACACATCGCATGTGTGAGCAATTACCCCATAGACAAAGTTTGAGTTGATAGTCCTAGGAATTTATACACAGATCAGTGCGAGCTACTCAGAGACAGTTGGAGCATCAGATTGGTGTCTGGGTTTATGTAATGACGTTGCCCACCCGCACTGTTCCATATTTGTGAGTTTTAAGGTATGATGTATTCTTTGTCTCTATCAATAATAAAGTGTTCTCTTTAAATTATCCAAGTTCTAAAGTTTCTTCATGTGCTCTTTAATTAGTAATATGTGTTTAATCTAATTCCCAGATTTTCTTGATTGTGTTATGCACACCCTAGATGATTAGTCTAGCTAGTTCTAGACACCTATCGCATATAATAAAAAACTCCATGAGTCCATACGTATAGAAAAGAACGTGCTATTATTTGAAAAACCCTAATTTTTTGTCTTTAAACCCTGGTCTAAATGTTTTTCAACTCTATATATGTTTTGGAGTAATTTATCTGATAGACTTGAAATAATAACTGTTTAATCCTGATTTAATAATTTTAAAATATTTACAAAAAAGTAATGCTTAGAATTATCAAAACAAAAATTTGGCCCATATTCTCAGACGCATTCCAATTAAAAACAGACAACAACAATAGAAAGGATCTTCGAGGAAACTATTGAAGTGATTGTTGAAGCCTTTCTGAAAAACTTACCATTGTCTTCCCCCTAGTCCAGAAAGAATATAAAGCAGCTAAGACTCTTCAGGATTTTTTCAAGTTCTAACACAACAGCAGTAAGTCTGGTTGACAAATGAGATGGTACATTTTGATGTTCTTACAAAAACAAATCATCAAGAACACCTATCCTCTACCCAACATAAATTTTTGAGTTAGATTGTTACAATTTTGCTAGGGATTTCATCAAGATTGATAATCGTTCATGAAAGTACCAGTTTCGGGTGAGAAAAGACTATATGCCTAACAATTTCCTATGCTATGTTTAGCCATGTACCTGGTACTTGATGTTCCCTTTGTCTAGGGAGCTCTATGTACTTCAAGAGAGGTTTGCATTATTTACGTGAGTAAAGTTTAACTGGCTTAAAAAACATCCAGAAAGCTAGGCATAAGAGCAATGTTCAGCAAAATCACTAGAACAGATAGAAACAATGACGGTGCAATTGATACAGCCATCGAGCAAGGGAGTCCAAGCAAGTCAGTGGTAGCACAATCAAGCAGAGAGGACACATGGACAGCGAAAGGGGATTGATCTTGCTTGTTTCTTCCATGTTTATTCTATAGAATCAAGATCAAGTTAGATAATTGCATAGAACTTCAGAACATAATATCAATACCTGGGATAGTCTATATGATACTATTGGTAGTAGGTACTGTAATGGAATGATGCGACTTGTGCAGAGCTTATCAGAATGAGCAGCACTAAAAGATATACCTTGTATTGCTCATCCCCGATTACCTCGTAGCGCATCTGAGCACCAACGACAACAGGAATATGTGTATTTGTATGGAATCCTGAAAGGCTATCTGCCTGGAAGAGAACAGAGAAAGCTAATATTGCATAAGATTCCTGACAGCCAGCATAAATCTTATTAACAAAAGAGTTCAAAAAGAGGCTAGGAACATGCTTATGAAGTATGACTGATTGTGCATGATATCTCTCTTACACTAAACTTGATCCATCTCCTGCTCCTAAGCAAGAATAACTCTCAACCTTCAAACTTGCATGATGCCAATTCGCTTATTCTAACGCCCACCTTAGCATACCCTTGCCAACAATACATAGGTTCTATGCTTAAAATGATTGCTCCTTTGAGAACGCTGCTTCTACTTGTTCAATACCTTTTCTGTGGTGTACATTCCCTTCGAATGGAGCATGTTCCAAAGATAAGAATGAAGAAAGAATTTTGAAATATAAAAATCTAACATAGAAGAAGTAGAAAAAAAAAACATTCTGAAAAAAAATTGATATGCATGGAACGGCATTCTATACGCTACTGAACTATGAAAAAAACACAAATTATACTTTATGTGAGTTTGGTAAATACCTCTACTGCCAGCATGCCCAAAAAACATGGTTTGTCAAACAAATGCGCCAAAGTTAGATGCTGTGAATCTCCCTGCATGAATAAAGAACATGAATGATCGATCTCATCTTCCTTTTAGAAACTATCTTGTCTCTCCTAGCAAAAAGTGACTCTCAAATCAAAAGTTGCATCCTTGTTTCATATAGCATTTGATTGAAACACTGAATAAAACATGGTGCATCGAAAGTTAGCAAAGCAAACACTGCAATACTTCTTGTAAAAGATATGAGGGTTTGTAACCCATTTTTCAAGAGCATGAACATATAAACAGCTAGTTTCATCATGGCACATTTGATGGTGGATTCCAGGAATTTATTCCCTTAAAATTGCCTTATTCTGTTACTATGCCTTGACATTTTGCTACCGTTCATTCTTAAAATAGCATGCATATAAGCAATTTGGTCAAGGAAATTGCAATCGAAGACATATATCAACTATCATGGCAAAGCAAAGGAAATCAACCAGGAGCAATTTTACTGTCCTTGCCAGAACCTATTTGGCATAAGAGCCCTTTAGAAAGCAAGCATCTACAGCAGTTACCCACCGAGTACAAGCATGTGTTCAAATACGCTGGGCAAGATGTAATAAAAAACTTACAGTAATGCTGTAAAGTCGATATAGCACGTCATTCATCCCACCCGTTTCTTCATTCAGGGATTGCCAATGCCTTTCAATTGTGTACTTTTCTATAACAAGTTGCACACGATTGAAGAAGTACTTTGCCATCCATAACACCATCTCAAAAGCTTTCTGATTTCCTACATAAGTGTACTGATCCAATAGTCCAGCCAGAATCTGAAATGAACGACAGGTTAGCCCTAATATGGATGCAACTAATGTATTTACGCCGTTTAGCCATCAAAAAAGCCCAATTATCGTCTCAAAAGCAATGTCAACGACAAAATGCAATGCAGAACCCGAAGGCTAAGAAGCCAAGTTGCTATATCAAACCAAAACAAGTTAGACTAATCCTAAATCAAATAATGGCCCTAGAAAAATGACCCAAAAAAAGACTGAAGTATACAAGCAGAAACCACACCTAGCTTTGCGGCGGCGCCATTGGTGCCAAAACTAGGTCACCAGATTCTTTCTCTCAACAGGTTTGTAGAGAAAATCTAGCAATATACGTGGTTTTTTCACCTAGTATAAAAATCTTATAATCCAACGAGGACCTAACAATAGGTCACTTCATTTCGGTCGCTTCAAGAAGGTTAGTTGCATTGAAATAAAAGCTTAATAGAGTATAAAACAAGCTTTAATGTATTTCTAACACTTCCTGACCAACCAAAAGCACTTCTAACTTACCATTACACTACTCTAATCCACTAACCACAACCGAAGGTCGAGAAAACAAGATGAAATGCTAACTAATCAACCTGGTTATCAGCAGTCATAGAATTGTCACCCTCAACCAATAAGAAGAAATTTTTTAATGGTATTGTAGATCTATCTTATTCATTCCTCGAACACAAACAATGGCAATGCATAAGAACATCGAAGAAACATCATTAGCAAGAACATGAGAGAGCTTGACAAAAACTGGAGTAGAGAGAGAGGGGGGAGGGGACATGCACAGTTGCCAATGTCTGCAACCTTCAAACATCTGAGTTTGCAAACTCATTCCAAGTTTGATAAAAAGTCAAAAAGTTTGAAAATGCTTTCATCGAAAAACCCTACTTTTTCTAGATTAAGATAGAAAAGGGGTTCAAAATATGCCAAAAAAATGTAAGGTTTAAAAATTCACATTGCACTGTGCTTATATTTCCAGAAATATTATCACTGTATGTGATGATTTACACAAAACTTCCTAACCATAAACATTGAAATTTGCAGTGAGTTTGCAAACGTGTTTGTCACAAACGCATTTGCAAATTTGCAATCAGATGCAAATGCATTTGCTTGTAACTGGAAAAAGGGGGTTGCTCAAGGCAAGGGACACTCCAAGCTCCACATGTTAGTGAATTGCAAACATGAAAACTAATAAGGACTTGGTGTATATAAGGGGAACCCTACGAGATGTCTCCTCCCTTATTGTCCTAGTCATATGTTTAAGTTTAAATAAGGCCTATTATACTAGACCTTAAAGAAAGATTAAGCATAAACTAGGAACTTGCAGAATGTCAGCCCCCGAGACTTTCAAGTGTAATGACTGGTTCAAGCAGCAGTGAGCACGGAGGGAAACTAGTCAAATTTGAGACGAGCCTTGGGATTGTTTCAGCTCTTCTGTTGATCGACACTAACACAAAATAAACCTGCTCAGTTCAGCACTAAAGGCTTTCGTCTGTTCAAACTTTAATGATCTCTTTGAGCCATTAACACAACAGAACAACTAGTTAGGCAATTAACATAGAGGCCAGACATGGATATGCAGCTGACGATGTACAAGGGGCCTATGCACGAAGACAGTACACCATAAACCTTGCTTATAAGTCTATGTATAACAGTAAAGAAGATGTCTTTACAATCTAGAACTGCAAAGGACTTTGCATTCTTGGAAGTGCGACCTTATGGATCGTGTAGTACGGTGCCCACACAGATTGCAGAGCTTCGAAACGATCAAACAATTCCGAAGGAAAACCTGACAAATAGCCAGTCCCAATGTTGTTCTGACACTCAGCCAAAGCCTCCACCAAAGGATTCATTTTATCCACAAGAGCATCCTCGTGAGTACTTGCCCACATGAGCGCTGTTGCACTGAGATAATGCCCTAAAAATGTGTGCACAAAAGTCAGTTTCCTATTTTCTAGATTCCTTTCTGATAAAAATATAATAATTGCTTAGACTTGTAAACAACGTAGCTAGTTCAATCCCTTATAAACAGTCTGCAGCTTCGTATTCAACCTCTTCAGTTTTAACTAGTCATCAGAGATAAGAAGTTATAGCCCACTCATGGACTCCACATGGAATATTGGGCCGCCAGAACATTATCTATCATTATTTGTCAGTAGGCCATGTGATATGGCCTCTTAGGCCCTGTAAGCTGATAGCATTGGGATAAGGTCACTAAGTCTTATCATTTTAGCATTTGTATCAGTTTGTTAATGTTATCAGGATCCTAGCCCTAACTTGCAGACCCTCTTGTTAGCTATAAACGGGCATGAAGCTTCCTCATTTTGCAAATTGATTGTTTCAAGTGTAGTCCTTAGCTTAGGTTAGAGCAAACTAAGCATAATCTAACATTGACTATAGTTTTCATTAATCTTCAGATCGGCTTGTCTTTATTGTTTCACATGCTGTGTTTGAACCTTTTCTATCTTTTGTGATTATATACATGCCAGAATTCCAGCCCCACATCAGTAGCAGTGAAGCATTGCGGCAAGCAACAGTCTCCATATATGAGAAAAGAGCCAATTGTAAATATGTAAAACCTAAACTCTTTATGATCATAAAACTGGAACTCTCAATAGGACTGCAGATGCAACAATAGTGCCTGGGGTCCTAAAAGAGACCTGGAAAACCACGGAAAAGATTAAGTGATAAAAACCACGAATGTCCATCACCCCAACCTCTCGATGTCTGACTCATGAGCAATAAAGTGCAAAGCTCCTTACTCTAGAAGGAAAAATGATCTCCTTCCTCTACAACAATGTTGATACGATATTGAGCTACAAATAGAACACAAAATAGAGAGAAGAAAGTGAATATACTAATATAGCACTAGAGAACAATCATAATCAATGGGTAGAGCTAACTAGAGAGGACACAACTTGACCATAAAAAACTGGAGAACCATCTAGCATATGTCAAAACCTGTGGAATGTCCTCTAATCAAGGCTCGACTACAAGCTGTATTGGACCATCAAGAAACGTGCAACCATCTAACATATGTAAATCTGTAAGAGATGAAAGATAAACAAAGTCTTGGACACCAACATCAAAGAGCTCAACATCAGCATCAAGCATCATATCAGCTCAACCAATTTTATCAGCCTCATAACACATGAAGCATAAAGAGCGCCCCATGATAAACAACAATTCGAACTAGAACAGGTTCATCAACCGGAGTAAGGGCCCAGGTTGAGTCTTCATTGCACTTGTGTTAGATGTCTAAGTCAGTTTAGTCTCTCAGGACACTTGTCTCATGGAGTCAGTATTGGCTATTGTGAAAATATTGTCCATATTGAAGTTCGTGCTATAAAATACTGTTGCAAAAAAAAAAATCATTTTGTTGATGGGTGGAGCTTACCCACAAAGTGACCTCTGAGCTCGGAATTGGGACTTTCCCAGCCACCATAGGCAGAACCGAGAGTTTTGAGGCCCGCAGTCTTTCGAAAATTCCAAACAAGAGAGTCCAAATCCAGCATTAGTAAGTACCTCAAATTTGTCAATTGAGCTATTCCTTGAGGAGAATCCGAGGCTAAACTGACGTTATGAAGAGAAACAGGCTGCAAAAATGCCGCCATTCTGTTTTCTGAACCTTTAAATTTATGGGTTTGTTGCAGAGTTACGTCTTGAAGTCTTCTGGGTGAGTACTGGACAGGATCAGGAGCTGCAGTCGCTATCTCAAGTTGGTAAGGAGCAATACTGAGGGCACGCAGTGTGTGGGATTGTAGTCCTCCATTGGTGCATTGCTTCCCACGGCTTCCCCTCGCAATTGAGAGAAGAATTATCCCAATTAGGGAGAGTGCAAACGCAAATCCGCGCGCAGCGAGACGATCCATTCTCTCTCCCTCTTCTCTCGCTCTCTTTGCATTAAATCCAAATCTCTGTGCTCTTTATATGTGCCCTAACCCTAAAACAAAAGCATACACACGTATTTCAACGATTAGTCAGCCTGCGTTCTGAAGCTGCCCAGCCCTTCACAGGCTGCTTTTCCCCTTCACATAAATGCATTTTCATTATTTTTGCCTTTCGAGCTGAAAGGTAGTTAAAAAAATTTAGAAATTCTTTAGCACCTTTCAAATCTGGTTAAATTCTTATGAATGAAAGTCGTTCTTGATTTACACCTTTCAGCAAGATAGCTTAGACCTATTACCTGCCTTTCAAAACACAAGCCTCAAATCCCATTGTCTTACCTCCTCACCATAAGTATTAAATTTTATTTAAACCCCAAAATGGCATCTACACCAAGCCCCTAGGTATTGTCACGGCATCCACAACATCTTTAAACCCTAATTGTCCAAGTGTTGATGGTAGGTAGCACAAGGCTCTCTTTCACCATCACATCATGTATTCTCTCTTGTAACATCACTCCAATTAGACTTAACCCAATTCTATTCTTGAAGCAATCTTGCGGCTTCTACCAACCCACCACCAAATTGAAGCAATCTTTGGGCCTTTCTTTTTCTTTCAACACCACCGATGTGTGTTCGAGGTTTGGGCTTGGGTGGTCAATCCCACACCAAGTACCCCCTTCCACAACACCACCACCGGGGGCGGATTAATCTTGGGGCTTATTTTCTTTCTTGGACATCACCCATGTGTGGGTGGGGTTTGAACTTGAGTGATTAATCACACCTAGGGACATATCAATCTTGGGGCTTCTTCTTTTTTTCCTCTGTTGTCACCCATGTGTGGGTGGCCGGGTCTAAATTTTGGAGCTTTTTTTTTCTCAAACACTAGCCATTTGTTGGCAAGGTTTGGTCAATCCCACACCAAGAACCCTCTTCCACCACACAAGAGTGGATGAATCTTGGAGCTTTTACCAAACCCACTAGCAAATCCTTTGCTCTCTTTATCTTGAACATCACTCTAATCATAACTAATGCAATTCTATTCTTGAACCAATCTTGAGACTTTTAACAAACCCATTGAGCAGATCCTTTGTACTATGCACACATAGGTGCACCCTCCAATCGAAGCTAATACCCAAGTAGATGTTTTGAGCCTTGTGTTCTACATGATGCAAACTATGCCTATAGTCAAAATAAAGTTACCTAAAAGTCTTCCCACATAGGAAATACTTGGATAGGGGTTGGAACTATGTCCATGTAAGTACATGTTCAAAATTCTAAATGTTATGTAGATTGCCATTTGGAACATTTTTTGCTTGGACTTGCTATGTGATGGAAAGGGTCCAAGTTGTACAAGATGAAGCTAGTTAAATTACTTATCCATGGTGGAAAAACAAAACTCCCTAGCAAACCAACTCCTCCAAAGTTAAGTGTAAGCTATACTTCTTGAACAAGCAAGACTCCCAATAACAATTGTTACAAATTCCACATACCAAAGTTCTTATCCACCACCTTAGGAATCCATGAATAGCTTACCTTATTTGGGCCAAACATATACATTAGGAAGAGTTATGTAAAATCATCTAAATGGTCAAACATGTAGTGCATATACATTTTAAAGCCCTTTGATCTCTCATCACAAAGGTTATCAATTTCATCTTGAAGTTAGTTCCAGTAAATTTTCCAAAGAGAGATATGTTTAAGAGAACTAAATCTTTGATATGGACGTTTGCTTGAGAGCTCTAAGAAAATAAGAGTGATCATAAAAGTATGTCTAAGAAGTTGAGAAGTCATCAACATCATGTACTTAGTACTATGTCTAATATTTTTTAATCTCTAAGATTGGTGATTATAAGCTTGGGTAGTTTAGTAGTCTTGAGACACAAAATGTTTAACGTCCTTCTCTATTACCATTGTATATGCTTCCTATGTCTTTGATAGACTTGAGTTGTGGAAGATTAATTCATGTTGTTTCAATAAATGTTTTATAGGAGGTAGCTTTAAGGTGAACATAAAACGTGTACGTTGCGATGACATTCATGCACATTTAGAAAGTAATTTATGATAATTATCTCTATGATCATCACTATTTTGTGAATGCAACTTTGCATACTAATATGCTTCATTTCCACACTTTGAACATTTTTGTGGATGTTTCAAGTTTACTAGCTTGGATAGGTTCTACCTTTTTGCAAACAAAAGAGTAGTTTGTATATGAGTCATTGTATATGTATGCATGGTCATCTTACTCATATATCGTTGAAGCATGCTTGTATAGTTTGTGATGGGACATTCGTACTGTGAAAAATTGTCAACTAGTTTTGTTGGTTTATTGGCATTTTTGGAGGCCAAAATGAAATCTCAATCTAGAAATAGTTTCATATTTGTAAATAAAGGTTGTTAATCAACTATGCAGTCCATTCGATAGAGAGCAGAGAATTTCAAGGTTGATGATTCTCGTTCAAGGAGCATGGATCAAGGAGGGAAACTTCTTGACGAGCCTTGGGATTGTTTAAGCTCTTTCATTGTGA
Organism: Diphasiastrum complanatum; assembly: GCA_029204225.1. Lineage (NCBI taxonomy): Eukaryota > Viridiplantae > Streptophyta > Lycopodiopsida > Lycopodiales > Lycopodiaceae > Diphasiastrum > Diphasiastrum complanatum. Next base: position 25,101,173 of record CM055111.1, read on the forward strand.
GCTTAGTTCAGCCCTAAAAGCTTTTATCTATTCAACCTTTTATCTATTTTGATCTCTTTGAGCCATTAACATAATAGAACAACTAGTTAGGCAACTAACATATAGGCCAAACATGGGTATGCAGCTGATTATGTACAATGAGGCCTATGCACGAAGACGGTACACACACTTTATTTGCCAATAGTGAAAAAACTGATTTGTTTAAAAAGAAAATAGAATATCTTGGTCATATAGTGTCTACTCATGGAGTTAGGCCAGATTCTAAGAAGGTTGATGTAATCGTTGGATAGCCTGTGCTAGCTGATTTGACAGCACTTCGTTATTTTTTTGGATTGGTAGTATTTTATAGAAAATATGCTAAGAGGCTCCTATATTGTAGCACCTTTGACTGATTTGACTCAAAAAATAGATTTGGTGAGTGGACTGATTTTCAACAAGAAGCTTTGATTAGTTAAAGCAAGTTGTTGTTGAGTGCATCACTCTAAAGATTGTAGACCCTCAAAAGCCCTATGTTATAGGTAGGAATGCGAGTGACATTGTTGTGGGAGCAACTCTAATGCAAGAGGATAGGCTTTGAAGTGAACTGAGAGTTTTGGCTTCAGCCACAACTAGCAGGGTCAAGGATGCGGAAGTGTGCCTTTTCCTACGCCTATCGCATTTTTCTGAAAAATGCGAGGTTGGTGAATTTACATATACCTGCACATTCTAACTCTACGAGAAAATCCGACAAATGCGAAAAACCCGAAGGTTGGTGAAAAATGTGCCAAGTCATATTATGGCTCAGTGCGAAAAGTGCAAAAAATGTGTTCGGTATTCAGTTTTTCAACCTACGAACCTACAACTTAATTCTAATTGCAAGAACAATCTCATTAACTTATCAAAACTGCAGTACCTACATTGTTGGAATTTAATCTAACTCCTACTCATCCCAACAACCCTTCTTCCTTCTCTTATTTTTACTCTCTCAAATGCAACCTGCACAAAATGGACTATTTTCTAATAGTCTGCATGTTTGAACCAATTGTCGCTATAGTCTGACAGCCGAAAAACCTGACACTCAACATTGTCGCTATTTTTCCTACCTTCCTGAGCAACTAAGTGTTTAGCGAAACTTATTAAGCTGTTTTGGGCCATTTAGGCACTTCCGAAAAAGCGACACTTTTTGCGAAAAATGCAGAAAATGCGACACTTCATTTTTACATGCAGTTTCTGACAGGCGAAAAAGATGAAAAATGTGACACTGAATTTTTTCTCGCAGTTTCTGACAAGCGACAAAAAGATGACACTGCAGATTTACAAGGGATATTACACAGACGACACTCTGCAGAAATACACAATATTTCATGTATATACTGTCTACGTCTTCATGCTCCAATAACAACTGTCTAATTAGGTAGTTAATCAGCTGTTAAGCAATCTTGTAAATGTAAAGCTAGAATAATACAAGATCTTCCAACTACTATAAATGTAAGTGAGTGATTGAAGATGTCATCAGTGTCAGAAAATCTGAGCAGATAGAAGTCATTGTTAGTGTCATCATAAGTTATCTGTCAAAGATCAAACGATCGGAACGGGTCTTACAGTAGCTGACTCCTTAGAGTTAGTGATCATAGAGAGAGAGAGAGAGAGATTCCGAACGTAGCAATTGTTTTGAATCTGTAAGTAGGATTACGCACTTATCAACGTGATTGTATTGTGATCTGATCGTCGTGTTCACAACTTATTATACAGATTCGCTATCGTTCTACACTCTTTTTGCATTCTTGTTGAATGATAACTCTCACTCCCTTTACACAAACACTACTATCAAAGAATTGTATGGTTGTCTTTGATTCTAAATTGATTCTACATTCTCTTCATACCAGGTTATCAGTATCAGAGGATTGCATGGCTGTCTCAGACGCCTAATTTTTTTGCAATCTCTCTTCACGACAATCTACGACTCCTACGCTGATAATCTGATTCAACGTAAAGAATAGCTCATAAAATCCATTCACTAAGTAATCCACGATCCTGCTTTCAAGAATTTTTTGTTTCTTCAGTTGACATCAATCCAAACGTCAACCGAAGTGATATCATAGCTGATAATTCACATTCCATCCGATCCCACAAAATGGTATCAGAGCCCACAAAGTGGTATCAGAGCCACATGTTTATTGAATTACTAGAGTCTAGGAATTATAATAGAACTTAACACGTTTTTGGTTCTATAGAGCTGATTCATCTAGTTTGTATTTTATCTCTGATTATAATTGAAGGTTCAACCTTAGAGATCCACCTCATCAACAAATTCAATGGAGATGACTTCTACATGTGGAAGTTCAAAATGAGGATGATCTTGATCGAGAAAGAGTTATGGGGATAGGTCAATGGCTCCATAGCCAGACCGAAAGAACCCGAACAACTTCCAACTTGGGAAGCAAAGGATGGCAAGGCTCTTGCCATTGTATCCTTGAACCTGAAAGACACTCAAATCGCTCATGTATCCAACTGCATGTGAAGGATTTCAGATCATTCAAGATCCAATCCAAGTCCCAAATCTTTGGTTACAATAAGGAGCAAACCAACAATCCTGCCAATGTAGAAAAATCAGCATCTACATACAAAATGAGATGCAAACTCTAAGAGATATTGATCAAACATGAACCAAAACATAAAATATGTTTGCTGTTCGTACAATTACAATACCCTACTGTATTTCACACGTGTGGAACCGAAAATAGCAATAAATGATCATTCTACACACAAGATTGCAAGATAACACCAAGATAGTGCACCAATGAGTAGTAGAACCCAAAGAGAACCATGTATAATGATGAAATGAGAGAGAGAAGAGAGAAGATGTGTCTCTCCAATAGTTACATCCTTTTATAGAGTTTCCAAACCCTATTTGGCCACTTGGCTTTCCCTCCAAAATGTAAACCCTACTATTTTTGGGTCTAGATTCAATGTACCCAAAGTTCAAATTTGAATCTCTCTCAAACTCGACTACCAACTTTCCCACACTTTCCAAAAGTGTTTATTGAATGTAGTTTAAACTAATATAACTTCAAAAAGTTTATCTCTAAGTCTAAAATGAGTTTTGGCCTCTTATTAACAATTTACCAAAATGTGACTAAACTAGACTAAACTAGTTGAAATCTCTCACACTCCCTCTTCAACTAGTTTTGGCATAGTTTTGACAATAGAACTTTGATCCAACTTTAGAATGATCTCCATCCTAAGTATAGATCTTCTTTCTAAGGTTCTAAAGTATCTTTCATAATTGATATAGAGAATAGTGTCCAAATTGGATGCTTCACTATTTCTTACATCAATTTTACACATCAAGATATAACTAGAACATGAAGAACCAAATAGAATGTAAATGAAATGATTCCTCCATGTTTCAAACTTTGAACTCTCTGGAAAATTACAGCAACCAAACAATAAATGTGAGTGATGACCATTTGCTTGCTTGTCTCCTCCAACTTTGTCCTTTCTTGATATGTCTTCACCATAAAACTCCATGAATGTGCCTCCATCTCCATCTTGCCACAAGACACCATCAAACCTTGGAAATCCATGAGTAGGTGAGTATATACATGATGCAAATCTAGCACCACATGACTCCATAAACCAAGTAATTTGCACTAGTCCATCTTCAAGATCTACTTGACACAAGAAAATGACCATGAATTCACCAAAAATTGACAATCCCCAAGTATTGGCACCAAGTAGCTCAACACTTGAGAACTTAGCCATGGATGAGTGACATAATGAACCTCCAATAACTTCATTTCCATCAGCAAAAACAGCCAAGAATGCTAGTACAACTCCAACAATAAGATATTGCAAGACAATGTAGCTAGTTTGTCCATATCTTGACAATTTGCACACATCCACATGAAATAGGTCAAACATGAGATAGAACAAGTAAAGTAAACTTGAACAACACTTCCTTGCTGCTCCTTTGACCTTACTTGAGTCTTCAATAAGCTGCAAAAATAGATCCATAACATCTTTGCCAAATAACCTTCCTTTGATACTCTTGACTAGCTCCAAATTGCCACCTTTCCTTTTGTGTTGTTGAAGCCCTTTAAGACCAACCTCTTGATCTTCCTCTTGATCATCAAAGTCATTAAACAAACTTTTTTTTCCAGATCCATTACTTGATTTTCTAGTATGAAAAACATGAGAACCAATATCCACTTGCATAGCTTCATCTACACAAGAAAATTCTTCAAAACATGTGAATAAAGCAAAGTGAGTCGCTTCCATGTGCTTACCTTTCTCTTGATCATCAAAGATATCAAAGATATGAATATCTTCAGACCTGAACCTCTGGAAATACTCCCTCTCAAACATATGATCTAGATTCAACAAGATCTCATCAATGCTTGATCTCGATCTCCCACAAAGGTTAGTGAAAACAATGTCACCAATGTCACCATCATAAATCAAAAGATAGATTCCAAATTTTCCATCCAACATGAAGTAGAGTAGGTGAAGATGAGTATCAAACCTAATAAATCCAGCCCTCTTGAGTCCATAACAAACCTCAATAAGCTCACCAATGAGATCTCCCTTGCCTTGAAGAAATTGCCTCTCGATTTGTTCCATGTAGTCTTCTCCAACCAACTTTTTGCCATCTTGATCATGAGTGATCAATTCATAATCATAGAATCCTTTGAGTTGATGAAGAGATGTGAGATCCATGCCTTGGATCTTCCCAAGAACCAATCTTTCATTGCTCTTTCCTTCATAAGACTCCCTCTTAATGATTGCATCATAAGAAGTAGAAACCTCAAAAACATTAGAAGCCATGAAAAAAATGATTAGTACATTCAACATAAGAATGATTGAAGTACTCTCTTTTTTCAAACAAGAACTTCTACTCAATGTTTTAGGTAATGACTCACATGATAATGATTCCTCCTCACTATCATTCAAAATGACATCATTCAAAGTACATCCTACTTTGAACTCTTCACATACTTCTCTTCTTCTTGACTTGTGACTATCTCCCTCACCAAGTCTCTTGATAGAACCATTTGATCTACTCTCTTTATGAGGAAATGTGACTCCACTTGCTGCAAAAATGACTTTCTTGGACTCATCACTAAAAAATGTAGAAGAACCACCTCCTTCATGAATGCACCTAGCAACATCTTTTGACATATGATCAAAGAAATCATTAACAACAATCTTTTCCAAGGAAGAACCTTCACCTCCATTGATGAAGTTAGCTCTTTCCTTATCTTTTGCATGCTTGCACTTGCCATGAAGAACCATTGAAACACCATCATTATCCTCAAGACTAGCCAAGTTAGCACAAAGATGAACATCTCCAAGAAGCATATTAGATCTTGACCTAGATCTAGCATAAGGAAGCTTGTTAGACTTTGCATAAGATCCAACAATCTTATTGATGCTAAAAGATAACTTTGGAAAGTTGAGACCAATCTCCTTTTCCATTCCATCCTTTTTGTTAGCCATAACAAAAGCATCAAGCTTTAAAAGTCTACCTTGTCTATTGCCCCTAGCAACCAAGATTTCTTCCTTTGTAATGAAACAAGCATCACCACCAAACTTTACCATGTATCCTTTCTTTATCATTTGACCAACACTTAGCAAATTCTTTGAAAGTGAAGGAATGTAAAGAACACCATCAAGTCTTGCTTTCCTATTAGTAGAGAGACAAATAGGAATTGAACCAATACCTTCAATCACACACTCACCACCATTGGCCATGTGAATTGCTTTCTTGGCTCCATCATAAGTGACCAAAGAAGTAAAGAACTCCTTGTGACTAGTCATGTGTGAGCTAGCTCCACTATCAATCCACCATGAATCTTTGTCACCTTCACTTGATATTGGACTTGATGAACACATCAAAAGAGAATCACCACCACCTAGACCCTCATCATTAGTAGTAAAGTTGATTTGCTTGCTACCTTCATCTCTTTGCTTCTTCAAACATTCATTTGCAAAATGCCCTTTGATTCCACAATAAAAGCATTTCAACTTAGACTTATCTTTCTTTTTTCCAAAAGAAGAAGTCTCACCTTGATCTTGCCCTTTAGACCACTTGCCTTTGCCTTTGCCCTTGAACTTGCCTTTGATGAACATAGCATCCTCTTCATAATGAGATGTCGATGTAGATCCACCTCCTCTTGATTGAAGCCTATACTCCTCATTCACAAAGATCTCTTGCAAATCCACAATACTTGGCAAAGTCTTTTGAATAGCAAAACTTTGAACAAGATTAGCATGATCATCCAACAAGCCATTAAGTATAACTTGAACAAGCTCTACCTCCTTAATGCTTTCATCAATACATGCTAACTCATCATTGAATGCCTTAACCCTCAAAACAAAAGCATGAGTACTCTCTTCCCTCTTTTGCAAACTTTGAAAGATTTGCCTCCTAAGAGTAAGCACTCTTGATGTAGACTTGGATTCATAAAGCTTTTTCAAAATTTCCCAAGCCTCCAAAGATGATGTGCACTTACCAACTTCCTTGAGAAGTTCATTGGTAACATTCATCTTAATCATGTGTAGAGCTTTCTTTGCTCTCTTGTCATACCTCACTTGATCTTGAGGTGCTTGAGGTCTCTCCTCCACACCTGCAACAATCTCCATCAACTCATTCATCTCCAATAAGGACTCCATCCTCACCTTCCAAGTAGAATAGTTGATTGAGGTAAGCCTATCATTGCTCTCCAACATAAATCCACCACTTGTAGCCATGTTGAAGTGACCTGATCTTCTCTTTCAACCTGTTCCAATGCACAAAGCACTCTCTTGAATGTCAAAAAATGAACTCAAGAAGAAATCACAAAGATATGGAACCTCTCAAATCTCTTCTAGCACTTCTAACTAGAAAATCAACACATAGAATAGTGAAATCTTGATCAACCTATGATCTATCCTCAATCTAATGATTCTTGCCACTTCCTAAGATTGAAACACACTCAAATAAAGTTCAGTAACCTCACAAACTAGAGATCCAATCAAAATTAGGGTTTTGACAAAATCACAAAAAATTGAATATCTCAAATTCTACATGCAATTTCTAGAAACTTGGTATATCTTCTTGTAGACTCCAATGAGACCTTCCTAATGCACCAAAAATCATCTAATTCCAGTAAGCCAAGTGTTAAATCGGAATTGATCAAGTATATAACCCTATATTGAGTTTTGACCTACAAAAGATCAATTCTACACATGCAAAAATGCTGATTTTTGAGTAGAGATCAATCTAGCATGCTCTAGCATTGGTAACTCCTCAAACTTCTTGCTAAAGATGGCTGATCCTTTCATAACCTGAGACACAATAGCTCTGATACCATGTGAAGGATTTCAGATCATTCAAGATCCAATCCAAGTCCCAAATCTTTGGTTACAATAAGGAGCAAACCAACAATCCTGCCAATGTAGAAAAATCAGCATCTACATACAAAATGAGATGCAAACTCTAAGAGATATTGATCAAACATGAACCAAAACATAAAATATGTTTGCTGTTCGTACAATTACAATACCCTACTGTATTTCACACGTGTGGAACCGAAAATAGCAATAAATGATCATTCTACACACAAGATTGCAAGATAACACCAAGATAGTGCACCAATGAGTAGTAGAACCCAAAGAGAACCATGTATAATGATGAAATGAGAGAGAGAAGAGAGAAGATGTGTCTCTCCAATAGTTACATCCTTTTATAGAGTTTCCAAACCCTATTTGGCCACTTGGCTTTCCCTCCAAAATGTAAACCCTACTATTTTTGGGTCTAGATTCAATGTACCCAAAGTTCAAATTTGAATCTCTCTCAAACTCGACTACCAACTTTCCCACACTTTCCAAAAGTGTTTATTGAATGTAGTTTAAACTAATATAACTTCAAAAAGTTTATCTCTAAGTCTAAAATGAGTTTTGGCCTCTTATTAACAATTTACCAAAATGTGACTAAACTAGACTAAACTAGTTGAAATCTCTCACACTGCACCACCTCCAATGAAGCGTCAAACAAGCAGCAGTCCAAGAAGAAGAAAGGCTTCAAGGATAAGAAGACAAAGGCAGAACAACCAACAGCATCACAACCACAACAACAGCACAGTCAATCATCGTTCAAGACCAAGCTATTTTGTAGATATTGCAAAAGAATCAACCACGACATCAAAGACTGTCATATCCTCAAGCATAATGAAACGAGGAAGAAGATGCAGCAGTAGCAAGAAGGCAACTCTAACACAATCAGAGGTTCCCAAGATGATGATAAAGCGCTGATGGTACAAGATCAACCCAGTAGAGATGCCCATCAATGGTATCTCAATTCAAGTGCTTCTCAGCACATGACACCATGCAAAGACCTATTCGCTACACTCACAACTACAGAATCAAAGTATATCTTCTTTGGTGACTCCAGTTCACATCAAGTCGAAGGCCAATGCTCTATTCGACTACAATTCTTTGATGGCATCACTGCATAGCTTAATGGCGTACCTTATGTACCCAAGTTAACTAAGAACCTATTGTCTATTAGCAAGATTACAGATCAGGGTTATAGAGCCATGTTCACTACCAACCGATGTATTATTTTAGATGAGAATTCAAAATAAGTCCTCTCTGCTTACAGAGATGGAAATTTGTGTACACTGAATCACAGTTTTTCACTTTCTGTTAGTTGTTCAGATGCTAATTTATGGCATCAAAGATTAGGTCATCTAAACATGTGTTCAATCTTTATATGCATCACAAGAAAATGGTCAAGGACATGTATATAAAAGCTATTACTACAGCTAATCAGTCTGTCTGTGAAAATTGCTTACTAGGGAAACAGCCTAGAACTAGATTTCCAAGAGGACAAGCCAAAAGGGCGAAGTCCATTTTGTCACTGATACATAGTGACTTATGTGGTCCTATGAGCGTACCTTCATTAGGTCAAGCTCTGTATTTTATTACATTCATTGATGACTACTCCCGATTTACTAGAGTCATGTTCATAAAGAACAAGTCAGAAGCGTTCAATAGCTTCAAAGATTTCAAGCAATACGTTGAGAATCAAACTGGTCAGAGAATCAAGGCCCTACAGGGGAGTACTTGTCCAATGAAATGAAGGACTACCTATCTTCATGTGGTGTGCACCATCAGTTTACTACGAGTTATACTCATCAACATACAATATGCTCTTGCAATAAACCCAAATGTTACATAAATAAAATAGAGAGTCGAAAGTAGTAAAAAATGGACAACTAGTTGGCATCCTACGTGCGTAAGTCCAACATTGGGCCTTTAGGCTAGTATGTGCCATGGACCACAAAATAATAAAATAAGTCTTTAACTTAGACTTTACAAAGTTACAAGGTTCAAGTTTGGTCAAAGTGAGTTTGTCAAACTTGTACTATTCAAGTCTAAGATTAGAAAGCATGTCTCAAGCAAAAAGAAACACAAATGCATCTTAATGAGATGATGATCTTTGTAAAAATAAGTGGGCCAATGGAAAGAAAGAAGTCCCCCAACTCCTTTCTATAAAGTAAAGCCATTTCCTCTGTATGGGAATCCACAATTTAATAGAAGGAAACTCTACCATTTTTGGGTCCCCCCCCCCCCCGCCCTCTCTCTCTCTCTCTCTCTCTCTCTCTCTCTCTCTCTCTCTCTCTCTCTCTCTCTCTCTCTCTCTCTCTCTCTCTCTCTCTCTCTCTCTCTCTCTCTCCCTCCTCTTCTCTTCTCCCCTCTTCCTTTCTTCTCTGTTTTCTCTTCTCTTCTTCTCTATCTTTCCTTCTCTTCTCCCCTCCTTCCTCCTCTCACTCTTCCCTCCTTTCCTTATGATGTAAAGTATATTTGTATGTTGTTCATTTATTTCAAGTCCTATGCAAATCTTTTTGAATGCATTCAATTGTAAATGCCATGTTAATTATAGTTGTTTTGTAGCCTAACTAGTGGAGGAAAAAGCCATCTCCAAGGCTCCTAGTTGGATCGGGCCCGACTTGCCATTGTACTATACACACTTTCTCTCAGAGGAACTAGGCTTAACATTGGCGTCGTTTCCAGGGAGCACTGAAGAAACAAAACGTTTCAATTGCCAAAGCTTTGCTAGCTTTCAATCCTAAATTTGACAGAAAAGACACATGAAACAAAAATGTTCGCGAAGAATTTTGCGACACACGACAAGAAATTGTTCACGACACAACATCATTCGTGCTCCACAAAGGACCAAGAAGATCAACCAAGTACCATGAGGTACAAACATTTGATCTGGTATCGTGACATCAGCAGAAGTGCTTTAAGACGTGGCTAATTCGTCACTCTTGTAATCCATGATTAGCGATAGATATTTAATCTGTCGGATTAGAGAAGTTACTCGACACGACACGAAAAAGTTCGCGAACAATATACATTCTGCTTGATGCATAAAACAGATAGCCGAAAATATACAGAATATATGTCCGCCTATGAGCGAGACAATTTTGTAAGAGGATCAGTAGATCCAGAAGTCCGCTAGTAAGCGAGACGCTATTCATGGGAGAATTGTATTTCTCTCATGCCAATGCACTATGTGGATCTATCACACAGTGCTTGAAACCAAGAGGATCAACAAGTAATATTGTAGATGTTATGCACATATTATTCTAAATGATTGTATGATCTCGAATGAATTTTTGTCTGCTATTGTTTGTGTATCTCATTTACTTGTTTATTCAATTCCGCACACTGGTTTGATTTTATTGAATGCTGTATTAATCTATAATGTAGATCAACAGTGTTTGTCTACATTCTGGAAGATTGTAGGAATGATATAGCCGGCAGTGACCAACAATCATATCTGAATTCCACACGAACTGATTTCGCTTCGCTTCACTTCGTGATTACTTAGCTCTCAATAAAAATCAATTTCAAAGCTCGTTCAAGTTTCGCTTCATTTCATTTTATCTAGTTTTATTTCGTTTCGTTATAGAGTCTAATTGATCTTTTCGCGAATTCTTCTCGTTTCGTTATAGAGCCTGATTAATCTTTCATGAATTTTTTTCGAACAAAAATTATTCATGGATAGAATAGTTTCGTGAAAGTTTTGCGAATCGTTTGAGAAACTCCCATCAATTTGTCACCAGAATTTTACTGGAACTACACTCAGTTTTTCTTGTATTGTATTCCATTAGTGGTATCAGAGCCTGTCATAATCTGACATAGCCACAAAGCTATCAGATCCAGGAGGCTAAGCATTCAAACAAGGAACCATCAACAAGTGAGAACACAATTCATAGTAATGGCTTCAATAAGTAGCATACAGTCCAAAATCTATACGATCATTGACTCATCAGGATCTAACTTCCTAGCATGGAAGGTTAAGACCTCCCTGAGTAGATGGCACCGAGGAGATGACTACAACTACCGGCAAGGAGCTACACAAATGGAGGGAGAAGAATGACAAGACAGTAGTCGTGTTATCATCATCCATCGAGGATAGCTCGACTCTTGACCTAGCTACACTCTCTAAAGCTAAAGAGATGTGAGACACTTTACTCACTAGATTTCAGACCAAATCATGCAATCAGATCATGCTGCTTGAAGATCAACTAACAAACCTGCAGTGGAATGGTAAAGATCTCACTTCCTTTATTAGGAAGATGAAGGATCTATTCCTTTCACTACACAATTTTGAAGTAGAAAATGCAGTGTCAACAGAGAAGCAGCTTACCTATCTGTTGAGAGCCTTACCAAGATCCTTCCAGACAACCAGAACGCTGCTAGCAAAGGATCCTACTATGACACTCAAAAAGGCTGTTGTCGAGATTCGAGAAGAAGTCGAAGTTCGAGAGCACCTTGATCACAAGGATGCTTCTGACCAAGCACTCTATAGCAACAAGGAGAAAGCAAAGAAACAATTCAAGCCTAAGAGGGAGTCAGATCGAAGGAAGGATTGAGATCAGCAAAGACAAATGGAAAAACAAAGGAAGGTCAAAAAAGCAAAGTGGAGACAATAAGACGTGCATGAGATGCAAATGTGAAGGACATACTGTTGATTCGTGTTGGCTAAATTCAAAAATCGAGTGTATCTACTGTCATAAGAAGGGTCGTGCAGCCATGGACTACTGGTAGAACCCAAGAAACAAACAAGCTCAAGGCAGATAGGAGAACAATAATAGTTCGTCCTATGTCAAGGACGAAAATTCGATCGCCTACATCTGTCTAGACATGTGTGCAGTATCAACACCTAACATGCAGGAGATAATCCTTGATTCAAGAGCTACCTCGCACTTTGTCACATCAAGACGGATCATGTCTGATTTTTGAAGTGTAGATCCATCAAGATTTATTGTTCTTGGAGATGGATCAAAACATCAAGTGAATGCTATTGGTTCACTACGACTCAACACTAATAGCAGAGACAGACGACTCGAAGATGTTCTGTTCGTGCCTACACTGCAGCAGGTTTTGCTATCAGTGACAAGAATAACTGATGTAGGGATGCGTGTAATGTTCTTAGACGAAGCATGCAACGTTGTTGATGCAAGTACCAGTACATTGATCACTCAAGGTAGAAGAAAAGATAACATGCATCAGACTCATGGTGATTCGCCAGATACTCTATGGCACAGGAGACTATGCCATATTAATTCAATGGCAGTATATCAAGCAAGCCATCATGGAGCAATCACAGGGGTGAGCATCTTGAATTCAACCAGTTCGATAACATGTGATGCATGTTTGAAGGGTAAGATGTCACGTACTCCTTTTGTCAAGGACTCCTATAGAACGACCAAGATTCTGGAGCTAGCACATTCTGACATCTGTGGATCTTTCAACATGATCTCAGTTTAAGGCTCAAAATATTACATTATCTTTATTGATGATTACAGTAAGTTTGTCAGAGTCTACTTCATTCACAATAAATCAGAAGCATTTGACAAGTTCACAGAGTTTGGGCAGAAAGATGCACTGGTAATAAAGTGAAGCAGATCATAACAGATCAAGGTGGAGAATACATCCCAAACCAATTCATTGATTTCTACAATGATCATGGAATCATTCACAAAAGAACTACATCTTACACACTACAACACAATGGTGTTGCCGAAAGAAAGAACAGGACTCTAATAGAAGCTGCTAGATGCATGATGGCCTATTCGAAGCTCCAAGAGTGTTGTGGGCTGAAGTAGTAGCTACAGCTGCTTATATTCAGAACATGACAAGAAAATCTGGTGTTCCTCACACAACACCACACAAGTTATGGTGGGGTAGAAAATCCAATCTGACTCACATTCGAATCTTTGACTGTGCAGCATATGCACATGTTCTTGACAAGATTCGAAAGAAGCTTGATGAGAAAGCAGAAAAAGGATATCTTGTAGGATATGACAATCATTTGTCATACTACAAAGTCTATATGCCAGAGAAAAATACAATGAAAACAGTTAGAGATGTCAAATTTGATGAGAGCAGAACAATGGCCAACAATGATCTTGTCAGTTATGAAGTCCTTGGAAGACAATACTATGATCTACCAAATGTAATAGAGGGAGCAGCGGACAAACACTCAAACAAAGATGTTCGAGTCGCACCTCATTCGAGTGACAAATCAGATGAAAAAAAATTCGCAAGCTAGCCTACTGCTACAATACTTGTAAACCGAAATGGTTCCGAACCTAGCAGAGCTAATAAAGACAAGAGCATTGTAGTTCTAGGAGGATCTCCTAGAAGGTCGACAAGAGAACAAAAAGTGCCAGCAAGATTTGTGCCAGGTAGTGCAGCTTCTACGTCAGAAGAGTTTTGTGGATTCAATGGAGAACCACAGACATTCAAGGAAGCAATTGAATGTCCAGAGAAGGACAAATGGATCCAAGCCATGAATGAGAAGATGGAATCCATGAGGAGAATAAGGTATGGACTTTGCAGCCATTACCAGATAAGCAAAAGACTGCAAAATGCAAGTGGGTATACAAGCTGAAGTATGGACCGAATGGAGACATTTCAAAGTACAAAGCCCGACTTGTAGCAAAGAGGTTTTCTCAAAGATCCATATGGTATTGACTATGTTGAGACCTTCTCTCCTGTCATGAAACATTCGTTCCTACGTTTATTGTCTGTATATGCAGTTGCTTATGATCTCAGGATTCACATCGTGGATGAGAAGACAACGTTCTTACATGGTGAGCTAGACAAAGAAGTCTACATGGATCAACCCCCAGGCTACATCTCAAATTCACTTCCTACTTATGCATGTAGAATACACAGGAGTATCTATGGTCTGAAGCAATCAGCATGACAATGGTATAAGAAGAAAGATCAAGCCCTGAAATCCTTAGGATTCAAGCCACTAATAGCTGATTCCAATGTTTATGTATCTCAGGAGTATGCACCATCGCGTCGGGAGCAACAATTCTCTAGGTCAGCAAGAAGCAGACCATTGTGGCTCAGTCATGTTGCGAAGCAGAGTACGTTGCAGCAGTTAAAATGGCCAATGAAATCATTTGTCTCTTCTTCGATTGTGGATTCGATGATTGTTCTTGACCTTGGATCAGCTTCTGATTCATTGTAGTCTTCTTGGAGCTTTTCTACTTCTGTCGCTTCGAGCCTTTGTTGACATATAGAGCCTGAGAGGAGGAAGTAGACGGAGTGTCTTGACTTCTTCGATTATCTTCTTGCTAGTAAGAGTTAAATCTGTGTGTGTCGATATGATCATCACCCAGTTCTCATATGTAGAGGGCAAGCTTAAAAGCAATGTCATAATTGCGACTTGATCGTCTATGACTGATCCGACAATGGCCATCTGTTGCAAGAGATTCTTAAACTGGTAATGTGACTCTGAAGAGAATCACCAGTAGACATTTTGAATGTGAAAAATTTCCTTTGTAGATGTAACTTAGTAGCTACATCCCTCACATCATATAGTGGGTCCTGAATCCTATGTATCGGTCATGGACATAACATTTTTTCCTCCTTAATCTGGTTTTGTCCTCAAAACAGGAAAGAATTATAAGAAAAGTTCATTTAACTTCCAATATCAGCCTAGAAAATCATTATTCTTAGTTTGACTTTAATATCAAACAAGTACTCAGAGATAAACCTATTTTTCAAGCGATAATCTCTGCACTGGAGTACTACTTCGGTTTGAAAAGTACACTAAGCGATAAATTTTCTCATCTAGGTTATACTCACTATAAGTTATTAATATCACCTTCACGTAAAACACTTACATAAAACATTGAGTGAAGTATTACCTAACTTAGGAGATTAAAGTTAAAGAAAATAATAATAAATAATAATTACAATCTGAAATTATCCACAAACTCTGGCAGACAATTCATAAAAACTTCCAAGTACAAATATCATTAGAATCCAATTCTAAGATATGATATCCATTCAACTAGAACCTCTAGGAGAATCATTAAGATAAAAATTGACTAACTCAACTCTGAGTATCCTAGATACTTTCTTGAGTTAAATGCTTCTATTTTAGCATCAAATACAAGAAAATAACATTCATTCATTTTAATATATTTGTCTATCCCCTTTGATAACTAGAGATCTAATCAAAATAAAAATGTACTCAAGTATCTGTATACCATAAACTATAGCAGAATAGCATTCACTAGACTAATTAAACTCTCCACAAGTAAAATACTTATCTTGTGAGAATGTCTGTGAGATTCATAAGCTCTCAATTAAAATACTAGAGTAAAGAGATTCAGAATATTGATTTAAATTCTTACTCAATTAATAGATTAAAATCATCACACTTAAGAATCAACACAATTTCTTATAGTCCTCTAATAACAATTAAGTATCTATCTATGATCCGTCAATCATAAATATTTAGATTTGTATGATTCGTCAATCATAATTTTCAGGAATCCAAACCATACTTAATTATTTAAAGGATAATGGAGTATATGTCCAACATAACTCAAGAAATGTAAGAATCATTCCAAAATCTTTCTCACTTGAAAAATATTGGATTTTAAGAACATTCTCCAAACAAGATTCTCTGATAGAAGTGCTAGATATTCAAGTTCTATACGCCACTGGTAATTAAAGACAGAGAGCATACCAAAATGATAATGACAATCATCTTCAATCACAAAAACTTCAGATTACCATCTAGAATTAAATCTAGATACCCAAAGTCCTACTGAATATCAATTCAGTTATTATTCTCACTCTATACCAAGAATATTGTATATCCAATGCACATAATTTTAACTGACCCAATGATTCATGTCTTACAAGTAATATAATTCAAACCCATCAGTTTCTGGTGATTCCTCATTACACTTATCGTTTTACCAATTAACTTCATCCTGGAGTAATTAACTACTCAAGTTAATTGCCAATGACTCAGAAATCTTAAATGTATAGGTGAAGAATTCAATTATACTAGTATGACACCACATTTATATCCTTACCCAAGTCATTTATAAGTTAATCCATAAATCTTACATACAAAGATTTGTTAAGTATCTGTCAAAATAGCACTTAATCATATGCTTATGTTCACGGACTAGGTTAAGTATACCAAATAACCCTAGTAACCAAGAATACACAATAGATTCATACAAGATTAATTGTACACATATGTGAATAATCTCACTATGAACCAACACATAAATACATTTTTATTTGGCAGATTCATCCAAAATCCACATATGTTACTCACATATTTCATTGCGATCTTGTAACTCAGATATAAAAGAAATTTTATTTCTCATGAGTAAAAATCATATCCGAAAAATCTTTGAGACAAATAAAATTCACTCCCAACAGTTTTCCTATCCAATTTCTTCTAATAACATAATTTCTCTCACTCAATCAACCTCTCTCTGATCCTAGTACTCAAACTAAGATTAAGTTGATTTACTACAAACATCCAGATTTAAATCCTAATCAAACTTACTCCTATTCCAATCAAAATGGAATTAGTAACTTTTGACCTTTCACTATATTTCTTATAGATGATGATTCAAATTTCAAACCTGTTCTAGTTTCAGATTGTCCAGACAATTCCTAGAGAATTTCTGTTATTCGAAAAGTTTTATTAGGTATATTACGCTGAATCTATCCGAAATTACTTTCAGAAAAAATCTCATTTCTATATCTCAGCTGATTTTCTTTCGAAACTATGCAACCAACAAATTTCCAAATAGAATTTCATCCCATCACTTCATGCTACCTTTTATAAAATTATCAGTTTCTATAAAAAAAAAATTAACATCCAGTATTAAGCAATTATTTACAGGAATTACCAAAATCTTAACTACGAAATACATTTCCCAATTACACTTACTACCACTGATGTCCACTCTTCTTCCCCCCTTAGGAATTTTAGTCCCTTGAAAATCTGTTGCAGCTAAGGTACAAAGAAAACGTAAAGACATTAGTAAATGTTTAAAGTTAATTACTGTAGAAAAAATTTTGAAACAATTTCAATTTTATCCTATACTTGGGTTAGATCACTATTATATAAAAATCATCTACTAGTATAAAAAACAGTACCAGTTGATTTTTTGCACATATTTCACTATGGAAATACAATCAATTTTTTAATTCCTATTATTATAAATTTTCCAATAAAATTGAACTGTTTTTCTTTTTATTTACTAGTTTGGCATTACTCCGTTAATATTGACCAAAACTATCCAAACATCAGAATATGAAATTACATGAATGGATACTAATAGGATTTCAGTAACTCTTAAACTGTATTCACTGTTCGGATAATGAGTTCTATCACCACTCATTCAATCTAGCCATTTCATATTATTTGACAATTTTAAATTCAATTTTGATGAGTGTCTTACACAAACGTTCACTTGACCCATTTCTAATGATCAATATCGATTAGAAATCTATCAAACAAGTAACTGATTTCAAATTTTAACCAAATATGAAATTCAACCAAAAAAATAAAAAAATTCAATTTTAACTTTTAATCTGGGAGTACCATACTCCAAAAGTTAAATTAACATCACAGTAAAAATTGTCGGCAAATTCATTGTGGTTTCTTTTGTCAATTTAAACTTATCTATAACCGGAAAATAATTTAGCCTTAGTAAAAACATTGTGACCAAATCTGACTGATAACTCAGTTTAATCAATTTACTAATCTAAACTGATTCCATAGATAACGGAAAAATGACCGAAATTTTGATTTTTTGGAAAAACTCAATTTATGGTTCATTCTATGGAATTCAAAAAATTCTGACGAAAATACGGTTAGTACAAAAGACAATCAAAATCGAAAAATCGAAATATTGTTTGATTCTTAATGTCACTAAACTAATGTCCAACTGGCATGCCAAGCACACTACATTGGTTAGAAAACGTCATTACGGAATTTTTTACGTAAACTTCAGTATTACGAAATTTGTCAACCAATATCACTGATTTGTGACCAAACCATCAGAGCACATGCGTATGACCACTCAAATCGATTGTAAATCCCACATGCATGTCAAAATCACACTGAAAGTCAACATGCAATCAATCCATGCAAGCACAGTACCACAAATTAGGAAAATGACTTGCATGCAATCAAAATAATTCAAAAGTTTACAAATCTCAGAACAGAGGGAGACCAAGTGAACAAGATGCTTGCAACATCATCCTACCATCTAGATTTTACACACGAGAGATTAGAGCAGCCAAAAATCTGTAGTAGGGCACACTTTTTGTAGACCACCTAGACTTTACATGTGTAAACACCTCCCCAAGCCCAAAAGTGATGCTACCAACAATCTTAGATCATCAATTAGACTTCCATGAAATATTCATACTGATCCTAAGAAACAGTATAGGCTAAGAACGAAGATTTCTTGATTTGTAAAAGTTAAAATAGCTTCAAACTTGATGGAGATGAAGCATAAGCCTCTGGCCATCAATTTACAGGTCTAATAGCTTGCTGGGAAGGTAAAAGGGAATGCTAATCAGGCTGTAAGAGAATATGAAATGATATCCTTATGAATTTGGAGAGATCCATCCCCCAAAATCTCCAAAAATGGTCATTTTTGCACTTTTTTGAATTCCTCAAAAGCTCAATTGCTAGAATTTTTGGCTCTAACTTTAAGGACAGCTCCAGAAGACTTTTATTTATCTCTTTACAATCTTAGACTTTTGGTGTTGTTGATTGTGTTGTTGTGATTGCTGGTCTGAATCAGTTTGCTCAGCTTTTGTCTTCTTGTCCTTCGAATATTTCTTCTTCGGGATCTATCGCTTATTCAAATAGAGAGCGACTATCTTCGAATTCGATGTGGATAAGCTTTTCCTTCTTACTTCTTCCTACAATAAGCTTGCTCTCACCTTTTGAGAGACAGGTTAGGAGTATTATTGAGTAGCAATACTAGATTGTCGCAAGAGAGAGGAAGACTAGACAGAAGAGACATGTTAGCATCTTCATCTGATATTGGCGAACCTACTGCAACTACCTAATTGAGTAGCTGTTTGAATTCATTTAGATGATCTGTGAATAAATTTCCTTCACTCATCTTGAGTGACATGAACTTCTTCCTCAAGAAGAGACGAGTCGATACATATGTTGTTTCGTATAGACCAGTAAGAATGTCCTATGCCTCTTTGGAGCTGGAACAATTAGCTATGTGAGCTATTTGTGAACCTTTAAGATTCAGAGATACAATGACAAGAGCTTTGCCATCCTTAGCTTTCCAAGCGGTCAACATGTCAGGTTCAGCTGGCTTGGCTATTGAACCGTTGATGTATCCCCAGAGTTCTTTTTCTGTGAGTATCATCTTCATCTTGAATTTCCACATGTGGAAGTCATTACTGTTGAACTTGTTGATCAAGCGGATTTTTGAAGATGTTCTTTCCATGATGAATGATCTAAGTATAGTAAAAGTTTCGAATACTAAAAGTAGTTTGGAACAAAAGCTCCGATACCACTCTTGTTGGGGATTGATACCAACTTGTGGGATGTAATGGATTGTGAATTATCAGTTCTGATACCACATTGGTTGACGTTTGGATTGATTTCAACTGATGACAGAAAGAATACTTGATAACAAGATCGTGGATTACTTAGAGAATGGAGTTTTATGAACTGTTCTTTTGTGATGAATCAAATTATCAATGTACGAGTCTTAGACTGCCGTGAAAGAGAGATTGTGGAACAATGATTAGGCGTCTGAGACAGCCATGCAATCCTCTAATACTAATAACCTGGTATGAAGAGAATGTAGAATCAATTTAGACGTCAGAGACAACCCTACGATTCTCTGATAATAGTATTTGTGTAAGAGGAGTGAGAGTTATCATTCAACAAGAATGCAAAAGGATGTAGAACAATAGTAAATATGTATAATGAAGTTATAAACACAATGATCAGATCACAAAACAATCATGCTGATAGGCACGTGATTCTACTTACAGATTCAAAACAATAACATTCTAAATCTCTCTCTCTCTCTCTCTCTCTCTCTCTCTCTCTCTCTCTCTCTCTCTCTCTCTCTCTCTCTCTCTCTCTCTCTCTCTCTCTCTCTCTCTCTCTCTCTCTCTCTCTCTATGATCACTAACTCTAAGGAGTCAGCTACTGTAAGACCCATTCTAGTCGTTTGATCTTTGTCAGATGACTTATAATGAGACCTACAATGACTTAATTACTTGTATTCAATCACTCATTTACATTTATAGCAACTGGAAGATCTTGTATTATTCTAGCTTTACATTTACAAGATTGCTTAACAACTAATTAACTGCCTAATTAGATAGTTGTTATTGGAGCATGAAGACTTAGACAGTCTATACATGAAATACTGTGTATTTATGTAGAGTGCACTTGTGTAATATCCCATGTAAATCTACAATGTCGCCTGTGTAGTATCCCGTGTAAAACTGCAGTGTTGGGTTTTTCGCCTTTTTGTCGCTTGTCAGAAACTGCATGTAAATTTGTAGTTTCACATTTTTTGCAAAAAGTGTCGCTTTTCTGGAAGTGCCTGATTGGCCCAAAAAACAACTTAGATAAGTGTTGCTAAACACTTAGTTGCAAATTAAGGTAAAAAGAAGCGATAGTGTCAAGTGTTGGATTTTTTGCCTATGGAAAAACTTGAGTAAAAATGCAAGCTGTGGTGACAATTAGTTTAAATATGCAGACTATTAGAAAACAGTTCATTTCCTGCAAGTTTCATTTGAGAGAGTAAAAATCAAAGAAGGAAGAAGGGTTGTTGGGATGAGTAGGAGTTAGATTAAATTCCAACTCTCCCCCTTAAGTTAACTGCTATGAATCTGAACTACAATTGAGATTTATCATATCTACTAGGGTAGAATGTTTATCTCTAGACAATGGCTTTGTCAAAATATTAGCCATCATATTGTCTGAATGACAGTAACTTAGTACAACATCTTGGTTCTGAACTTTTTCTCTAAGAAAATGGAACTGAATTTCTATGTGTTTAGTTCTAGCATGAGTACGTGGGTTCAAAGATAGAACTATGCAGGTCTTATTGTCGCACTAGAGTATTGTTGGATCGATCTGTGGGAATTGCAGATCCTGCAGCAGCCTCCTTAGCCAAATGATCTCCTTCATTGTTGATGTAGCTGGAACGTATTCAGATTCTGTAGAGGACAACGAAATGCATTTATGCTTTCTGTTGTTCCATGAAATGGGTCCTCCTACAAAGAAACAAATATAACCTGACGTGGATATTCTGGTATCCACGTCTCCTGCCCAATCGAAATCTGAATAGGTAGTCAGTGTGAGTGCAGCTTCTGTGTTGCCATTGTAACTCAAGACATAGTGCTTTGAGGCTTGAATGTACTTCAAAACTCTTTGCAGGGATTTCCAGTGTTGTAGGCCTAGATTGGACATGAATTGTGACAATGTGCTTATAGCATATGCAAGATCAAGATGTGTGCAGATCATAGAGTACATGATAGAACCTATGACTGACTGATAGGAGTACTTGCACATTTCTTGCTGATCTGCCTTCATTCTGGAAGTCTTAGATCTACCATCTTGAATTCACTAGACAAAGAAACTTTAACATTTCTTATGCCTTCACCATCATTTCCTGCCAATATGAAAGTACTAAAATGATGATCTTTCCATCATTACATTTGATGTACAAAGAAGGCTCATAAGAGCTAATCACAAAGCCAACAGAGTAGAAAATCTTGTAACCTAGTGTACCAAGCTCTAGGTGCTTGCTTCAAGCCATATAGGCTCTTCCTTAAGTGGAAAACCTTGTCCTCCTCACCATCCTTGATGAAGCCCTCGGTTGCAACATATATATTTCCTCCTCCAAGTAGCCATTCAAGAAAGTATTTGTCACATCCATTTGATAGAGATTCCACTTGAATAAAGTAGCAATACAAATGATCAATCTAATGGTTACAAGTTTTGCTACAAGAGCAAATGTTTCTTCATAATCTATACCTTTAGTTTGAAGAAACCCCTTAGAAACCAATCTAGCTTTGTACTTACTTATAGATCCATCTTGATTGTACTTTAATCAATAGATCCATTTACATGCAAGTGGCTTTTTCCCATATGGAAGATGTACAAGATTCCAAGTTTGATTATCTATCAAAGCATCAAACTCTAATTGCATTGCATCTCTCCAAACTTGTGATTTACTTGCATCTTCATAACATGATGACTCTTCAAGCATTGTGGTTAGAAAAGAGTAAGAGATAGAAGGAGTTGTGTCTTCCATGTGCTTCCCTTTCTCAAAGTATGTGAACCTTGAAGGCTCGGCCTTGCTCCCTGTGGATCTTCTCAGCTCCTTTGGAACTTGATTTTGATCTTCCAAAAGATCATTTTCAAGAGGCTCCTCCTTGTGTGTTGCAAGATCTTCATCACCTAAGAGATTACATGCATTTGGAGACAACTTGTAACTTTGAGATTCATCAAGTAAGACATCCTTGCTAGCTTTTACTTTTCTTGAAATAGGATCAAATATCCTATATCCTGTGCTATTTTCACTATAGCCTACAAATATTCCTTTGAAGGAAGTTGCATCTTCTTTCCTTCTTGTTTCCAAAGGAATGTGGACATAACATATGCATCCAAATACTTTAAAATCTTTTACATTGGGCTTATTGCCAAACAAAGCTTGAAATGGTGAGATCCCACCAATAGCGCTACTAGGAAGCCTATTACATAAATAATTAGCACAAGTTATGTCCTCCTCCCAAAAAGTGATGGGTAGAGATGCATCAAGTCTTAAAGACTTTGCTCATTCACAAAGACTTCTATTTTTCCTCTCGGCCACCCCATTTTGTTGGGGGGTGTAAGGACAAGTGAGTTCTCTCTTAATGCCATTGATCTCACAAAAGTCTCTCATCTTGTTGGAGATATACTCTCCTCCATTATCACATCTTAGAACTTTAATGCAAGAACTAAGTTGTATTTTCATTAGAGACTTAAACTTTACAAAAGCTTCATACACAAGGCTTTTCTTAGGCAATAATTCAATCCAAGTGTATCTAGTACAATCGTCTATAAAGGTCACATACATTAAAGCACCTCCATTACTTTCATGAGAAAATGCATGTACATCCGAATGGATAAGATCTAAAGGTGAGGAAGATCTTGTTTAAGATCTCTTGTAGGAAGTCTTGTGTGACTTTGCAAGGCCACATGCCTCACACACTTTGCCACACTTCTTGAAAGCTTTTGGTAGGCCGAGAGCTAGCTCCTTTGATGCCATGGATTCCATTGATTGCAGATTAAGAAGGCCCAATCTTTTGTGCCAAAGCTCCACTTGAGTCAACTCCTCCCTAACCATATTCACACTTTCAATAGCCACATTAGCATCCAAATTAAAGAGCCTTCCTTGCTTAATGCCACTAGCTATGCACTTATCATTTTCAAGATGGAACACACTCCATTCTTGAAATGTACATCTAGTCCATTGTCCATTAATTGACCAACACTTAACAAGTTTTTTGTAATGGATGGAACATACAAAACATTATCAAGATCTATCCTCTTAGATGATCCTAAGCATAATGGAATAGATCCTATGCCATCTATCTTGCATTCTTGATCACTAGCAGTGTAGATTGATTTCTTAGAATCATTACAAGAAAGTAGATTAGAGAAGTAATGCTTGTTGAATGACATGTGGGAACTAGCCCCACTATCAATCCACCATGTCTCTTGGCTTGATGTTGGTATAGATGCTACATGTGTTGAAGCCATCATCTTCTTCCTCCCCTTGTGCAAGATTGCCTTGATCTTCACTCCCTTGTGCATTTTTCTTCTTATAACATTGGGAAGCAATGTGTCCTTTCTTCCCACAAAAAAAACACTTTAGTTTGGCTTTGTTCTTTTACTTCTCTTTGGAGGTAGATCCTCTGTCCTTTGCCTTGGCCTCTTTGCCTTGGATCTTCTTGAAAGGATGAGTCTTCTTTTTGCCTTTAGATGTGAAGTTTGCTTTCTCATCACCATTATGTAGTGATAAGGTCCCCATTCTTGTTTTGAGGTGTAGAAGCCTACTCTCCTCGGCCACAAGAACATTATGCAATTTTTCAATTGATGGAAGTTGTTCTTGAATAGCAAAATATTGAACTAGATTAGAGAACTCATCTCCTAATCCTTTTAAAAATACTTGTACTAGTTCATTGTCTTGGATCTTCTCTCCTATAGATCCCAATTTTTTGTTCAAAGATTTTATCCTTAGGACATACTCTTGTCCATTTTCTTCACTTCCCCTCATGCTTTGCAAGATCAAGTTTCTTAGCATAAGCACTCTTGAAGTGTTATTGGATTCATAAATATTCTTTAGTAAATCCAAGCCTCTTTTGATGTGGTACAAGAAGCCACCTCCTTCAAGAGGTCATTGCTTACATTTAACTTTAAGCAATGTAGGGCTAATCTAACCCTCTTCTTGTATTTTAGTTGTTCTTGGGCAGCTTGAGGCTCTTCCTCAACTCCTAAAACAATATCAAAGAGATCATGAACCACTAGTAGTGATTCCATCTTTACTTTCCAAATGGAATAGTTTGTGGAAGTTAGTTTCTCACTAGATTTTAACATATATCCACCCATGGATGTCATTGTGAATGAAGCCTATGAGATACACAAAGATCTCTTGATAAACAATGATCTAAGAGAGATTTCTAGCTTTCAAAAAGCCTCTAATCTCAGCCCAATCAATCCTAGTTCAACTTGGATGATGGTATAATAGATCTACTTAAATATCCTAGCAAATCACTCCTCCAAAAATTGATTTTAGTTCAATTTTGTTTGATATTTCACACACTTAAGATCTGAACTCAGCCTTATAGATCTGATCTAATGCTTCAAAATAAATTTCTTCAATGACTCAAATTTTTTTGATCATTAGCATTCAATAGATTGAACCTAAATCTAGACAATGCACTAAAAACCTTGAATTTTGGACTAATATGCATTTTTTTTTTGTCAAAAATACTAATGGAAGTTAATTTGAGGGTTGCTGTATGGATCACACGTGTGGACAGTACTTCAGCTGCCCAAAAATCGATCTTGACCATAAATAATTATGATACCTCTCTCCTTGAACTCACCCTCTCAATTAGAACTCAAAAACAACACATTGTCAATGATTTCTCAAGTACTATTAATTATTTAGATCACTCTTAGACTTGGCTCTGCTACCATGTCAATTTTTAGAGAAAAAGGACAATTACGATTGTATATATCAACCATTAAGAGTTATTGATTGCCTAATCCAAAGATCTATCAAGTTCTAGGTGTTAGATCTTGATCTAGATGCTTTACACTATGATTTAAGCAAGAGCAATGGATCAAATGATTAAAAACATGGATGAGCGGCCTCACACGTGTGGAGTAGTATTGGGCGGGCATCAAAATTTTTGATACCAGCCGGGTCAGGGTATTGTAATTTTTTAGAAAATGTAATACCAGTAGGGTATCAACATAAGGAGGTATAGGAGTTGTAGACTGGTATAGACCGGGCTAGTTACACAAGGGTGATACCAGCCGGTTATCAACCCGGGTATCAACATGTACGAATTGCTATAAATATATCATAATTTAAAATATCTAAGATATAAAAATATATATACTAAAAATAGTACTACTATTGATACCACGACAAAAATTCACAAAATCTCCCCAACCTAGGTATCAACATGAATAGTAAAATAGTTAATATTGGGTGTCCGATTCTAGACCCTGGTATTAGAAATCATATACCAGTTGGGTCGGTTTTTTAATACCATGTTGATACCCATTATTGATACCAGTCGTGACCCTATATACCCGGCCAACACTGGTGTGGAGGACAGTACCAGTATGGCCTACAGAGAGTAAAGTACACAAACTTACAAATGCATTTCAATCATAAAACCTCAAGACAAATGTGGAAAATACAAGCAAGACTAGAATCTGCCAATGTCACATCAACTTCTCATTGATTTGGTTGATCCCTTTATAGATCAAGTACATTCACGAGCTGTGTACTGTCTAGCAAGCCTTCACACGTTTCAAGAGTGCCTGAAGCTTACATAGCTCATCATTATCCTTTTTTTCATCCCCAAATCTATGGATTTCATCAAATAAGACATCACGACAAATGAATCAAAGCACTGAGGTTAGATAACGGGGGAGAATACATCTCCAATGAATTCAAGAACTATTGTCTTAACAACGACATTGAGCAACAATACATCACTTCCTATTCGCCTTAGTCAAATGGTCTTGCTGAGAAAAAGAACGGAACCTTAGTTGAATCGGCAAAGTGCACGTTACATGTGACACTTTCGAAGAGCTTTTGGGCTAAAGTTGTTTCAACAGCAACCTATATTCAGAACAGATGTTTTAATAAAGGCCTCTCAAACAAAACACCATTCGAAGTTTGGACAGGTACCAAACCTTCTTTATCAAACCTACGAGTTTTTGGATGTACTACTTTTGCACAGATTCCTCGTGATCTCAGGAAGAAGCTCGACTTCTAGAGTATCAAGTGTGTTTTCATCAGCTACACTACTTCATATCAAGCCTACAAGTGTTGGATTCCTTGAAGTCAATCAAGTTGGACTCAGATACAACGTCATCTTCTACACAGGTGACAAAAAATAAAAAAATGACCAGTCGGGCCAAGATCAATATGCTGAAAGAGGAATCTCGACGGGGGCTGTTTTCATCTAGTTGTAGCCGTTGAAGCCGTCCAGAAAATTGTAGGCTTCATCGCCAGCTACTCTATCGAGGACACTTTCCGTAAATGGTAAAGGAAAATGGTCCTTTTTGGTGATTGCATTAAGCGCCTTCAGATTCACACAGATCCGCATTTTGTCATTCTTCTTGGGTACTATAACTATCGGCGATACCCATTCCGTGTGCTCGATTTTGTAAATAAAATCTACATCCATAAGCTTTTGCAACTCTTGCTTGATTGGTTCTGTATAATTTGGGTTGCAGCGGTAGTAACGGCTTACCTTGGGGACTGCTCCGTCCACCAAAGGTATGGTGTGTTGAGCTACTGTTGGCGGAATGCCCTTTAGATCACTATAGCTCCAGGCAAAACAGTCTTTATATTCCACCAACAAGGATCGTAGCCTCTTGAACTGCATGGGTATTAACTGCTCTCCCACATGCACTATCCTTTCTTCTTCTTCTGGTTCCTCAAGATTCATCAGCCATGTTCGCGTAGGTCCCTCAAAGACTTGTTCCACTGGTGCCTGACTTTGATCAGGTTCTCGTTGGGCTTGCGGCATCATGATTACCACGTCGTCCAATGTATAATTCTTGAAAGTATCAGGCATCTCGCAAGCACTTTCCAATGAGTCATGCAGGCGACATTCAAAGATTATTTGTAAAAATTTCTGGAAATTTTCTTGGACGATCTGTGCGTGCATGGACCAGATTCAGAACACTTAGGTGCTACAAAAATGTCGTGAAAACCAGATCTCCCTAAATCCAGAAAAATGTCAATTCTAGGTGACACATGGCTTGATACTCGGCCATATAGTGTCAAGACACGGGATCGCCACAGATCTATGAAAGATTAGGATCATTATTGATCTACCACCACCGGGGACGATCCGCGAGGTCTACATTTTCATGGGTCATGCTAACTATTATAGGATCTTCATTCTTGATTTTGCGGAGTTAGCCAAACCAATTTACAAGCTCACAACGGATCCACATTGAAATGAGGAAGCTCTAAAGGCTTTCCAGAAGATTAAGAATGCATTGGTCTCAGCACCAATCTTACGACCACCCAATTGGTCCACTGAGTTCCACGTGCATACAGACGCATCGAAGTATGCAGTTGGAGCAGTCTTAACCCAGCCAGGTGAACACAAAAAGGATTTTCCAGTCCAATTTACAAGCCGACAGCTCAGTGATACCGAAATGAATTATTCAACCACAGAGTGAGAAGCATTGGCAATGATGCATGCGGTTAAGAAGTTTCGACACTATTTGATGGCCACACATTTTGCTTTTTATATGGACCATCAACCCTTGCTATATCTCGTTAATAAAACTTGCAACATCGGGAGAATCACCATATGGCTCCTTTTGTTGTTGGAATTTGATTTTCGGATAGTAGTTCGCAAGGAAAAACAACACTACATGGCAGATTATGTGTCATGAATCAAGGGAAAGGAGATTGCAACCCAACCCAACGATGAGCTGGCAGATGCTGTCTTATTTTACGTGGATACAATACTAGAATGGGTTGTCGACATTGTTGAATATCTAATGCGGGGCCAACCAAACAAATCACTACCAAAGGCGGAATAGCGGAAATTGATTTTGAAGGCTAGACCTTATCAGCTGATTGCCGGCCAGTTATACCGAAGAGGTCCAGATGGAATTCTTCGGCGGTGTATTCTTCCTCATGAGACCACCCAGATCATTTCGCTTTCACATGAAGGCATGGGTGGAGGCCATTTTGCATCTGACATTATAGTTCGCAAGATCCTGCAATCAAGATGTTGGTGGCCAACGATTCATAAAGACACGGAGGAATACTTGAAAAAGTGCGATGTGTGCCAAAGGGCAAGGAGACCAATGAGATTGAGCTATGATCTACTGCACCCAATCTTAGCCCAAGCACCGTTCAAAAAATGGGGATTGAATTATATTGGTCCAATTCACCCTACAGCAAGGAGTTCCCAGGCTCGATACATAATCGTAGCCACAGACTACCTCACCAAATGGATCGAAGCCAAGGCAGTAAGAGCAGCTGATGCTAGGACCACTACCAAGTTCTTTTATGAAAATATCATTGTGCGCTTCGGATGCCCGGTGGAACTAGTCAGTGATCATGGAAGCCATTTCATCAACGAGACCATCAAGGTCCTGTTGGAGGAATTCTTTGTGATCCACAGAACCAGTACGCCTTATTATCCTCGTGGTAATGGGCAAGCAGAATCATCCAATAAGATCCTATGTAGCGTGCTCACGAAAACAGTTGAAGCTAGCAGATCAGATTGGGAACACAAGTTGCGTGTTGCACTGTGGGCATTCAGGACAGCATATAAAGGGAGCACTGATCAAACACCCTTCCAATTGGTATATGGTCAGGATGATGTGATGCCAGTAGAGTTTTTAGTTCCTTCATTAAGGATTGTCACCGCGCAACGTCTTAATGAGTCCAAATCTCTATAGCTACACCACGAAGATCTGCATAAACTCTGTGAAACACGCTTACTAGCTGTGCATGCACTGGCAGCTGAAAAAGAAACACGCAAAGCTTGGCATGATCGTAGATTACAAAAGAAGGATCTTCGTTCAGGAGATCTAGTCTTGATGTATAAAACCAAGGCGATCAAGGGGAAGTTAAAATTCACAGGCGAAGGTCCTTATAGGATCAAGGAAATTTTTAATCATGGGGCCGTGAACTTAGAAAAGCTAGATGGGACGCCATTCGACACACCCATCAATGGTAGTCGGTTGCACAAGTACTGGCCACCATAGTGAGACAGATCCAGATTGGGGATGGCACGTTACAAAAAGCTAATATGCTCAGCCATCACCGCTAGATCTAAGGAGATCAAGCCAAATCAAGCTAAATCCATCAAGATTCAGCCAGATCTGGCAAGATCGGGAAAATCCATCAAAATCCAAGGAGGATCCAGATCTTGATAGGGTAAAAAAAAAAGCAGATCATCAGATTGACTGATGGATTTACTACCAAGAATCCATCAAAACTTCTAGAGCACTACCAACAGTCAAATCAAGCCTGGATGAAGCTGATTACCAGTTTACAAAAGTTAAAAATCAGAAAATCTCGAGATCTCGTCAAAAAACACTCTAAAAGAGCATTTTTTTCATAATTTTTTGAGATCCCCTGGGAGATAGCTCTTGAAAATTGGACAGTCACCAGATCTAACCTAGATGCATCCATGAAAATCTCTGCGAGAGTTCCTGATGGAGGAATCATCATTTTTTATTGTATGCGAGAGTTTTCAGAAGCAAAATTTTCAGAACCCTCGCAGAGCATCAAGATCATCTTACCAACTCTTGCAAGGTGCCAAAATGGAATCAGAGCAGTGAAATTAGCCTACCTACATGGTCTGATCTTGAAAATCCAATCACAGGAACAAGTTGTGCGAGAGATCACTTCCTGCGAGAGTTGAACCCTCGCAGACAGCCTGAACCCTCGCAGAACCTTCGCATAGCAGTCAAATCACCTTCTGAACTCTCGCAGACTTTCCTGAGGTCTTAGAATTTTGTGAAGAAGGTGCTTGCCAAAATTTGGGTGGAACTGAACAAGGGAAAGTGAATTTCACCTAATATGCACTCTAAATTCCACTATATAAGGGCTGAATTTGAGTCATTTGTCACCTTTGCTAGCGAAGCTCTGTCGAAATTTCCACTGAAAATACCAAGTTTTCTGTTTTCATCCAAACTTCCTGCTAGCTGTCATCTGCTCATATTAAACACTGATCTGCGCTCTGAACTACAATCATTGTCCTCCAACACCTATTATTCTCAGTTTTCTACTGTTTCCACATCTTTTTCCATTTTCCACCATTTTTTCTACTTTTCCGACTTTTTCGACCACTAATCATCATTGCTAACATGGCCTCCTCATCCTTTGAAGACTCTGGCGCCAAACAGGTGATCCAGCATGACATCCTGAAGGCCACGCAGATTTGGCCTCTACCCTCTGACACTCTGATCCAACCATCGCTGCAGACAACCGGCTCCATCCTTGAAGCAATGGATTTTTACACGGCGCATTAGGCATCTCAAGCATCCACCATCTCAAGCATCCACCTCCTCCCAACCTACAGTCATTAACACAATGGCCAACAAACGAATGCATGGCACTGCCTCTACATCCACATCTCCACCTGTTACCCAAAGACGTGTCTCCATTGTCGCACTAACCACTCCATCAACCACCGCCACTTCTTCTTCTATGCAACTCCCCACTCCAATTTCTATTGCCGCTACCTCTCTTCTTGTTCCATCCACTTCTGTTTCTGTCTCTATCCTCATTTCTTCTGTTGATACCACTCCTACTTCTCTTCTAGTGTCCACTGCTCCATCCATCACCATCGCATCTTCCATCACTCTTGCCACCACCGTTGCTCCTCTCACATTCAATCCTTTTGATTCACAACTGTCCTCCGACACTCTGGCATGGATGCAAGTTATTAGTTTTTCACTCCCACGCCAGACACTTTCTGCTCCATCCTCACCTTTTTCCATACTCCACACCACCCTTCAGTTCCCCACTGTTCCTACCATCCTCTCGTTCGGACAAACTATCTTCACCCCTGTTTCCATAGTTGTTTCTCACACCCCACCCGCTTCGCCAACAAAGGTTGCTGAGGGCAGCCAACCGCTGCCTGATGACGCATTTGTACAAAAAAAATTTGTAACATCACCAGATCTGACTGACCCTACCGCCCCAGATGGCATCAGGACAAATGAAAACCTGATCGAAGACAATGACGATGAAATTCCACAAGTCGTCGGGGTCGATACAACACAAGCCCCTGCCAGTGTCAGTGTACCAGCTCCTCCCACGGATCTAACGATGGCGTACCAAACTCTAGGAAAATACATCCTGGATGCGGTAGCGGCCAAAGCTATTATGGAAAGCAAGGTACTACAGTTGGCAATGAGTAATACACAATTGCAAGCAGACCTCACCAAGCTGCAGCAAGAGCTGATTCTGGCTCAGCAACAAGAACAAGCAGGACACCAGGAGATTGCCAAGCTGCAGTAGAAGGAGGAGGGCCTAAACAAATATATTCAAAGCCTCTCCAAAGCGCTGACTGAGGCCTATGTGGAGGTGCGGGAGCTTCAAGCTGAAGCATCCGAACGGCTTGCCCCCATCCAAGCGCAACTTCCACTTTTGGAAGAAGAGAACACACGCCTGGGGACAGAGGTCAAAGCCATACAAGATGAAAAGCTCGTCTGGTTAGCTCAATCTGCACCGGACACAAGGCCGCTTTCCTAATCGGAGATGAATCTTCTACGGCGTCAGGTGCAGATTTACAGCCAAACCCTCAACAGCTACTAGGCGGAGTTCAATAACTATCGGACAAGTGCAATGCAAGAGCTCATCCAAGCCAAGCAAGCCCTCAAGGCGTGCCAGAAATACTTGAAAACGAAGGCCCAGCCCACCTCCGTGGTAATTCCACCGCCACCTAATTTTGATGCTACACAGGCTAGTACCAGCCAAGATCAGAGCCAACAGACAGCAGGGGGATTTCAACCAGATCAAGGGTCCGAAGGCCAAGACCAAGGGCAGATAGATGCGGCCGCTGAGACGCGAGACCAGAGCCAAGGCGCAACCACCAACCAGGGCCAAGCAACATCATCCAGAGAATCGCGTACGATATCTGCCAGCCGGGCCTTCCGAAGATCGAAGTCCGTGGAGGAGAACATCAATGAATTTTTATCCAAATATCTCCACGAGTCATCAAGAGGCGGTTGACAGATATCATTCTCAGATCAGACCATCAAGGGAAAAGAACTGCATGCCTTACCTACCCTCCAACCACAACCGGAGTGGCGACAACAGTTATTTGAGAGAGACCCTACGGCCATCAGGGCTTATGTGACGAGTCTGCAACAGTTACGGGTGAACGCGCATTTCTTGCCATGTCCAAGAAGATCCAAATGGGCGGAATGCGACAGCCCTCTGGACCAGATCACACTGCACAATTTCAACCGGCCAATCATCAAATCCGAATATGGGTGGACAACGGATGTAGACACCATAAGGGCTCTCTCTGCATTCGCTAGTCACTACATCAATTGCCCCGATCCCACAATCCGCGTGACAGCCACTTACGCCTGGGACTTAGAATATTTAATGAGCATTGAAACAAAATGGGATGATTTCCTTCCCTCCATATTTTTTGATCCAAATAAGGTGCTCGCTTCTGACAAAGTCGAAGACCAGCTGCGAGTCACTCGCGTATATTATGGGTGGATCAGGAATGGTTGACAGGAGCCCACAAGTCCTTCCACACGCCAAAGGACTCGAAGAAACTGGACCGTCTCAACTTCATGAAAGATGTTATGGGCTATCTTGTCCACAGAGGCAGTCCAAGAGAACGCTATACTAAACTGGCAGAGTGCCGAGGGATCGGCACTACTTTAGGCCGTGGGTCCTGTTGGAGGTATTCCCAACAAAGTGCAAATAAATAAAATCCTCCAATAAAATGTGTTGCGAGGGCATGGCATCTAGTCACTTGGAAACTTTGCTTTGATCACTAAGACAAAAGCACACAATCTTTGAATCAAATCACCAAAGAAATCAGATCCAATCTCCTATTGGACTCATCAAATACCAATGACTCTTTTTTTAAAAAGTTGAAATGGATATGAAAAGATTTGACACCTAGATTTTTCTTTTCACTTGACTAGTTCTCTCAAAACTTGAGATTCTTGAACAAAAGATGGGTTTTGTTTCAAACACATGAAAATCAAACTTAATCACTTCTTTTGGACTCACTCTTGACCCAAATAATCTCACTCTTGAGATTTAGAATGAATTTGAATTCATTTGAAAACAAACTATACCACCAATTTTTCACATAGCTTAAAAATTTGGACAACTAGAGATTCACAAAGATCTCAACCATGCATGAATACTCAAATATGGACTCTTCCTCATTCTAGTCATCCAATGGGATCACAAATTGACCCTCACACTCTCACAAAGAAAGTTGAATAGAACTAATTTGAGTTTCATACATACTATGTCAATTTTTGCTCAACAAATTGAATTCAATCACTCCTATTGGACTCCACCAATTACTCTACCTTTTAAGACTTGGAATGAAATTCAAAATCAAAAGTTGTGATTTTTCTCACTAAGATATTGTGCTTCAAAGATCTAATTCCACTTAGAAAGATTTGATCACATAGGAAAAGACAAATTCTTCACCAATAACAACACATAATGAGCTTCTAGATCTTGCCCTCTCCAAAGGAAGGAACTCTTAGAAAATTGGATCTCTCTCTACACATTTGTCATAGACACCTTAATGACTCTTTTAAAACCTTACAATCACTCAAAAAAATTGAGTAGGGTTGAACAATGTGACTTGGATCTCAATCTCTTTTCTAGAACTCTCAATTTAAGCCAATCTATGTCAAATTCTACAAAAAATTTGCATAGATGATCTATATGCACTAGAAACTCTCAAAGGTTTCACTTGGAGGACAGATCCAAGGATGTTTTCTAGCAGATTGATGCTTCTAAACTTGACCCTATCACTCTTGAACAAATCTAGAGTGATGGTACAATGGATTTCAACCTCTCACCTTGCATATCACTCCTTAATCTATGATTTTTAGCAAAATATCTCTCAACTTCAACATGCACTCAAAAAATAAGAGATAATCAATTAATGCACCTAATTCAAGCTTCAAATTTAATTTCTTGTCTGATCTAATCCAAAAACTAATCAAGGGATTAGATTCTCTATAGAAAATGCTTGATTTGGCACTAAAAATCTCTCAAATTGGGTGTGCGAATCAAATTGTACAAATTTTTGAATTTTCTTAGCCAAAATCGGAGTTGTATGGTCTCACACGTGTTAAAAGAGTTACTACAGCCCACAACAAGATCTGGACCAAAAATTTTGAGGATAGCTATCAAATCCAACTCGCTACACAAAATTTGACTAGTTTCCAGAAAACTGCTAATTTTGGCTTTGATTTGGATTAACCCTATCAATTTCAACAAACCTCTTGTACTAGGCTCTGATACCATGTGCAAAAAGTACAAAAAGGACCAAGAGTGGATCCTAATCTGATCCTCAAGAGGGATTGGTTGTCAGATTACTTGGTCTATCAATCTACTTCAGATTAAGATCAATCTAGATCAATTCTAGACAAAAATCCTAACAAGAACAATCATTAATTGAAGGTAAGTGTACTTTATGGTTTCACATGTGTGAAACACTGTCTGAGTACGGACTCCAACCTGAAAATCAAGTACACATTGATAGAACCTCAAAACAATCAAAACAAATGTAGACAAATGGAGAGAATCACTCAAAATTGCTTTCAAAACCAAGATTGGTGTCTCACTATGATTATGGCCAAATGTGGCTCTATATATACAATAAGTGGGAGCTCGTGGTACTGATCATCCCTCTAATCCCACATGTGTGAAGGTGCTTTGTCATATGATGATTCATCATGCAAAACTAACACTTGGACAAAACCTTCTATTTTGAGCACTTTTGGTCCATTTTTCTTCTATATGGAGATCTACTTGGAAATCTTCTAGAAGTCAAAATTCGCCTACTTCAGCTTATTCCACATGTGTGATCTGTCCTCTAAACATGGGATATGACACCTAACCAAAGGATGTGGCTCATGCAATCAATAGATTGATGCCATGTGTCATATGTCTAGAAAACTAGTTTTTGGCCATTTTAGCCACTAGAACTTGAATTAAATCATATGTACAACATATATGATTATGGTACCTGACAAGTACACTATTTTCACACGTGGGAACAGGCTCCACACATGTGTGTTTATCTATATACAAGATTTTTGGCCTCTACCAAGCTTATGTTTTGCATTTTTCACAAATCTAGCCACCAACATGGAAAGACTCTAGGATGAGGCTAGAATGGAAAATCAAGACAAGAAACCTCAATCAACTTCCTTATTACATGCTAGATTTTCACCTAACTCGAGGTGGAAAAGAGGCTTTCTATGTATCCAACTCTCCATAGTAATGCCTTAGATTATTTTTGAGAGCTTATTGGCAAACTCGGCCTTCTACACATTGTATTGTGTTTTCCTTTGGATATAAGCAAGAACTAAGTGTCATAAACATATTTTGCTATCTATAGGCCATAATAAGTACGGTTTTACATGTATGTGTGGTGTACATCTCTTTTGGTTAATAATTATAGATTGCTCTTGCTTGATGCATCTCGAATTGTCACTCTAGATCTCAATTTTGTGTGTCTATGTTTTATGATCAATCAATCACTCTTGTGAGGCATTAATGCACTCATTTATGGTCCAAAGTATTGTACTTTGACATGGTATCAGATCTAGGTACAAGAATCAATCATAAATCCTGTGTACAATCCAAAATCTGAAAGTTTTTATCTAAAAAGCTAGTATTGGAAGGCCTACTAGAAATCAGATGTTTGGATGGAATCTTGTGGATCAAAGTTGATCAGGGATTGATTCCGTATTGTTCACACATGTGAACATGTTTGCACCCAAAAATAATTTCCATTTTCCATTGTTCACACATGTGGACATGTCTGCACCCAAAAATAATTTCCATTTTTCATTAGATCCATAAAAATTCATTGTGATAGACCTTGATGAGTTTTTTTTATGCTAGATCTAGGAGAAAGCATCGACGATTGCATGCCATTGATTGGATTTGACTTTGTGTCATTAAATCTAATTAATTGAGGCTGGGATCAAGCCTTCTTAAACTGTTTAGTAGGTCTTGAAGAACCATCAAGAAGGAGGTGCAAGTGTTTAGCCATTTCTTGTCCAAAAATAGTCAAAACTGACTTGATTTGATTGTAGATTGATTGGATCTCATCTCATATTCATTTCGTCTTTGTGAAAAAGTGCTAGAACCATGGTTAGAAGTCCATTGAGTGGTCTAGAAACCAAATTTGAGAGAATCACTACAAGAGAGATCTTTGTGAGTTTCTAGAATCAATGAAACCAAATTTTTGTGCATTTTTTGTTATAAAATTTCATTTGGAGAATGTGAACAATTGGTGCTTTCCTTCTAGAACCTAGTGAAAGGTTAAATTCTATAAATTTTTCCATTTGGAAAGTAAGGATGGAGTCACTAATGGTGCTCCAAGACCTCTTTGAATTTGTGCTTAAAGAAGAGGATGAACCTCTCTTGGTGCACAAGGGTTGATTAGATACAAGAAGAAAGCTATGCTAGCACTTCATTGTATTAAAATGAATGTTAGTAATGATCTTTTGAAAAAAGTCTCTTCTTGTACATCGGCCAAAGAGGCATGGGATTTATTGTAATCCATTTGTCAATCCAATAACACTTCTAGACTTCTCATGATAAGGAATCAAATTTTGCAAAACATGAAAAGAAGTGAGAAAAATGCACAAGATTATGTGCTTAGGATCAAGTCTTTCAATAGAGAGTTAGATTCTATTAATGAGAAGATTCATGATAGTGAACTTGACCAAGAGATCCTAAATGGTCTAGGTGATGAATTTACAAATTTGGTCCAAAGCTTTGCCATCCAAGACACCTTGCCTACAATTGATAAATTGCATAGTGTGCTTGTAGCTGAAGAGTGTAGGATGCTCCACAAAAAAGCTAGGATTAACTCCCTTGTCATTACAGGATGGAGATGAGAAAGAAAACTTCTCATTCAAAGTCAATAAAAAGACCAATGGAGCCAAGAAGAATCATCAAAAGGACGTCAAGGAGGAAGATTCACCGTCAAGTTTGTTCGGGCAAATTTTGATTAGGGATTGGTCCAATCAAAATGCCTTAGTGAAAAAAGGACCCACACTATCCTTACGTGGATAATCAGAATCTAACCATTTTCAATCTTAGGGGCCCCATTGACTACCCCGCACTCTGATGACAATGAAAATGCAAAATTCTAGCCAAAACAACTCTGGTGATAAATCGACAAAATTGAATTGTGAACGATTCGCGAAACTTTTTATGACAGTCGAATTGTTTCTATTCTAGTTGGATCAATCAGGCTTTATAACACAACCAAACGAAATGAAACGAATTCTAGAAGAAAACAAAACGAAACGAAACTTGACCTGACATTGATTCATGCTGGAAGCACAGATTGTGAAATTACACGAAACGAAATGAAGTGAAATAATTCACGACAAGATCAATCAAGAAATCAAGCTCTGCAACAAGACGAGACGAGACAAAACAGAACGAAACGAAACAAAATCTAGACGAGCCTCTGAGATTGATTTATCCTTATTGCCAGATGATCACAAAACGAAGTGAAGCAAAATGAAGTAAAACGAAACGAAGCAAAGCACCAAAAAAAAGGATTTGCAAACAGGATCAGTTTGTCAAGAATTCAGATGTGATTGCTGGTCACTGCGACTGTATCACTCCTACAATCCTTCAGAGAGTAGTCAGACACAACTGATCTATGTTAATAGAATAATGTAGCATTCAACAAAGATCAAACCAAAGATGCAGAATTAGAATGAACAAGCAAATCAGACACAAGAATAATAGCAAACTAATCTACATATAAGATCATGCAATCATCTAGAATAATAATATGCACAACAACTATAAAATTATTTATTGATTTTTCTGATTCTTTCAAGCACTGCACGCAGATCCACGCAGTGCGTTAGCGTGAGAGAAATATAGTTCTGTCACGAAT
The DNA here is from genome assembly GCA_029204225.1 of Diphasiastrum complanatum. Classification (NCBI taxonomy): domain Eukaryota; kingdom Viridiplantae; phylum Streptophyta; class Lycopodiopsida; order Lycopodiales; family Lycopodiaceae; genus Diphasiastrum; species Diphasiastrum complanatum. The sequence continues at coordinate 25,139,948 of CM055111.1, forward strand.
TCGAGTACTAGCGGACCTTGGATCTATAGATCCTATTACAGAATTATCTCGCACGCAGACGTATTCGTGTTCTGTATATTTTGTCTTCTAACAATTGTCTTACTTACCAGCATCAGACTTCAGACATCAGGCTTACTGTAATGTGCATCAATCAGAAAGTATATAGTTCATGAACAATTTCGTGTCGCATTCTTGTAACTTATAGATTAGAAGGATTAAACATCTACAACTAATTCGCAGATTACAAGAGTGGCAGATTAGCCATGATCTAAAACTTTTTTGATGATGTCATAATATCAGATTAGATATCTGCATCCAATGGCAATTGGTTGATCTTCTTGTTGGCTATTCATGAGGCACGATTGATTTCGTGTCTTGTCATGTCGTGTCGCCTTTTTTGTCAAAGGTTCAAAATTGAAAGCTAGCAAAGCTTTGGCATTAGAAACAAAATATTTCTTCAGCTCCCTCTCAAAGCATGATAGCTTGACTACTCCAAGGCTGCTCCTCTGTCTCTTGAATAGACCTTTGTTTAGAGCCTTTGTAAAAATGTCTGCAACCATGTCTTTCGTTCCAATGAAGGTGGTCTGCAACATCTTCTTGCCAATCAGGTCCTTGGTCAAGTGGTACTTGATCGTAATGTGTTTCATCCTTGAATGAAACACATGGCCTTTCGTTTGATATATTGCAGATGTGTTGTCCATCTGCAAAACCAGAGGTTTATTATTTGTTTCGGCTAATTTGTCTAGGAACTGTTTGAGCCAAATTATCTCATTAGCCATCTTTGCTGCTGCAACATACTCTACTTCACAAGATGATTGGGCCACAATGGTCTGCTTCTTGCTGACCCAGATAATTGCCGCTCCTGGAGCAATGGTGCATCCTCTTGAGACACTTTTATAATCATCTTTGAGAGACGCTCAACTAGCATCACTGTAGGAAATCATCTAAAAACCTACATCTTGACAATAACACAAACCATAATCTTTTGTTAATTGAAAATATTGCAAAATGTGCTTTACAATATTTCAATGTGTCGAGCCATGATTCGCACAGAATTGGATCATCCTGAACACTGCATAAGCAATGCCAAGGCATGTATTGTCTGCAAGGTACATCAGTGATCCTATCAGCTTCCTGTAAGGTGTAAGCTACATCAGTTCTCTCTTTGCCTCAGTCCTCAAACAATTTTCATTCGTCAGCACTATCCCTACAAGCATTGGAGTATTCGCCCCTTTGCAATTCAGCATCCCAAAATCCTCCAAGATTTTTTGGGTGTATCTGGACCGATGAAGGTACAGCTTACCTCCCTCATAGTCCCTTTCAATTTGCAAGCCAAGATAACACATGGCCTCTCCCAGATCCACGATCTTGAAATATTTCGAGATGTCTGTCTTCACTTCAACAATCAGCTTCTCACTCTTGTAGAGTATCAGAGTGTCGTCCACATACACAGCCACAATGATGATCTTACCATGTATAATTTTGACATACACATTGGAATCAGCCATCATTGGCTTGAATCCCAATGATTTCAGAGCTTATCTTTCTTTTTGTACCATTGTCGAGCTGACTGTTTTAGACCATAGATACTCCTATGCATTCTACATGCATAATTAGGAAGTAAATTCGCGACATAACCTAGAAGTTGATCCATGTAGACCTCCTCGTCTAACTCACCATGCAAGAAGGCTGTCTTCTCGTCCACAATGTGAATCCTGAGGTCATAAGCAGCTGCATATACAAATAACAAACGTAGGGACGAATGTCATGACAGGAGAGAAGGTTTCAGAGTAGTCAATACCATATCTCTGAGAGAATCCCTTCGCTACCAGTCTTGCCTTGTATTTCAAGTCATCCCCATCTGGTCCATACTTGAGCTTGTAGACCCATTTGCATTTCACAGCCTTACGCTTATCTGGTAATGTCTTCATGGATTCTATCTCTTCCTTCATGGCTTGGATCCACTTGTCCTTCTCTGAACATTCGATTGCCTCCTCGAATGTCTGTGGTTCACCACTGAATCCACAGAATTCTTTTGATGTGGAAGCTGAACTGCTTGGCATGTATCTTGTTGGCACTCTTCATGGTCTTGTCAACCTTCTAAGAGATCCACTTGGGACAACAATGCCCTTGTCTCTGTCTGCTCTGCTAGGTCTAGAACCATCTTGGTTTATAGGCACTGTAGCAGAAGATTGCCTCTCGAATCTTTTGTCTTCTGATTCATCACTTGAATGTGAAACGACTCGAAAATTTGTGTTTTCATGTTCGTCTTCTGCTCCTTCTGACACTGGTGGCAGATCATAGTACTGTCTCTCCAGAACCTCATAGCTGACAAGATTTTCATTGGCAATTGTCTTGGTCTCATCGAATCTAACATCTCTCATTGTCTTCACAGTGTTCATGTCTGACATGTAGACTCTGTAGTATGACGAATTGTTGTCATATCCTACCAGAAATCTTTGTTCAACTTTCTTATCAAGCTTCTGTTGAAGCTTATCTAGGATATGTGCATAAGCTGCACAACCAAAGATTATGATGTGAGACAGGTTGGGCTTTCTTCTCCACCATAATTCGTGTAGTGTCGTGTGAGGGACACCAGACTTCCTTGTCCTGTTTGGATATATGTAGTTGTAGCTACTGCTTCAGCCCACAGTACCCTTGGAGCTTTTGAGTAGGCCATCATGCATCTGGTTGCTTCCATCAGGGTTCTATTCTGCCTCTCTGCAACACCGTTGTGCTGCGGTGTGTATGCTGCAGTCCTTCTGTGAATGATGCCATGATCATTGCAGAAGTCAGTGAAGTGATTCAAGATGTATTCGCCACCTCTATCTATCCTAATCTGCTTCACTTTGTTGCCGGTGCATCTCTCTGCCCAATTCAGATACTTTGTGAATTTATCAAGTGCTTCTGATTTATTCTGAATGAGATACACTCTGGCGAATTTACTATAATCATCAATGAAGGTTATATAATATTTCGAACCTCCTACTAAGATCACATTGAAAGGCCCATAGATGTCAGAATGCACTAACTCCAGAATCTTAGTCATTCTGTAGGAGTCTTTAACAGATGGAGTGCGAGACATCTTACCCTTTATGCATGCATCACAAGTGGTCGAATTGTTCACAATCGAGATGTTGACCCCTATTATTGCTCCATGATGACTTTCTTGGTAAAATGTCATTGAGTTCACATGGCATAGTCTCCTGTGCCACAATGTCTGGTGAATCATCATGAGTCTGATGCATCTAATCTGCAGGCAGGCGTACCTCCAGGTAATAAAGATTATCTTTCCTTCTACCTTGAGTGATCAAGGTACTGGTACTGGCATCAATAACATTGCATGCTTATCAAAAAATGTGTCACATGCATCCCTGCATCAACTATCCTTGCTATAGAAAACAAGTCCTGCTACAGTGTAGGCACGAATTAAACATCTTCGAGTCATCTATCTCGGCCATTCATGTTGAGCCATAGTGAACCAATACCGTTTACTTGATGTTTGGATCCATCTCCAAGAATAATGAATCTTGAAGGATGTGCACTTCTGAAATCAAACATAGTTCATCTTGATGTCACGAAGTGTAAGGTAGCTCCTGAGTCTAGAATCACCTCCTGTGTGTCAGATGTTGATGCTGCACACAAATCCTCTCAAATGTAGGTGGTCGAACAATTTTTGTTCGATCTCTCTTCACCCATTTTCGAGATCTCAGGCTCCTCGACATAGGATGAACTATTGTTGTTCTCTTGTCTGTTCTGTGCTGATTTGTTCCTTGTGTTCATGCAACAATCCATGGCTGCATGACCCTTTTTGTGGCAGTGGATACATTCAATTTTCGGATTGAGCCAGCATGTATCAACTGTGTGTCCATCTCGTTTGCATCTCACGCAAGTCTTCTTTTCTCCACCTTGCTATTTCGACCTCCCTTTTCTCTTCCACTTGCCTTTGTTGGTCCCCTCTACTTGTTGATCATGATCCTGCTGTTGATTTGACTCCCTCTTAGGCTTGAATTATTTTTTGGTCTTTTCTTTGTTGCCCTAGAGGGCCTAGTCAGAACCATCCTTGTGATCAAGGTGCTCCCTCGCCTCAACTCTCGGATTTCGACAATTGCCTTTTCGAGGGTCATTGTAGGATCTTTCGCGAGCAGGGTTCTGGTTGTCTGGAAAGATCTGGGTAAGGCTCTCAACAGGTAAGTGAGCTGCTTCTTAGCTGACACTGCATTTTTTGTTCCAGAATTGTGTAGTGACATGAATAGATCCTTCATTTTTCTTACAAAGGAAGTGAGGTCTTTCCCATCCCACTGTAGATTGGTCAGTTGATCTTCCAGCATCATTATTTGACTTCGTGATTTTGTTTGAAATCTCGTGAGCAGTGTATCCCACATCTCCTTTGCTTTGGAGAGTGTAGCCAGGTCAAGTGTGAGATTATCTTCGATGGATGAAGATAGCAAGGCTACTGCCTTGTCATTTTTCTCCCTCCACTCGCATAGCTCTTTGTCTGATGTCGTAGGCATCTCCTCTATGCCATCCACCCAGGGGAATAAACCTTCATCCTTTAGTACCAGCGAGGTCTTAACTTTCAAGGCTAGAAAATTAGATCCTGAAAAATCCAAAACTGTACAGTTCTTGCTCTGTATGATGTTGATAGAAGCCAGTCATACTTTGACAAGGTGGGCTCTAATACCACTAATGACAATGAAAATGCACTCATAAAATGCAAAATTCTAGCCAAAACAACTCTGGTGACAAATTGACAGAATTGAATCACAAATGATTCGTGAAACTTTTCGCGACACTCAAATTGTTTCTATTCGAGTTGGATCAATCAGGTTTTATAACGCAACCAAACAAAACAAAACGAATTCTAGAAGAAAACGAAACGAAACAAAGTGAAGCGAAACTTGCACTAACATTGATTCATGCTAGAAGCACAGATCGTGAAACTACACAAAATGAAATGAAACGAAATAATTCGCGACAAGATCAATCAAGCAATCAAGCTCTGTAATGAGATGAGATGAGATGAAACAGAACGAAACAAAACAAAACCTAGGTGAGCCTCTGAGATTGATTTATCCTTATTGCCAGGCGATCATGAAACGAAACACGAAGCGAAAGGATTCGCGAACATGATCAGTTCATCAGGAATTCAGATGTGATCGCTGGTCACTGCCGGCTGTATCACTCCTACAATCCTTCAGAGAGTAGTCAGAACAACCAATCTACATTAACAGATGAAATCAAACCAAAGATGTAGAATTAGAATGAACAAACGAATCAGACACATGAATAGTAGCAGACTAATTTACATACAAGATCATGCAATCATCTAGAATAATAATGTGCACAACAGCTACAAAATTATCTATTGATTTTTCTTATTCTTTCAAGCACTGCACACAGATCCATGCAATGCGTTGGTGAGAGAGAAATATATTCTCTCACAAATTCGAGTCTTGCTTACTAGTGGACCTTGGATCTACAGATCCTATTACAAAAATAGCCTCGCACGCAGGCGGATTCGTGTTCTGTATATTTCATCTTCTGACAATTGCCTTGCTTACTAGCATTAGACTTTAGACATCAGACTTACTGTAATGTGCATCAATCAGAAAGTATATAGTTTGCGAACAATTTTGTGTCACATTCTTGTAACTTACATATTAGAAGGATTAAACATCTATAACTAAATTGCAAATTACAAGAGTGGCAGATTAGCCACGATCTAAAACTTTTTGATGATGTCATGATATCAGATCAAATATCTGCACCCAATGGCAATTGGCTGATATTCTTGTTGGCTGTTCGTGGAGCACGACTGATTTTGTGTCTTGTCGTGTCGTGTCGTGTCGTGTCGCCTTTTTGTCAAAGGTTCAAAATTGAAAGATAGCAAAGTTTTGGCATTAGAAACAAAATGTTTCTTCACACTCCTGGGTCAATGAGAGTTTTCCAGGATCTCAGAGATATGACTAGTGGGAGATCCATCTCCATCTTAGTGCTCACACAAACTCAAGGGCGAGTAGTGTACTATTGATACGTAGTGAATAGATGGCATGTGCTACCCAAAGATGATGTAACATAATCTATGACTCATCTTTCACCATGAGTATCTTTTGACTGTATTGGTCAAGTGGAAGATTGTTGGGATTTGTGCCCAATACATTGCTAAAGTGCATCAAGGAAGATGATCTACCAATGATCAAGTGTGATAACATCTCGGCCCAAGCTCTTGCCAATAATCCCATCTTTCATGCAAGAAGCAAGCACATAGAAGTGGCACACCATCTTGTGAGAGAAAAGCTTATTGGAGGAGAAATCTATTTGGAGCATGTCAACTCGTCCTCTTGTATTGCCGATCTACTCACCAAGCCTTTGAGCAAAAGTGCTTTCATCAAGCATAGATCTAATCTTGGAGTTATATCAAGATCAATGCTTAAATCTTCATAGATAATTTTTTAGGAGCAGTGTGAAGAATTGAAAAAGATTATCTATGTTAGATATAGGGGTCTTATGTTTTTTATATCAAGCATCTAAGTGTAGGATGTTGATAGGAACAAATTTGGCATAGATGGCAAATTATGCATTTCCACTTGTAATGCCACTATTGAGCCAAAATAGAGTAAGAGGCTAAGATCGTGCCAATTAGAGTGTAGACAAGTGTAATGCTTTTGTTTGATGAATTCTAAGAGGTCCAATAGGATTTAGAGGTGGAACCATGTGAGGTCCAATAGGAATTTGAGGTTTGCTTGAAAATAGTCCAATAGAATTCAGAGGTGCATGGATCAATGGTCCAATAGGATTAAGAGGTGACAAAGTGTGGTCCAATCATAGTTAAGCATAGTGGTAGCTCGTGGATCTACTAGTATCATTGTACTCCTCATTTTGGATCTAATTGATTTGGAGATTGTGTGGATTTTGAGTGTTATTGAATTTCTAGCTTTCTCTCTCTACCCGAGAGGTCATGATGATTTTCTCTCTCTACCCGAGGAGAGCAGCTTGTTTTTACTTAGAATAATTTTTGAATACTTCCCACATGTGTGAGTGAGAGTTGGAAGTGATTGAATGCATGTAGTAGTGTGTTTTGCCATAGAATCAAAGATAGATCTTGAATCTCAATCTAGTCTTGATCTTGGTGCATCTACACACCTTAGGAGATCACAAGTACATGTTGTGGACAATCCACACGTGTGAAATCTACACCCACCTCCATAGCCATCTCTATGAAGGGGAGCTCCCTACACAAAATTGCCATTAGGGTCAATCACATCCAAAATCTTTGTGCGCCCATCATTGTTGTGCTCAATGGTGACCTCCACAGGCTTGCCATCATGCAAGGATCAGAAGCCATCAGAATGGATGGGGCTTTGACACACGTCGAGTCCTCAGAGCCATCATGAGGACTAATGAAGCTGAATTCTTTGGTGATGTTAAATGACTTTTCCTTCCCACCCTTTTTCTTCATCCTTAGCAGTGATGCTCACGATCCACAATATCAATCTGCCAACGAAAGGCCCCTTCGTAGCTACATAAACAACAGAAGAAGAAAAGGTTGTGATCCTCGATGGAGGTACAAACCCTTTGCCTTTGATTTGGCCCCTCAATTGATTATGCCAAGAGTTCTTGCAATAATTTGCAACACACCCAAAAATCAGGTCATAGGAACCTCCAATGTTGCCACCTATTACACAACACGTTCTTGATGATGAAACTCACTCCACCAAAATTCCGACTGCATCCAAAGATAGTGTGTGTACAAGTAGATTTCCCTAATGATCCTTTCTTGGTACTTCAAATCATTATTCCACAATGGCTACCATCTCAAGCCATTCCAAAACACAGAGACAAGCACCAAGCCTCACCTCACCTAGTGTCTCTCTCTAGAAGTATGAGCCTCAAGTATCCCACTATTTCCCCTTGAGTTCTAACTAGTGAGTACCCTATCTAGGCTTTCTCAGTGCAGCCCTTGCTACACAACTCCACTTGTTCCAACTCCCAATGCCCTCCTTAACATTCAAGATGCAGCCTCCATGCTGCCATACTAAATGCCTTCCTTGACATTCAACATTCAGCCTCCATGCTGCCATAGTAAATGCCCCTTGGCATTCAAGATGCAGCCTCCATGCTGCCAAAGTCAAGCACCCAATGTTGTCTCTCTCGCAGAACCTTCTTGTTTTCGCTCTTCAAGATGCAGCCCTTGCTACACACCTCTGCTGGCACTATAGATTGAATTCCTTCAAGAATAATATTACAACACTTTAGCATGTATTGACGAACAAGACCCCATACTTGTTCCAACATCCCAACCTTCTTCCAATGACTCGGAACATCCGAAAAATTTTGCCGCTCCACGGAACTTGAATCCCCCAATCAGTCTTCCTTGGTGTGTGGGCCCATAGCCATTGATGGAATCTGAGCGCTCAGAAACTGATATAGCTTGCTGAAGTAGTGCGATCTGTAGGCATTCATTAAACATATACCAAAATAGATGGAACACAGAAGCTCTCACTCTCTCAGTTCAAGAAACATAGGAAACATAGGAGACAATGTTCCCAAAATAAAAATTACCAATTATGATATTCTAGCGTGATGTACTCGAATTTTTTGGAAGATAAGGAGATGGTATCTTGCTTTTTGGAAAGCCATGATACTACTCCATCACATAGAAAAGTGGAAAAGGCACTTGCTGATCTCCTATCCATCTTGTCACCTGCAAAATCCGAGTCACTATAGGCTCTTAAGCCAAGATTAGTCCCTCTATACAAAATGCCAAAATTCTTAGTGGATGAAATGTATCTAAGAACTCTTTTGGCCATCTTCCAATGTGAAACTAGAGGAATTTGCAAGAATTGGATTAACTTTCCAAAACTATAACTAAGATTAGGTCTAGTTATACCTAAATAAATCAAGGAGCTTATAAACCTTCTATATAAAGTGATGTCCTTAAAGGATGCTTCATCACCATCAATAGATGCTTTAACATGTTGCTCCATTGGTGTCTCAATGCCTTTACAAATCTTCATTCCAAATCTATCTAGGATGAATGTAGCATACTTAGATTGACAAATGAAGCTAAAATCGCATCCTCTTGTAATTTCTATTCCCAGAATGAAGCTTAATAGCCCGAGATCAACCATCTTAAACTCTTTTGCCAAAGCAATTTTGTTGGATTTATCTCCTCTACTCTCCTAACTGCGTATTTAGTGTGTGTGTGGAAAATATAGCAAGTATCAGAAGCTTATCAAAGTTAGACATATTAGATGCTTTCATGCATCGATTCTTTGTATTGTTAATAATTGGCTTATCACCTTTTACAAATTGGATTAGCTTTGTGAAGCACGCGATTTTGTCCGCTATTGTCTTGTGCTCACCTGCATTATTGGCCTGTATATTTTGCTATACTTAATCTGATTATAGCTCTGTTTGTTCTGCGTTCAGATTTGTGTCAATTTTGCAATGTTTTTTCTACATTATGTTTGACTTCTTATTGCCTAATCTGGTAGTATGCTCTTCACAAATTATTATTAGTCTAGCTGTTCGCGACTAATATTTAGTCTTGTCTTTTGTGACTAATTCACGATTGACAATCAATCTAGCTGTTTGCGATAAATTATCATGATGTCTTCATGCTTAATGTTTGGCTACGTAATCAGATCGAAAATGATTTCTATCACTAATGTTTTGTTCGAGTCTGATAGGCATAGTCATGCTTAAGGACAGAGTGAGATAGCTCATTCTGTTGTGCATGAACACTTTCCATTCGTGTTCATTTCTTTTTGAGCTACTTTCGTTTCTCACACCCCTCTTTCCCAACATGGTATCAGAGCTATTTTCTATAGCCTAATAAGCTTCCACAATAACAAGACTCTACTAGCCGATAGAGTAATTGTCTTCTTGTTCTGTAATTTAGCACCAGATTTTCATACTTAAGTCACTGATAGTTATTCCTATCACCTAGACTAATCTTCCACATGGATTCCCAAGGGAAAGTCAGTCCTATCATGGACAAGCTTGATGGAGCTAATTACCGTCTATGGAAATTTAAGATGAAAACAGTGCTAATGGCTAAAGAATTGTATGATGTTGTTACAGGTGCACAAGGGAAACCCGAAGCAGATGATGCAGCAATCGTCAAATGGAAGCTAAAGGATGGCAAAGCTTTCACGCTGATCATCCTCAACATTTTGGATACTCATATCGGCTATGTATCCGAGGCCCAGACATCCAAAGAAGTTTTGGACATCTTGGGCACACTATATGAAGTGCAAGATATAGCTTCCAAGCTACATTTCAGGAAGAAATTTTACTTTTCAAGATGACGAATGGTGATTCCTTGCAGAATCACATCAACCAATTCAAGAACCTGCTGAAGCAAATGGGCGATGTTGGATCTGTCATAGATGATCAAGACGCAGTGATGCAACTGCTTACAAGCTTTCTAAGCTCATACAACAGCTAGATGATGATCATCACAACACATCCAGAACTAACTCTTTCGAGAGTCATTACAATGTTGTTGCAAGAAGACACGCGGAGGAATGAAGCCTCAAGTTCCTCAACCGCATTCTCACGCCTTGTACACCAGCAAGAGCATGACTAAGCAGAAGAAGAAGAAAGGCCCGAAGCAATCAAAGCAAGACTAGAAACCATCATAGCACAAAGAACAGTCGAATTCACAAACAAAGAAGAAGCTGTTCTGTAGATATTACGAGCGAAACAACCACGAAATTCAAGACTGCCGGATATTACAAGCTAAGAACAACAACAAGGGATAGTCGAATCAAGTGGTAGAGACAGCTACAGAAGTTCCATAGCCCATTCAACAAGCATATCACGATGCCTTCATGACCAGCCATCAAGGAGCATCCAATAACAGTGCTTGGTTTCTGAATTCCGGTCCACTCAGCATATGACTAGTCTCATTGGTTCTTTCGAGTCCTATACACCACCCTACGATACCAACAAATATGTTCACCTTGGCGATAATAGCACACAAGCTATTAAAGGTGAAGGTACTGTAAGATTAAGCTTTGCAAATGATCAATCTAAGCTACTTTCTAAAGTCCTATATGTACCAAATTTATCTACAAATCTGCTCTCTGTAAGCAGAATCACAGATCTAGGACATAGAGTAGAATTCGAATGTGATCAATGCAAAGTAGTTGATAGGACATGCAAGATCCTAGCACTCGAAAATAGGCATGGATACTTGTATAGATTAAGTCATTGCTTTTCTGCGCGCTCAGAATTTCTATTCAAGCAAATAAAAGTTTACTTTGGCATTATAGATTTGGTCACTTGAATCATGTTGTTGTACAACAAATGTCTAGACAATCTATTGTTCTTGATCTAGACTATCATCGTGATAAAGTCGAGTTACTTGTCTGTCATGACTGTCTAGTTGGTAAGCAGACTAGGAAACCATTTAAATCAAGCCATCAACATACTGCTAGAGGATTGTTAGACATTGTACATTCAAATATTTGTGGCCCGATGAAAAATCCTTCGCTGAAGGATGCAAAGTATTTTATAACTTTTATTGATGAATTCTCCAGAAGGACTATGGTGTACTTTATCAAGAAGAAATCAGAAGCTTTCAATTGCTTTAGAATCTTCAAGGAGCGTGCAGAAAAAGAGACTAGAAGGATGATCAAGCCCCTCAGGTCAGACAATGGTGGAGAATATATCTCTACCGAGTTTAAGGAGTACTCCTTACAGTCCTCAGTCTAATGGCTTAGCCGAGAGGAAGAATCGTACCCTAGTTGAATCAGCCAAATGTATGCTAGCGAATGCATCATTGCCCAAGAGCTTCTAGGCCAAAGCACTCTCCACTACAGCTTACATCTAGAACAGATGTTCGACCAAGGACCTCTCAGGCAAGACACCCCATGAGGTGTGGACAGGCTCTATGCCTTTTGTGAAAAATCTAAGAGTGTTCGGATGCATTGCCTATGTGTAGATCTCAAAAGACACAAGGAAGAAATTGGACTTCCAAGGTCTCAAGACCAAGGCCATTATCCATTAATTAGCTAACACTAAGCAGATTCTTGGTTAACTTAGGAACATAAAGAACATTCTCAAGATTCATCCTTTTGGATGATCCAACATACAATGGAATGGTTCCTATTCCACTTATCTTACATTCTTGTTGTGGGTATTTCATGTACAATAATAAATTAGTGGGTTCCACCACTAAAACTATTGTTGGCCAAGCCTTACCAAGTGGGCCCTGCCACATTACAGTAGAGCAATAAGTGCGAGGCATTGGCTTCCAACATGTATAAGCCCAGCCACCAATGAGCACAAGTAATTAAATAGTTTAAGTTGTTTTCTAGTGACTTGGGCCTTAGGTGCAAATAAATTAAAATAAGTTAAAGGCCCAAAATCTAAGTTACAGGGTTGAGTCAAAGTCAGATGGTGGTAGGTGGGGTGTGTTTCTTTGTGCACCACTAGATCTTTTGTGTTTCTTTGGAAGGGCTAGGATTGCAATCCTTGCCATTTCAAGTAGCCAATAGGATGAATGGGACAAGGGCCTCCCCAAGAATAAAAGGGCACCATTTTACTCATTTAACATTCTCAATCTAAGGAGGAAACTCTATTGTTTTCTCCATCTCTCTCTCTCTCTCTCTCTCTCTCTCTCTCTCTCTCTCTCTCTCTCTCTCTCTCTCTCTCTCTCTCTCTCTCTCTCTCTCTCTCTCATAGATTCTTCCTCATCTAGATTTGTCGTGTCTTAAGAACAGAATACTACAAATAAACAGTCTCTTTAATAAACAAGGTTTTTTTACTTGCCCAAGCTTCAAAACTCTTAATAAGTTGGGTGCACCAAAAACCCTAACCCTAGCTTGTCTATGTAAGGGCATGTGATACCATTTTGTAATCACTTTTCATTGTAAAGAAGAGAGAGAGAGAGAGAGAGAGAGAGAGAGAGAGAGAGAGAGAGAGAGAGAGAGAGAGAGAGAGAGAGAGAGAGAGAGAGAGAGAGAGAGAGAGAGAGAGAGAGAGAGAGAGAAGCCTCCTCCTACCTTTCTTACTTTGTGAAGCTCTCCTTTTTTTTATTGTGTATGATTGATTGTGGATGAATGAATGCTCATTTGTTATTGTTTAATCATGCTATCACATTTTAGATTGATCATTAGCACTTGCTTTCATCCAACTAATCCACAAAATCATACATTAGCAAAATAGGTGTTAGAAATCCCTTTGGAGTGGTCATTAGGATCCATTGGGTAGGATTTTCCTTTCATTGTTCACCTCCCTTGAGAAGATCAACCTTACTGAGAGGAGAAGATCTAGAGCCAAAGAAGCCTAGATTCCAAGAAACCATGATCCAAGAAGAGGATCAACCTAAAACCACAGATTGGTTCCTTCACTCTTTTGTCTCTAAGATTTTGAGTTGGGACCCTAACTTTCTTTCTTTCCCTGCAATAGTTCTCATTGCTAGTCACATTTTGGCTGCCTCCCCTGTCTTTTTCTCTTCCATCTTCTCAGTTTCTGTCTCTCTTCATTCCTCTTTGGCTCGGCTTATTAGACGCTTCCTTTGGGCTAAAAACGGCCTTTTCTATCCTAGTCTGTTTGTTCGGCCCCTACCCAAGATGGTGGTCTGGGAATCCATGATCCACATATTAAGAATACCTCTTTGATCCTCTGACAATTGTCCTCCTTGGTGCTTCCTTTCCAACATTGGCATTTCATCCTTCTCCAATTGTCTAATTCCATTGTGGTCTCTCTCCTCCTAGAGCATTCCCTTTCTTTTCGCTCTCTTCTTTCTTTTGGGGGCTCTTTTAAGTTTAAAGGCCCTTTTATTCTTCATAACTTGGCCTCTTCTTTCCTTGACTTCCGACATATTTTTTTCTTGGACAAGCCCCTTGTTGTTGCCATCCAATGAGCCCATTTGGACTTCCTCCCTCTTTCCCCCTACATCTCCATCCCTCTTTGCTCATCATCCTCGTCTTTCTCTTTCCCTTGCTCACAAAGGCCTCCTCTGTGTCGACCAAATTTGCTAGGTGCCATTCCAATACCTTCTTCATTCTCAGCCTCTTTCTTCTGCGGAGCACTCTCTCCTCCAATTGGCTTCTACTTCTACCCTTGGTCTTTCTTTCACCCCTCCTTCTGTAGGTTTTCGATGGGTGGGTACTTGTTCTTTCTTCTTCTTCTTTAGACTACCAAGCTACGTTTCTTCGATTTTCCCTTCTCTCTTCCCAGATTTTTTCAATACCGCTTGGTCTCGTTCTGATCCTCCTGTTTTTTGGCGTTCTCGTCTCAAAACCGCCTCTTCCCTTCTCATCGCTAAGTTTTGTTATTTCTTTCTGACCACCTTTGTCCACTTTGCCAGCTGGAGGAAGAAACTGTTCAACATCTATTTTACCATTGTCGTCAAGACTTGTGGTTGGAAGTCCGCCGCCTCCTTAGTTGCTGGTGCACTATGCCTCCATTTGTGGCTAACATTATTTTGCTGGGGGATCCGCTTGCTATGCATAGTTCCTCACTTCCTTTCTTGCATCTTTGCAGGCTTTCTGTTTTGTGGCTGATATGGTTGACACGTAACAGGTAGGTTTTTGATGGCTCTACTTTGCCACTGTTCGCTACTACATGTCTGCGGTTTGCTATGTATTTTTCCATTGTCATTTAGTAGTTATGGACTGCCTCCATGTATGGTGTGCTGAAGTCCTTTTTTATCTTAGAACTGCTTGCTTCCTTTCTGGAGGCGGTTTATTGTGATGGCCTTTGATGCCATGTACAGCTTTTTTGTACTTGTACATTAGTGAAAATTTAATAGTATACTTAACCTTTGCAAAAAAAATAAAATATTGAATTGTATACAAATATTAGCTCTGAATTAATTACACATTAATATGGGCTGCAGGTTAGACTACACAAATTTGTTTTCACCCTATTGCCAATTAATATGCGCTTCATTGTGTGAATCTTTCAAAATTAATCAAACACAATATTATAAAGACTTTAATCCATATTCAATTTACAAAACATAAGTTTTTAAAAAAATATTGACATCTACAATAAAATGAAATCATTTCACATTTAAAGTAAAAACTAATATGAGCCAATGTTTGGGAAAACTCTTTGGCGTTATCAACTATTTATCCATATACACAAGTCATGTATCATTCTTTTGAAATTAATATAGAGAGAATCCAAAATTTGGGAAAGCCTTGTGAATCCTAAAGTTATTAAAAATTGTCTAAAACAACCTACTAAAACAAAATGTCTAAGGTACAAAAATGTGAAAAAATTTGGCTTGTCATCTAATTTCATGCACTAATTTAATGAAATCTTAGCATTCAACTTACAACTTAAACTATCATGATTACTTCAATGACAAATATGTTACTATAACCAGGGCCAACAGATAATGTCACCTAGAATGCTATTGTCTTACTATGCAAATCATCACATACTTGTAGGATTTCTAAAAAGTGTAATAGTAACAATAGAAAGCCAGCAAGAAAGTGCTGATTTTTGCTGGAAGTTTTCCAACTCATAAAGGGTCTTCTCAGCAACAAGGGCCCATGGATCCTGTAAATGATTCTACTTACCTTAGCTCCTCATGCATAGAAGCTTTTGCAGTTTCTTTAGATAAGTAGCATTTCTAGAATATATTAGCTATACTCAACAAGTCTAGAAAACCGGTAGAAGCAACTTGTATGACCATGATTTTTGATAATTTATGCAAGGGTTATCATGCAAAATATATTTCGCTTTGGAAAAGCTTCACATTATCCTTGTAAAAGAAGCTGGGAGAACTCTCATGCCTTACCATATTATGGGGCTTACTTCTCACTATCCATTGTATTTTTTTTAACTGCCTTTTTAAAGGTATATGCCCCATATACTATGATCTCATTTTTATGAGGCAAGTTTGGCTATTTCGATTCTCATGCGTGCAACATTCTAGAGGCTTAGTAGCATTCTTTCCATATGTAAAAAGTGATGATACCGACATTTTTGTACCCTTTGTAGGAATGTTGGGCTTCATCAGATTAGCAAAAAATTACCAAAGACAATCAAAAAGCTAGTTGAAATTAATGGTATTGGATGGTAACTTAACTTTGAATAACGACGCTTCATGCAGTGAATGTGCTATTATACAGTGTACACTAGAAAGATAAAATGACACGAAAAAAATAAATTACCAATGCATGTCATAAAATTTCAGTGGATGAAAATTATAAAAATTTTGTTTGGTCTACTTCCAAATGGTTTCTCAATAGCAATCACAATTAGTTCCAACATCATGAAAATAATCCATGCTGCAAACAGTGTAATGTTCTCAAGTCAATTATATTATCGGATTTAGAGTCCAAAACAAAATGCACCAATATGTGGCTTCACTTACTAAAAATGCATTTTAAATATGTATCCAAGGAGCATGCAAGGTTAATGGGAAATCGAACCCCAAGCAAAACCAAAATGTGGCATATTTCACATGAACTACCTCTCAAGGTGACATCAATATAGTAACTCATGTTATTGCTGCACATGTTCATATCTACATCTTGCACCAAAATGAGTAGCTCTTGTTGGGGTTTAGGGTTTTTAACCACTTGTTAGCAAATTTACAAAGCACTTGCATTTTTCGGATCTATTAAGGTTTATGGTTTACGAAAGAAGAGAGAAATAGACATTGTAGTGCAATTTATCCCTGATACTTGATGCCCTAGGAAAGACTTAATGGAGAAACACTCTACAAAAGTTTAATTATGTTATTGACTTTAACAATAGAAACTTTATTTCACATCGTCTGTACCCCATATCAATTTAATATTCCAACAAATTTCTACCCATTCAAAATCTAATGCTAAAAAACTGTAAGCCCCCCCCCCCCCCCCCCCCCCCCCCTCTCTCTCTCTCTCTCTCTCTCTCTCTCTCTCTCTCTCTCTCTCTCTCTCTCTCTCTCTCTCTCTCTCTCTCTCTCTCTCTCTCTCTCTCTCTCTCTCTCTCTCTCTCTCTCTCTCTCTCTCTCTCTCTCTCTCTCTCTCTCTCTCTCTCTCTCTCTCTCTCTCTCTCTCTATTAAGGTCTATGGTTTGCAAAAGAAGAGAGAAATAGACATTGTAGTGCAATTTATCCCTGATACTTGATGCCCCAGGATAGACTTAATGGAGAAACACTCTACAAAAGTTTAATTATGTTATTGACTTTAACACTAGAAACTTTATTTCACATCCTTTGTACCCCATATCAATTTAATATTCCAACAAATTTCTACCCATTCAAAATCATAATGCTAAAAAACTGTAAGCCCCCCCCCCCCCCCCCCCCCCCTCTCTCTCTCTCTCTCTCTCTCTCTCTCTCTCTCTCTCTCTCTCTCTCTCTCTCTCTCTCTCTCTCTCTCTCTCTCTCTCTCTCTCTCTCTCTCTCTCTCTCTCTCTCTCTCTCTCTCTCTCTCTCTCTCTCTCTCTCTCTCTCTCTCTCTCTCTCTCTCTCTCTCTCTCTCTCTCTCTCTCTCTCTCTCTCAACAATATATGTGGTATGAGGTTTAAGGTTTACCTGAAATCATGAAGCTAACTGATTTTCTTACAATTTTTTAGAAATATGTTGATCATCTCATGTCGAAAATCGTAAATAGATTCACTTGGGTAGTCCATGCATGCATATTGTCACAAACTCAATATTGTTAGAGGTTGGTAGTATAAAAAATGAAAAAAAAAAAAATTTGAAGTTGCATATTGCTTTAGTGCTGAAGTTGCATAGCAATAACAAATTGATATCAGTTTTTGTCCTATCAGGCCATTCAAAGAAAAGTTTCCATTGTGAATCGTATGTCATCCGTAACCAAAAAAGTCATTTTGTTGAGAACACTGCATCACCACTCGAGGCGGACACAATGACTTGAAAGTGAACATCATCATTTTGGCAATATTAGACATACATGACTCAAGTTTTAAATGGGACCGTGACTAGCACTTGCAACAATAACCAAGTTATTTTAAAGCTAATGAGCTATGCAATTCATGTACATTTCCAAGTTGAACTTTGATGATTTCAACAATGGATTTGGCAGGCTCTTCCACTATAAACAGATTCACGATATCATTCACAACCCTGCAATTTGCATGCTTGGATTAAGTTTAGGGTATCAAATCATCATGATATTTTTTTAGGTCTGGAGTTGCCAACAAATCTTACTTGTCAAAAAGTATGTGGGTTGAGAACATCAAGTTGAGTTTCAAGCAAACCTAGGTAAGAAGTCCCTCGTTACTAATGTTCCACAAAAGTATTGCGCCTCCAAGGTCATGCATTACTTACTTTGAGCAATACGGAAGAATTGCAATCTTCTTGTTCAAATATTCATGCTTAACACACTTCTTTGCTCTTGTGTAGTCCCTTGCTTCCACAAAATTGCAAAAATAATTTGACATCACACATACCATGTCTCTACGGCTGCCCAAAATTTTCACTCGCCAATATCTTAAACCCGCCTCAACTATGGTTTCAGTAATGTGGGATGTCTTGCTTTTTAGCATCGCACACCAATGTGTATGGATGTCTATTTTGTAAGTAGAGCCAGGAATTGAGAATTGGAAATTGTTTCCCATCGCTTCTATTTGCTGAAATACATAACTGTCATACTTATGACCCTTCAGTTGGGACTTGGTATTGCCTTCTAACCTCCATCCACATGGCATCACTATTTCTTCGTTTAGATCTGGAATTGATATGTTCACTTCTTCATTCAAGTGAGGAACATTGAACACATGAGTTGTCTTCACTTCCACCATCTCTTCGAGAGTAGCTTGTACTAGATGGGCCTTATCCTCACCATTTGAGATTTCTTTTGTGGTGATTGTGACAACAACAAGGGTGTTTATATTTTAGAATGTTGCTCCTACCATTGAAGTAGCATTTGATGGAATCAGAGTGCTCAGAAACTGATATAGCTTGCTGAAGTAGTGTGATCTATAGGCATTCATTAAACATATACCAAAATAGATAGAACACAAAAGTTCTCACTCTCTTTGTCTCTCTCAGCTCAAGAAACATTCAAGAAACATAGGAGACAATGTTCCCAAAATGGAAATCACCAATTATGTTATTCCAGTGTGTTGTCTTATACAATGGACTCCTACTTAAAAGATTTAATTACAAGAAATCTTAATCACTCCTAATCGTGTGTCCACTAAGCCACTATCTTTATGTAAAAATTACAGCAAATAAGGATCCTAAAACACTTGAAATGATGAGGGAAACAATAGATTATGATTTCATAAGATTAGCACAAGTTGAACCATCAAAATCCATCAAAAATCTATGCTTGAACCTCACTAAATGGCCCAAATCCTTGAAGAAGGCTTCACACGTGTGAAAGTACGGCCTCCCACAGTCTGAGTATTGTACACCAGACCTACATTCAATCCTATAATCATTAGTAATCACAAGTACTCAAACAATTATGAACATAGAGAGCAATTGCACCATTATGAGAGAAAAATCATGAAATTGCTTGATTGATTTTGGTGAGATATCATCACCTATATATACATGATCCATCACGGTTTTGGGTAGGTATGAGTAGCCCTAAACCTATCCCTAATGCTAATTTTTGTGGATCTTTCATCCCTACCAAGTTAGGGTTGGAATCTTGGAGATCCCTCAACAATGCAAAAATTACCAAAAATAGCTCCTATTTTTTCTCCCTTGTATCTAAGCATAATTTGGACTCATTCCAAAGGTTCTAACACTTAGGTCTACTTGAAAACATCCTTATGAATGGAATCCTATGCTATTTGGCACGTGTGACAAGCCACATCATGACCATCTAACTATTTACAAGTCATATGACCAAAACTAGTCAAGCTAGAATTGTGAATTTTTAACACTTTATAATGACCCAGAGTCATCTATTTACATGCCCTTCCTTGCATTGACTACTTGTCAAGTAGTTGTGTGACCTCCACCTTTTTGGTAGTTGTAGTGAGTGCTTTGTACTCGGCCTCACATGAAGAGAGAGATATAGTATCTTGCTTTTTGGAAAGCCAAGATATTAGATTGCCTCCAAGAAAGATAGTGTATGCACTAATAGACTTTCGATCCATCTTGTCACTTGCAAAGTCCAAATCAGAGTAGCCAACAATGGATAGATCTTCACTTTTATAAAGTAGACCATAATCAAAGATGAAGATACATATCTTAGAATCCTCTTGGCCATCTTCCAATAATGGATCTTAGGATCTTGCATAAATTGACTCAATTTGTGCACACAAAAACTTAGATCGGGCCTAGTAATGGTAAGCCAAATCAAGGATCCTACAAGACTCCTAAAAAGTGTGATGTCCTCAAAGGATCTTTCATCACCTTTATTAGGATCTTTTACAATTTGCTCCATTGGAGTATCTATGCTCTTAGAATTTTTCATATGGAATTTTTTCAACATAGAGTGAGCATATCTAGATTGGCATATAAAGACATGATTTTTATGAAAATCAATTTCTAGGCATGGATGTAATGTATCTCTCCTAGATCTTGCATTTTAAACTCACATCCAAGTGCTAGCTTAGTTTCATCAACTAGCTTGATACAACTTCCACAAAGGATAATGTCATCAACATAAATTAGAAGAATGACAATATTGCTATCAACAAACTTTAGATACATGGAAGGATCATAGTCACTAAGAGTAAATCCTAGTGAGATAAGAAAAGAATTAAGTTTTGAATACCATGATCTTGGTGCTTGCTTGAGTCCATAAAGACTTTTGAAGAGCAAGCACACTTTGGACTCATCCTTGATGAATCCTTGAGGTTGTTCCATATAGATCTCCTCCTCAAGATAAGCATTTAGAAAAGCATTGGATACATCTAATTGGAACACCTTCCACTTAAAGAAATAAGCAAGAGAAATAAGAATTCTTATTGTCAACATATTTGCAATGGGTGCAAAGGTCTCCTCATAATCAAGGCCATGGATTTGAGCAAATCCCTTGGCACATAATCTTGCTTTATACTTGTTGATGGTGCCATCATGATTGAACTTGATCTGAAATACCCACTTGCAACCAATCACATGCAAGCTCCCAAGTATTGTTGGTGATCAATGCATCATACTCTTGCTTCATGGCATCATACCAGTCCTTGGTATTGAGTGCCTCTTGTACATTCTTTGGCTCTTCATGAGAGACATAAAAAACATAATTAGTGGAATCAAGTTCCAGTTGTTTGCCTTTGTCAACATATGAGAGCCTCTTAGGCTCGGATCTATCTCTCATGGATCTTCTTGGTGAGAAAATCCGAGAAGAGTCTTCTTCAAATCTTGACCCCATCACATCATGATTGTCTTCAAAATCAATAATTGGTGATGCATCCATAGACTTCTTGATCTCGGCCTCTTCAAAAGATGAGTGTTGATCTTTATGAAAGACAACATCTCTACTTTCAATAACTTGAGAAGTAGAGAGTATAAAGACTCTATAGGCCTTCTTGGTGGATGAGTATCCAACCATGATCCCTTTGCATGCACTAGGATCTTCCTTCTTCCTTGTTTCCAAGGGAATATGGACAAAGCATATGCATCCAAAAATTCTAAGGTGATCAATCTTAGGCTTCTTCAATATAAGATTTCATATGGTGACTTTTCTCCAAGAGCTATATGTGGGGCCCTATTGCAAAGATAATTTGCACAATTAATGGCTTCTCCCCAAAAATCTTTGGGCAAAGATGCCTCAATTCTCATAGATTTTGCACATTCACATAGAGATCTATTCTTTCTCTCGGCCACTCCATTTTGAGATGGAGAGTAGGCACAAGAGAACTCTCTTTTGATGCCTTCAAGCTCACAAAAATCATGAAATTTATTAGAGATATATTCACCACCTCCATCACTTCTAAGAGCTTTAATCTTGAATGAGAATTGCTTCTCTACATAAGCTTTGGAAATAAGGAAATGATCAAACACCATAGATTTAAAAGCAAGAAGATATATCCAAGTGAATCTTGTGAAATCATCAATGAAAGTAACAAAACAAGTGGCTCCTCCCTTGCTTGTAGTTGATGAGAAATGCACATCCGAGTGGATTAACTCCAACGGATGCTTGTTTTTTATAGAAGATCTTGTAAATGGCTTTTTGTGAGATTTAGCAATAGCACAAGCTTCACAAGGCTTGATCTTCTTGGAGAATGACTTCGGCGAGCCAATAGCTTTGGCTTCTTTGATCATAGAGAGCATAGATTTGTAGTTGGGACGTCCCAACCTCCTATGCCATAATTCCTCCATAGAGAGCTTGTTCACAAGAGCAACATTACAAGCATTCACATACTCATTTGGATCTAGTTTATAGATGCCTCCAAATCTAGATCCTAATGCAAGTATCTCATAATTCTTCTTGATAGTGCAAGTATCAACTTTGAATTTTACATCAAGGCCATTATCAAGCAATTGGCCAACATTGAATAAGATTCTTAGTAAGCTTAGGTACATAAAGAACCTTAGAGAGAGAAAGAACTTTAGAGGATGCAAGCTTCAAGGGCATGTTTCCTATGCCTTCAATAGGACATTCAAAATCATTTGCAGTGTGTATTGATTTCTTGACTCCATCATAAGGTGCAATAGAAGAGAGAGTCCTTGGATCTACACATATGTGAAGAGCTCCACTATCAATATACCATAGGCTGTCCTTCTTGAAAGGAGTAGATGAGAAACTAGAGACCATAAGAGATCCCTCTCCATCACTTGCAATAGTGTCTTCCTTCTCATTGGTAATGTTGGCTTGCTTGAGCTGATTCTTCTTCTTAAAGCAATTGGTGGCATAATGGCCTTTCTTGCCACAATAAAAGCACTTGATCTTCTTCTTCTTGAGCTTGGATGATGAAGCATTAGAGGAATCATCTTCCTCCTCATCTTTGTCTTTGGATTTGACTTTGTCCTTGCTTGAGGATTGTTGATGTTGGTTCTTGCTCCTCCCTTTGTGCTTATCCTTGGAAAAGAGAGCTTTGCCATCATTATGAGTGAGAGAGAGCTTGTCCATCCTCAAGAGCTTGTACTCTTGTCTTGATTCTTCTGAAATTAGCACACTTTAGAGAGCCTCCAAAATTGGTCGCTCCTCCTTAATGGCATAGGATTGGACAAGGTTATCAAATTCACTTCTCAAGCCATTGAGAATGACTTGAACTAGCTCATTTTGATTGATGGAATTACCAATACAAGCAAGTTCTCTATGAATATCTTTTACTCTCAAAACATAACTAGATGCACTCTCATCACTCTTTTGGCTACTTTGAAAAATTTTATTCCTAAGAGTGAGAAGCCTAGAGGTATTCTTAGCCTCATAGATAGTCTTGAGACAATCCCAAGCTTCTTTGGCTGTTGTACAAGTACCTATCTCCCTCAATATCTCATTAGAGACATTCATCTTAATGTAGTGGAGAGCCATCCTAGCTCTCTTTTTTTATTTTTGAACCTCTTGAAGAACTTGTGGTTCTTCTTCAAGGCCAAGAACAATGTCCATCATGTCTTGAAGGATCAAGATGGACTCCATCCTCATTTTCCAAATTGAATAGTTTGAAGTGGACAATCTTTCACTTGGTTCCAACAAGGATGAACCCATTGAAGACATTTGAAGTGAAGAAAACTCAAATGATGAACAATAAATGTTGCTACACACTCTCAATAGGATCTAATAATAGAGTACTATCTCCTCCTATGAAAGATCTTGCAACTATTTGTGAATTGATTCTCACTAGCTACACAAATCTCTCTAAAACAAGATCCATTTCACATCAAATGATGGAGTATGGGCAAACTTAGGATCAAACACTCTTAGAACGTGTGAAGTACACTAAGAAACCAAATTTGACTCAAATACAATGATATTGCATGAAACAAAATGGCTAAGATCTCAAAACAGTGCCTAGATCACATATAGATGAGATTGGTAAGCATACAACGGTGATTTTGGATCAACCAAGCAATCTCTTGACCAAACCAAATGTGTCCACCCAGATCTAGGTGCCCTACCTAACCCTCTTAAAAAGCTTATAACTTTTGATTGGCTCAACCAAACGGAATGAAACTGATTGTATCAGAAACTAGACAAAATCAGCTTCAAAACAAGCTATCAAGCAAGATAAATGGATCAAACATGAGAGAGAACTCCCAAACTGAAATTGGATGTTCCTCACACGTGTCTGAGCACCTGATTCCATACAGTACCAGGTCATACCCAATCAATGTCCTTTTGATCTCTTTTGATCCAAAATTGAACAAGATAGCTAGGAAAATGGATCTTGACCATTTCTAGCTCAAGATTGATGAATAGTTTTCACTTAAATGGATCAAAATGCATGGTAACCTTAGGTAAGCTCTGATACCATGTAGATTTCACATGTGTGGATTGTCCACAACATGTACTTGTGATCTCCTAAGGTGTGTAGATGCACCAAGATCAAGACTAGATTGAGATTCAAGATCTATCTTTGATTTTATGGCAAAAACACACTACTACATGCATTCAATCACTTCCAACTCTCACTCACACGTGTGGGAAGTATTCAAAAATTATTCTAAGTAAAAACAAGCTGCTCTCCTCGGGTAGAGAGATAAAATCATCATGACCTCTCGGGTAGAGAGAGAAAGCTAGAAATCCAATAACACTCAAAATCCACACAATCTCCAAATCAATTAGATCCAAAATGAGGAGTACAATGATACTAGTAGATCCACGAGCTACCACTATGCTTAACTATGATTGGACCACACTTTGTCACCTCTTAATCCTATTGGACCATTGATCCATGCACCTCTTAATTCTATTGGACTATTTTCAAGCAAACCTCAAATTCTTATTGGACCTCACATGGTTCCACATCTAAATCCTATTGGACCTCTTAGAATTCATCAAACAAAAGCATTACACTTGTCTACACTCTAATTGGCACGAGTTTAGCCTCTTACTCTATTTTGGCTCAATAGTGGCATTACAAGTGGAAATGCATAATCTGCCATCTATGCCAAATTTGTTCCTATCAACATCCTACACCTAGATGCTTGATATAAAAAACATAAGACCCCTATATCTAACATAGATAATCTTTTTCAATTCTTCACAGTGGGAGGTCAAGAAGAGGCAGGATTGGTCTGAATGCTATAGGTAAGAGACCGCAAGAAGGTCATGTGAAAAATACAGATCCTAAGTGGATCTAAACTCCAAGATCATTGGCTTGAATGCTTGCACTCCAAACTACATAAGCTAGGAATTGGCAACACATTCTATGCTACCTAGAATGCAAAGAACTTGATCAAAAAGCATTTATCACAAATGGAAACTTCCATAAACATCAAGTGCGGCCCAAAATAGCATTATACAGTCCATAATACATCAGCCTATCACTTTTGGAAAGCACCTAAGATCATACACAATAGCTTGAAGACAATACACACAACAATGCTCTCAATGGAGGAAGAAACAATGACAATGATCTATTGATCTCAATGAAGCATACAAAAGGTTTCTCCAACCTGTTTTCCACGACTTCCCTACTATTTATGGATGAGGAAGATGACTCTCTCTCCTCTCTCTAGAAGGTACTTGACCCTAGATATTCCCTATATAGGAAAAATAGCTAAAAATGGCTTATATGACCAAAATACATCAAAATGGTCTCATTTTGAAGGGTATGAAGTTTGACACTTCATCATACTGAAAAAATACAGTAAATAAAAACATTGTGGCCTGGTTCACACGTGTGAAACTCCAGAACCAAAACTATTTACAATCTTAGCCAATTTAGGCCTCAAACTAGCTAGGAAATGTTGACAATTTTCACACTCCCTCTTCAACATTGGATGCTAGTTTCAACATAGTCTTTGAGCACATTCCAAGATTAGATCTATGCATTAAATATAGGTCCTTTCCCAATGGTTTGGTGAAGATATCAGCCACACACTCCTTTGAAGAGACATGTTGAAGCTCCACCTCTTTGGCAATGACTTGATCTCTCACAAAATGGTGAGCAATCTCAATGTGCTTGCTCCTTGCATGAAAAACAGGATTGCTTGCCAAGCTTTGGGCTGAAAGGTTATCACAAAGTATGATTGGAGTCTTCTTTGGTTCCAGCAAGTGAAGATCCAATAACATCCTCTTGATCCAAAGAATCTCCTTGGTGCATGTTGTTAATGCCTTGTACTCGGCTTCGGTGGAAGATAGAGAAATAGTTGGTTGCTTCTTTGATAGCCATGAGACCACTCCATCTCCAAGATAGATTGCAAAGGCACTTTTTGACTTCCTATCCATTTGATCACCTGCAAAATCTGAATCTGAAAATCCACAAAGGTTAGGTGTAGTACCTCCATACAAGATGCCAAAATCTCTAGATCCCGAGATGTATCTAAGTACTCTCTTTCCTAGCTTCCAATGAGCCTCACTAGGATCTTGCATAAATTGACTTAGTTTACCAACCACAAAGCTTAGATCAGGTCTTGTGATGGTTAACCATATAAGAGATCCTATTAGCTTTCTATAGAGAGTAATGTCCTTGAAGGATCTTTCATTACTTCTTGTAGTTAGCTTTACATTTGATTCCATAGGAGTAGAAACAACTTTACAATCTTCCATATGAAACCTTTTTAGAATAGAGTTAACATACTTTTCTTGACATATGAATGTAGATTTAGAAGTTCTAATAATCTCTATTCCTAAGATATAATGAAGTTTACCAAGATCTTGAATTTCAAACTCTCTTTTGAGTGCCATCTTGATTTCATCTATATCTAGATTGTTACCACCACTTAAGATAATGTCATCAACATAGATCAAAAGTAAAGTGATATCATTTTCATTCAATCTAAAGTAGAGAGAATGATCATACTCACTCATAACAAAGTTTTGAGAAAGTAAGAAGGAATTGAGCTTAGCATACCAACTCCTTGGTGCTTGCTTTAGCCCATACAAACTCTTTTGGAGATAGCACACATGATTAGGCTCATCATGTGAAACATAGCCCTCGGGTTGCTCCATGTAAATATCTTCTTCAAGATCACCATTCAAGAAGGCATTAGTAACATTTATTTGCCACATATCCCAATCATAAAGAGTTGCAAGAGAGATTAGGATTCGAATAGTTACCATCTTTGCCACGGGTGCAAAGGTCTCATCATAGTCAATACCATATTCTTGAGCATACCCCTTTGCCACCAACCTTGCCTTGTACTTGTTGATTGATCCATCTTGATTTGTCTTGATCTTGAAGATCCACTTACAACCAATTGCCTTCTTGTCCTTTGGAAGCTTTACCAACCTCCATGTGTTGCTTTTGATGAGTGCTTGATGCTCATGATCCATGGCTTGGATCCATTCCTTCTTTTGAATTGCTTCACCTACACAAGTTGGTTCATCAAAAGAGGTAAGAAAAGCAAAGTTAGAGTTGTCCACCACTTGCTTTCCTTTTTCATCATAGGTTAGCCTTGATGGCTTAGCCCTTTGCCTTTGAGTCTTCCTTGAAGTTTGCTTTGGAGTGGCATCTCCATCTTCATCCAAGACATCTTGCACATCATGATGATTAGTAGGCACATCAACATCAACATCAACAACATTGGAAACATTCTCTTCATGAAAGATGACATCCCTACTTATGACAACTTTCTTTGTAGAAGGAATGTACACTTTGTAAGCCTTGCTTACTTCACTATAGCCAACAAACACACCCTTCTTTGATGAAGGATCTTCTTTAGTTCTATCATCAAGTGTGATATTGACAAAACATGTACATCCAAAGATCCTACAATGCTTGACACTCGGCCTTCTACCATAAAGAACCTCATGAGGAGTTTTACCATCCAAGGAAGCACTTGTCCATCTATTACATAGATAGTTAGCACATGCTAAAGCTTCCCCCCAAAAAGACTTAGCAAGATTAGCATGTAGTCTCATTGCCTTGGCACATTCACAAAGGGTTCTATTCTTCCTCTCGGCCACTCCATTCTGTTGTGGAGTCCTAGGACTAGACATCTCCCTCTTAATCCCATGTGCTATACAAAAGTCTTTGAACCTATTTGAGGTGTATTCCCCTCCATTATCAGATCTTAAGCATTTGATCTTTGTATTGAATTGGTTTTCCATTTCATTCTTGAACTTGACAAATGCAACAAACACTTCATCCTTACTTTTAAGAAGATAGATCCAAGTATACCTACTAAAGTCATCAATGAAAGTTGCATACATCTTTGCCCCACCATTGCTAGTTGTACTAGAAGAATGAATATCAGAATGCACAAGTTGAAAAGCTTCTTTAGATCTAGAAGTAGATCTAGAATAAGCAAGTCTATGAGATTTGGACAAGGCACAATGTTCACAAACACTATTGTTTGCAACAAGACTTTTAGGGAGACCAAGAACAAGCTCTTTCTTTGCCATTACCTCCAAAGATTTGAAGTTGGGATGGCCCAACCTCTTGTGCCAAACTTCTTGGTTTGTCAATTGCTCCCTAGCCATACATCCTTCATGATTAGAGATCACACATGCATCAAGCTTGAAAAGTTTACCATGCCTCCTACCTTGAGCAATCAAGGATCCACATTTACTTATCAAACATGCATCTCCAATGAACTCCACATCAAGTCCTTTGTCAATCATTTGACTTACACTAAGCAAATTCTTAGTGATTGAAGGAATGTACAAGACATTTTCAAGATTTGCTTTCCTATTTGTTGAAAGGGAAATAGGAATAGTGCCTATGCCTTTGATGTCACATTGACCATCATTTGCAGTGTAGATGATGTTACCTTCTCCCTCATAAGACAATAAGGATGTAAAGTATTCCTTATGTCTTGTCATGTGAGATGAGGCTCCACTATCAATCCACCAAGGATCATTATCATCTATGTTGGCTAACAAACTTGAAGTCATAACAAGTGATTCACATGTGTTATGTTCTTCCTCATCTATTGTAAGATTTCCTTGCCTCTCTCCTTGCTCTCTTTTCTTCTTATAACATTCATTTGCAAAATGACCTTTTATCCCACAATAAAAGCACTTGAACTTTGACTTATTGTTCTTAGTAGAAGAGGAAGAGGAAGAGTGATCATCATGATCAAAGTTACCACCTTTGGACCATTTCCCTTTGCCTTTACCTTTGCCCTTGAATTTGCCTTTTGTGAAGAAAGCCTCTTCACCTCCACCTTGCAAGGATGCACCATCAAGCTTTGATTGCAACCTATGTTCTTCAGCCAATAAGATTTCTTGCAAGTCAACCACACTTGGCAAGACTCTTTGAATGGCAAAACTTTGCACAAGGTTAGCATGTTCATTTAGCAAACCATTCAACATAACTTGGACTATTTCACCATCTTTTATGTTCTCGTCAATGCATGCTAAATCATCACTTAGGGACTTAACTCTCAAGATAAATGCATGAGCACTTTCACCCTCTCTTTGCCTACTAGAAAATATTTGTCTCCTTAGGGTCAATACCCTAGATGTGGACTTTGATTCAAAGAGCTTCTTTAAGGCATTCCATGCCTCACTTGCACTTTGACACTTTCCAACTTCCTTGAGAAGTTCATTTGTAACATTCATTTTAATGATATGAAGAGCCCTTTTGGCCTTCTTATCAAACCTTTGTTGCTCTTGAAGTGTGAGAGGTCTCTCTTCAATTTCTGCAACTATGTCCATGAGTTCATTCAACTCAAGTAAGGACTCCATCCTCACTTTCCAAGTAGAGTAGTTTGATGAACTCAACCTTTCACTAGACTCTAGCATGATCCCGCCATTGGAAGCCATGATTCTAATGTTTCTTCAACTTTTAGGTTCTGTCCTAAAGCACTTAGCACTCACTTTTCTCTCAACAAATGATAGATAAAGAGATCTATGAAGATTTAGGACCCTAAAACACTTCTATCTTGAACCTAGATGGTTTCCAAGCATAGAAAGGAAGATTGAAACACATGCAACACTTTGCACACACTAAGAATGGATTACAAAATCAAACCAACCTGAACACACTCTTGCTTAAGCTCTCAAACTTTCCAGCAAGTGACCAAATCAAGTTATGGTGTGAAGAGTTACTTGCATTCTTAGAAAATACCCAAAACTAGGATGCCAAGATTACCTAGTAATGAACAAACTTGATCAACATATGATCAACACACTAAGATATTGATTCAACCTGTAAAACCACATGTAAACCACACTTCTAAAAGTTTATAAACTCCAGCAAGTGATAAATACAAGATTTAGAGGTGAATGAATGAGCACACTTAGTGAATCACAAGACTAGCTTCACTATCTTGTCAAATCTTGGTGTTTAGATGTAGATCTAAGATCACTTCACATGAGAATGTTCCTCAACCTGTTAAGAACCTGAAAACACACTTGCATAATGGTTAACACCTTCCAGCAAATGCTCCAATCAAATTACATAAGGAGAGTTACTTACATGCTCAACAAAGTACACCAAAATTTATGCCAAAATTGATGACAATCTTTACAATATGCTCTTCACAATGGAGCTTACAATATGTTCACCCAAAAAAGGGGATCTTTCATCCAAATGGGAGCTTTGCTCAGCCTTTAGGAGAATTACAACTCACTCAAAAGAGCATTTGTCATCCACTTAAGGAGAAGTTTCATCCACTTAAGGAGAGCGTTCATCCAAGAATGGAGATTGTCAACAATAGGATTGAAAAGAACATTGTTAGTATTGAATATGCACAAGCCTCACAATCACAAATGATTAGGTGTTATGATCTGATCCAAAATAGTTTCTTTTCAGCCTCTGATCTTCAATAGACCTGAAATATGCTTTTGATCCACAAGTTCAACTCACAAAACAAAGGTTAGTAAGATTTGATCAACAAAGCAATGCAAAATCATGCTAGAACTTGATCAAACATCCAAATATCACCAAAAATGGAATACTTACTGTAAATAGAAGCCAACCAGCTCTGATACCATGTGAAAAATACAGATCCTAAGTGGATCTAAACTCCAAGATCATTGGCTTGAATGCTTGCACTCCAAACTACATAAGCTAGAGAATGCAAAGAACTTGATCAAAAAGCATTTATCACAAATGGAAACTTCCATAAACATCAAGTGCGGCCCAAAATAGCATTATACAGTCCATAATACATCAGCCTATCACTTTTGGAAAGCACCTAAGATCATACACAATAGCTTGAAGACAATACACACAACAATGCTCTCAATGGAGGAAGAAACAATGACAATGATCTATTGATCTCAATGAAGCATACAAAAGGTTTCTCCAACCTGTTTTCCACGACTTCCCTACTATTTATGGATGAGGAAGATGACTCTCTCTCCTCTCTCTAGAAGGTACTTGACCCTAGATATTCCCTATATAGGAAAAATAGCTAAAAATGGCTTATATGACCAAAATACATCAAAATGGTCTCATTTTGAAGGGTATGAAGTTTGACACTTCATCATACTGAAAAAATACAGTAAATAAAAACATTGTGGCCTAGTTCACACGTGTGAAACTCCAGAACCAAAACTATTTACAATTTTAGCCAATTTAGGCCTCAAACTAGCTAGGAAATGTTGACAATTTTCACAGGTCATGGAGTTTTTTGTCCTACTCTTGGTCCTTACGATACACAGCTTGGACCAGGAATGGTTGTCACAACTCATACCCTGAGTCAGGAACTACAACATGCTCATGTAGATCTTCAGCAACTCCCAACTATACGGGATGAGAATGAGAGCTTGTGGCATGAAATTCAGCGTTCTTGGACTGTTTTTGAGTTCAGAAAAAAGGTGAACAATAAACAATTTGAACAGAGACAAGTAGTTTGGGAAGAAGCTTCAGGAGCCGTGGATATATCCAAATGGATCTGTTATGCCAAACATAAGCTTGGACTACTGCTGTTGAAATGGTGGTGGGGTTGTAGAGCTAGTAGGCCAAGCACTGTGATGCTTGACCTCAAGCTAAGATTAGATGCATCACAACAACGTGAGAAGATATTAGGGGTGTCTAGACCGTTGGCTGGAAATTTCCTACGATTCTTGGAAGCGGGTGCAATTGAAGAGCTTCAAGACAAGAATGATCACAAGAGAGATGGGTATGGGTGTCTAAAAGATGAAGACAAGAGAAGAGAGAGTATGTTGATGGGGATGAAGGAGGAAGATGATGATTTTTGGTTGAAAGAGAAAGTGTCACTTGTCATAGGAGCATTATCTGGTCTTGGAAGGATGTTCTCACTAGCCTTGGCCACCCACTACCATGTAATTATTGCTGCTCGCAGTGTGCAACTCTTGCATTCTCTCCTCCAACACATCCATTCTCTTTCTACTTCCACCGATTCCTTGGCATGAAACAACAGAGGCAGAGGTCAGGAAAAGCTGCAATCGTGGAGCGGGTGGATGTGAGCAACACTGAGATAAGCATGGATGCTTGTGTGGAGAATGCTTGGAACGCCTTTGGAAAGATTGATATCTTGGTTAACAATGCAGGCTTCAGAGGAACTGTTGTTGCTCGATTCTGGGAATGACATGGAATATTTTAGAAGTCGACCAAAGTCTCCTACAATAAACCCAAGTGCTACATGAATGTGGTAGAGAGTCGGAGGTATTAGGATCATGCAACCAGTTGGCATTCTGTGCATATAAGTCCAACATTGGGCCTTTAGGCTAGAAAGTGCCATGTGCACTAATATTTAAATAAAATATTTTTAACTTAGCTTTTGCAAGTTCCTAAGTTAGGAAACACAACTTGTACCCAAGAAACACAAAGTGATTCGAATGGTCAAGATTGTGATCCTGATGGAACTTCAGTAGCCAATGGGTGATGATGAGGTTCCACTCTCACTCTTATAAAAAGGGACCATTTTCCTTGTATTTCCATCATTCGAAGATTAATAGAACTATGCCCATTCTCTCTCTCTCTCTCTCTCTCTCTCTCTCTCTCTCTCTCTCTCTCTCTCTCTCTCTCTCTCTCTCTCTCTCTCTCTCTCTCTCTCTCTCTCTCTCTCTCTCTCTCTCTCTCTCTCTCTTCATGTTAATGTGAGTGTGAGATATGCTTAGTTTTCTTTATGCAGTTTTATGATCAGATCTTAAGCTAATTGGTGAAAGGCAACATCTCCAAGGCTCCTAGTTGGACCGAGCCTACTTCCCGTACTACACACGACCGGGAAAAAGACCTTGGCTTAACATTGGCACCGTTGTCGGGGAGCCAAATGTGGGCCTTCCATCAACATAACGTTTTTTGTTGGTGTTTTTGTTGATCTTCGTTCAATTTGTTTTTAAACATTTGTTTTATTACCAAAAATTTAGTCGATTTTGTCGATTTTTTGGCTTTATTTCCTTGATTAAGGAAGGAAAAAAAAATAAAAAGAAAATAAAAAACTAAAACAAAACTCTTCTCCTCCAACATTACTCTTTGTTGTCTTGTCTGCTCCTTCGCTCTTTGTTGCCTTGCCTGCTCCCTCACCTCCTTCCCATCCCCTCCTTGCCCTCGCTCCCTTCCTTTCGGCCCATCCTCTCCTGTTCATCTCCTCCCCTTTTGTACCGCCCTCCTCCAAATAGATTAGGTTATTTTTTATTTGTTATTTGTCATTTTATATTATCTTTTCTATTTCATTTTTCATATTTTTTTAGGGGTACCCATAAACGTTTTTTTTTTTCTTCTTAACTTAATTTGGATTTTATTTTTTTAACTTTTTCTTTCCAATATTTTCCACTTTCTCGAACTTCTATGCCTTCCCAAAAGTTTTTTTTGCTTTCCCCAACTTCCATTTTCCCTAAATTTTGCTCTTCCCAACATTTTACTTTTCCAAATTTTTTTACTTTTCCCAACTTGGTGCTCTCCCAAAATCCTTGAATCCCAAATCTGGTAGACTTTTTGTGAATCCCAAATCTGCTAGACTTTTTGTGAATCCCAAATCTGCTAGACTTTTTGTGATTCCCCAATCTACTAGACTTTTTGTGAATCCCAAATCTGCTAGAATTTTTGTGATTCCCCAATCTCCTAGACTTTTTGTGATTCTCAAATTTGCTAGACTTTTTGTGAATCCCAAATCTTCTAGACTTTTTGTGATTTCCCAATCTGCTAGACTTTTTGTGATTCTCGAATTTGCTAGACTTTTTGTGAATCCCAAATCTGCTAGACTTTTTGTGATTTCCGACATTGCTAGACTTTTTGTGAATCCCAAATCTGCTAGACCTTTTGTGATTCCTAAAATTGCTAGACTTTTTGTGATTCCCCAATCTGCTAGACTTTTTGTGAATCCCCAGTCTTTTGAATCTTAAAAAAAAAAAATTGCTTTCCCCAACTTCCCCCTTCCTATAAAAGAAAAAAAAAAAAACAAAGCCAAACAAAACCACTATTTGAAACATTGTGCATCATCAGTCATCTCTTGAAGAGCAATCTTACATAGAAATTCATCTATCCATCCATCCACAAATGACATGTTAGCTACTCAACTATGAAGCATTAGCATACAACGTCAGGAGACAGTTTGTACATACCTTCATCAGATCTATCACATAGCAAAGGACTGTCATCCACCAATCCCAACATCGTTGATCATCAAGAACTTTATCCAAGGTTTGAGGAATGACATTCACTATCAAATGAATAACCTCACCTCTTACACTACATTGAAGCAAGTTCTTATTCTTGTGAATAGGGAGAGAAAAAGTATTAAGTCATTGATTCCTTGTCATACATTTGATTTCCGTGACATGATGAGGATGAGAGAGCTCGGCCCCATACGACATGCCTATGCCACATATGGTTGCTCTATTCTATCATATGGGTGCACTGATAATAGGCATAGGCCTATTATCAACATCTTGGTTTCATGTTCGCTGGGCACTATATTTCTCAAGGGGTGTACATGCTTCCCGAGATGGCACTGTTGAGTCGGGAGAGTTTATCTATGAGCATTGATCTTTTGATGCAGGACATAGGAGGCCTCCCCAAGGTTTCCACCATCACATCCAATGCCATCTTCCTAGCGAAGCCATCACCCACAAGCTTTGCCTACCACTTCGTTGTATTGGAGTGGTTGCTTCGGGTTCGACATGCATTGCATTTTGTAAAAGCTTTTAGCATTGTTGAATTGTTTTTTCTATAATGCAATGATTAGTCTGATGCCATGAAGATTGAATCCACATTGTTGGCCTTTCGAGATACTGACTCAGAATCTGAGTTGGATGGAATATCTTCATTACCATCAATAAGAGGTTCAAGAATTTTGACAACGCTAATGCAAAATAACGGAGAGACAAGGGAAGAACAAGCTTCACCAGGAAGGGATGATGACCAACATCGATCAACAGATCAAGATCAAGATTTGG
Source organism: Diphasiastrum complanatum (assembly GCA_029204225.1). Lineage (NCBI taxonomy): Eukaryota > Viridiplantae > Streptophyta > Lycopodiopsida > Lycopodiales > Lycopodiaceae > Diphasiastrum > Diphasiastrum complanatum. The sequence goes on from CM055111.1 coordinate 25,175,212, forward strand.
AACATGACCCAAAGGCATGTGCCATTGCTTGTAATGTAATGCTGCTTCAAAGAGGGCAATGTTCATATTGCTTCGAGAACCATCACATTGCCAATTGCCCAACTAAGAAGTTTCGTGTTGCAAAACCAGTAGTAGCAGGAAAGCATCAAAAGTTCCAAGATCCACCCTTGACAACAAGCAAGCAAGTTGAGCAGATGGCGCACGCAAGCAGTTCATCTTCAAGAGATGGGCCCATTTTGAAGATAATAGGTGAAAGATTGGCGCCAATTGTGCATTCTCGCCAAGATCTATGGGAGCCTAAACCCACGACAGTTCTCCACTATATTATGTGGAAGGACCTAGTGAAGAGCGTATACCTATTTATGCAATCCAGCTCCGAGGCGATGGTAGTTTGCCAATGATACGATGCTATGGATGTGGCGGAAGACATCGCAAATCAGGATGCCCACATCAAGGTAACCCAACAACCTTCATGACATTATGTTCCAATTGTGGCATTGGACATCCTTGCCTAGATTGTCCGTTGCGGTTACAATTGACTATGGCAGAATCCATCTTTGCAATGCATGTGAGTCACCAAAAGGCAAATCCAGTCACCCAGCACTACAAACACAAGATCATAATTCCACCAGGCTTTGAAATGGTTGCTAAATTGAGGGATATTGCAAAGGTTGCCAAATGTACCGAAACATCCGTCAAATGAATTGAAGTACCTTCAGACATGACGGAACTAGTGGAGACAATCAAGCAACAAGCGACAGCTGATCGTATGAAGAAACTACCAAAAATTGTTCAACAGGCAATACAACGATCCTTGGACGTTGTAATACCAACTGAACTCACAACTTGTAAGCCTTATGATTCACAAGACAAATGTGCTTTCACGAAGATTCCTATGGAGAACAATGATAGAGGCAAGGCCAAGGCAGTTGATTACAACCCATTGCAGAGATCAACAAGAGTAGTCAACCCCTAAAGCTAGCATGTTCCAGCAGCAAGCCGACCACCACAATGCCAAACCTAGTTACATCAACGATCAAAGGGCCAAATCTAGGAATTCCAAGCTCAACACGGCCACCCATCTAGCAAGCACCAACACTTCAAGTATCAAAACCCTATACTCAAGCGGTACTCTTGACTGCCGAAGAAAGTCTTCAAGTTCAGGCATATCATGAATACGTGGATCAATTAAACAGTCAATCAATCCTATCCTATCTGCCGTACTAATTGAGTGAACCTTCGACAATACCACCGATAACAATTGCACCATTCTATGAAGATCCATGCCAACAAGTGTTATCTTGGGATCCAGTTTTCAATGACGACAATTATCCATTTGTTGAGGAACAAGGTTATCAAGAATGGCCACCAGGCCTCACGCATTTATATTGTCAATAATTTTGAGCTTTGAACCCTAAACTCCATACCTAGGCAAATTGGATATTGAAAATTGGGCAAGTCCGGGTCCTTGTGACACCATCCATCAATAAAGCATCAGGTTTTACGTAAGCGAACACTTATTTACGCTTTTTCTGGGGCAAAAAAAAAAAAATCTATGCTCTCTACAATTGTGACAATGCCATGGACTCATCATCAACAAACGCTACCATCCCAAAGATCCGTCATAGGCAGTGCCATGGGACTGGCACCTATTTGGTCGTGGGAGAATGTTGCCCGATTCTGGAAATGATATGGAATATTCTAAAAGTCAGCAAAATGCTCCTATAGTAAACCCAAATGCTACATGAATGTGGTAGAGAGTCGGAGGTATTAGAATCAGGCAACCCGTTGGCATTATGTGCATATAAGTCCAACATTGGGCCTTTAGGCTAGAAAGTGCCATGTGCACTAATATTTAAATAAAATATTTTTAACTTAGCTTTTGCAAGTTCCTAAGTTAGGAAACACAACTTGTACCCAAGAAACATTAAGTGATTCAAATAGTCAAGATTGTGATCCTGATGGAACTTCAGTAGCCAATGGGTGATGATGAGGTTCCACTCTCACTCTTATAAAAAGGGACCATTTTCCTTGTATTTCCATCATTCGAAGGTTAATAGAACTCTGCCCATTTCTCTCTCTCTCTCTCTCTCTCTCTCTCTCTCTCTCTCTCTCTCTCTCTCTCTCTCTCTCTCTCTCTCTCTCTCTCTCTCTCTCTCTCTCTCTCTCTCTCTCTCTCTCTCTCTCTCTCTCTCTCTCTCTCTCTCTCTCTCTCTCTCTCTCTCTCTCTCTCTCTCTCTCCCTCCCTCATCATCTCTCTTCCTTTCTCTTCATGGTAATGTGAGTGTGAGATATGCTTATTTTTCTTTATGCAATTTTATGATCAGATCTTAAGCTAGTTGGTGAAAGGCAACATCTCCAAGGCTCCTAGTTGGACCGAGCCCACTTCTCGTACTACACACGACCGGGAAAGAGATGGGAAACTCGTCTTTTTCTTGGCTTAACAATTGTGAAGTCATCTTTAGATCTTGAAAAGAATGAATGGAACAAAGTTATGGCGACCAATTTAAGGGGTGTGTGGCTTGTAGCTAAATCTATTGGAAGATATATTGTCGAAGAGTTGCAAGCTGTAAGGAGAAAACACAAGTTAGATATGCAAGTCATTAGTATGGTCAATGATATTGTTGGGACATTAGCAAGACGTTATTATTGGAATGAAGAAGTCGGTCCTCGGATTGAACTCATGTTCACTCTTGTGAATAAAGATGACTTTGCGGGAATATTGAAGAATGTTGTCTTAGGTATTCTTGTAGATGCTGAACCTGTTGAAAGCTACATGATATTCAAGCCCGAGTTAGAGGGTGTTGGATACTACATGCGCTGTGAGTGCATAGTTTCAGATGCGTTTGGAAAATTTGACCCAGTCACATTCTTGATGGCACCAGTTGTTTCAGTTTTTCTTCGACTATATAGTAAATGAAAGGAGGCCGAGAGGGCAAATCAGTGGTTCAGAGCTATGGCTAGAAGATCTGACCTCATTCCCTTGCCTGGAAAAGTTGGGCGAATGATTGGAGCTAATATGGATAATCTTGTGCATCGATTGATGGAAAAGCTGGCGTTAGTGGTTCGTCTCTTTAATGCGATCAATGTTGATTCACATGATGGAAATGAGCTTGCCCTGAAGGTCTTCAGAATTTTTCCTGTTGGTGTCCCATCATTCAAAGAATTGATAAAGATTGAAATTGGAATCTATGGTAGTCTGAAGGGTGTAATAAAGAAAGATCATGGACTGACTATTCCAAAGCACGTAGCAGGAGTTGTTGAAGATTAGAAAATTTGCAAAACACTGTTATTGAAGACCAAGGAAAGTGGTTCAGTGACTAAAAGTGTAGAATATGTGAAAATGGCTGAGTGGGCAGTCACAACAGGCCATAGCTCGATGATAATATATTTTGTGACTCATATTACACCATGAGTATCTTTTGAATGTATTTCTCAAGTGGGAGATTGTTGGGATTTGTGCCCAATACATTGATAGGACCTATGAGGTCACACAACTATTTGACAAGTAGTCAATGCAAGGAAGGGCATGTAAATAGATGACCCTGGGTCATTATAAAGATAGTGGCTTAGCGGATAAACATGAGTAGGAGTAATTAAGATTTCTTGTAATCAAATCTTTTAAGTAGGAGCCCATTATATAAGACAACACACTAGAATAGCATAATTGGTGATTTTCATTTTGGGAACATTGTCTCCTACGTTTCTTGAATGTTTCTTGAACTGAGAGAGACAGAGAGAGTGAGAGCTTCTGCGTTCTGTCTATTTTGGTATATGTTTAATGAATGCCTACAGATCACACTACTTCAGCAAACTATATCAGTTTCTGAGCACTCTGATTCCATCAAACGCTACTTTAATGGTAGGAGCAGAATTCCAAAATATAAACACCCTTGTTGTTGTCACAATCACCACACTAGAAAGCTCAAATGGTGAGGATAAGGCCCATTCAAGACAAGCTACTCTTGAAAAAAACATGGTGAAAGTGAAGACAACTCCTATGGTCAGTGTTCCTCACTTGAATGAAGAAATGAACATATCAATTCCAGATCTAAACGATGAAATAGTGATGCCATGTCGATGGAGGTTAGAAGGCAATACCAATTCCCAACTGAAGGGTCATGAGTATGACAGTTACATATTCCAACAAATAGAAGTGATGGGAAACAATTTCCAATTCTCAATTCTTGACTCTACTTACAAAATAGACGTCCATAGACATTGTTGTGTGATGCTAAAAAGCAGGACATCCCACATTACTGAATCCATAGCTGAGGCAGGTTTAAGATATTGGCAAATGAAAATTTTGGGCAGCCGTAGAGACATGGTATGTGTGATTTCAAATTATTTTTGCAATTTTGTGGAGGCAAGGGACTACACAAGAGCGAAGAAGTGTGTTAAGCACGATATTTTGAACAAGAAGATTGCAATTCTTCCATATTGCTCAAAGTAAGTGATGCATACCTTGTAGGCGCAATACTTTTGTCGAATAACATTTGCATGAGATTGACAAATGCGTTATGTGTCTACTTATAGTGAGCATTAGAGCTTGGGAATTCTATGTCCATGCATTAGTAACGAGGGACTTCCTACCTGGGTTTGCTTGAAACTCAACTCAACGTTCTCAACCCACATCCTTTTTGACAAGTAAGATTTGTTGGCTATTCCAGACCTAAAAGAAATGTCACGATGATTTGATACCCTAAACTTAATCCAAGCTTGCAAATTGTAGGGTTGTGAATGATATCATCAATCTGTTCATAGTGGAAGAGCCTGCCAAATCCATTGTTCAAATCATCAAAGTCCAACTTGGAATGTACATGAATTGCATAGCTCATTAGCTTTCAAATAACTTGGTTATTGTTGCAAGTGCTAGTCACGGTCCCATATAAAACTTGAGTCAAATTTCATGTATCTCTAATATTGCCAAAATGATCATGTTCTCTTTCAAGTCATTGCGTCTGCCTTGAGTGTTGATGCAGTGTTCTCAACAAAATGACTTTTTTAGTTGCGGATGGCATACGATTCACAGTGGAAATTTTTTCTTTGAATGGCCTAATAGGACAAAAACTAAATCAATTTGTCTTTGTTATGCAACTTCAGCCCTAAAACAATATGCAACTTCAGAATATCTTAATTTTTTTTTTCATTTTTTTACACTACCAACCTCTAACAATATTGGGTTTGTGACAATATGCATGCACGGACTACCCAAGTGAATGTATTTATGATTTTTGACATGAGATGATCGACATATTTCTAAAAAATTCTAAGAAAATCAGTTAGTTTCATGATTTCAGGTAAACCTTAACCTCATACCACATATATTGTTGAGAGAGAGAGAGAGAGAGAGAGAGAGAGAGAGAGAGAGAGAGAGAGAGAGAGAGAGAGAGAGAGAGAGAGAGAGAGAGAGAGAGAGAGAGAGAGAGAGAGAGAGAGAGAGAGAGAGAGAGAGAGAGAGAGATGGCTTACGATTTTTTAGCATTAGGATTTTGAATGGGTGAAAATTTGTTAGAATATTAAATTGATATGGGGTACAAAGGATGTGAAATAAAGTTTCTTGTGTTAAAGTCAATAACATAATTAAACTGACTAAGGTTCTGTTCTTTCTCTCAACAAGACCATTCGACTAAGGCGAATAGGAGGTAATGTATTGTTGCTCAATGTCGTTGTTAAGACAGTACTCCTTGAATTCGGTAGAGATATATTCTCCCCCGTTGTGAAACCTTAGTGCTTTAATTCTTTTACTAGTTTGATTTTCTGCATTCTTCTTGAAGGTAATAAAATAATTTGCATCTAGCAATGACGGAGTTTGCATTGGACCACATATATCTTTTGTAGAGTGTTTCTCCATTAAGTCTATCCTGGGGCATCAAGTATCTGGGATAAATTGCACTACAATGTCTATTTCTCTCTTCTTTCGTAAACCATAAACCTTAATAGATCCGAAAAATGCAAGTGCTTTGTAAATTTGCTAACAAGTGGTTAAAAACCCTAAACCCCAACAAGAGCTACTCATTTTGGTGCAAGATGTAGATATGAACATGTGCAGCAATAACATGAGTTACTATATTGATGTCACCTTGAGAGGTAGTTCATGTGAAATATTTTTTGCGTTTATGGTTTCATGCGAAGTGTTTTTTGCCTTAATGTTTATTTTTCAGGGAGCAAGATTATCTCTGACCTATTCCAGAAATAGTCAACAAAGGCAAGAAAGATAGATTTAGAGCTCAAGTTTATATGACACAAAACATTTAGTATAAGTTTGTTATTGATTTCACTTTGTATTTACATCGATGCTATATTTTGAGCAAAGGTGAATGTAAACGTATGTTATTTCCAATTACTAGCTTGTGAGAGGTGAGTGCCAATATATGGCTTGGTTCGAGAGAAAAAAACTCAATATGGCTTAGTTGTAATAACATTGATGGTTGTCGTCCAAATACATTGAATTTATATTTCAACAACCTTTTAGGTTGTTTGCTTATTTATGCAATGGATATGCATAAGGATGTTCTCTACACGAGATGGTCCATGTTTTATCATTTCAGCATGATCTTACTAATATTTGCATGCAGGTATAAAGGTTGTCTAGTGGGCATGCCACATTTTGGTTTTGCTTGGGGTTCGATTTCCCATTAACCTTGCATGCTCCTTGGATACATATTTAAAATGCATTTTTAGTAAGTGAAGCCACATATTGGTGCATGTTGTTTTGAACCCTAAATCCAATAATATAATTGACTTGAGAACATCACACTGTTTGCAGCATGAATCAGTTTCATGATGTTGGAACTACTTGTGATTGCTATTGAGAAACCATTTGGAAGTAGACCAAACAAAAATTTTATAATACTCATCATCTGAAATTTTATGACATGCATTGGTAATTTATTTTTTTCGTGTCATTTTATCTTTGTAGTGTACACTACTGTATAATAGCACATTCACTGCATGAAGCGTCGTTATTCAAAGTTAAGTTACTGTCCAATACCATTAATTTCAACTAGCTCTTCGATTGTCTTTGGTAAATCTTTTGCTAATCTAATGAAGCTCAACATTCCTACAAAGGCTACAAAAATGTCGGTATCGTCACTTTTTACATATGAAAAGAGTGCTACTAAGCCTCTAGAATGTTGCACGCATGAGAATCGAAATAGCCAAACTTGCCTCATAAAAATGAGATCATAGTATATGGGGCATATACCTTTAAAAAGGCAGTTAAAAAAAAATACAATGGATAGTGAGAAGTAAGCCCCATAATATGGTAAGGCATGAGATTTCTCCCAGTTTCTTTTAGAAGGATAATGCAAAGCTTTTCCAAAGCGAAATATATTTTGCATGATAACCCTTGCAGAAATTATCAACAATGGTCATACAAGTTGCTACTACCGTTTTCCTAGACTTGTTGACTATAGCTAATATATTCTAGAAATGCTACTTACATAAAGAAACTGCAAAAGCTTCTATGCCTGAGGAGCTAAGGTAAGTAGAATCATTTACTGGATCCACGGGCCCTTGTTGCTGAGAAGACCCTTTATCAGTTGGAAAACTTCCAGCAAAAATCGGCACTTTTTTGCTGGCTTTCTGCTGTTACTATTACGCTTTTTAGAAATCCTACAAGTATGTTATGATTTGCATAGTAAGGCAATAGCATTCTGGGTGACATTATCTGTTGGCCTTGGTTATAGTAACATATTGAAGTAATCATGATAGTTTAAGTTGTAAGTTGAATGCTAAGGTTTTATTAAATTAGTGCATGAAATTAGATGACAAGTCAAAAAATTTCACATTTTTGTACTTAGACATTTTGTTTTTGTAGGATTTTTTAGACAATTTTTAATAACTTTAGGATTCATGAGGCTTTCCCAAATTTCAGTATTCTCCCTATATTAATTTCAAAAGAACAATACATGACTTTTGTATATGGATTAATATTTGATAACGCCAAAGAGTTTTCCCAAACACTAGCTCAAAAATTTTTTTACTTTAAATGTGAAACGATTTCATTTTATTGTAGATGTCAATATTTTTTTTAAAAACTTACGTTTTGTAAATTGAATATGGATTAAAATCTTTACAATATTGTGTTTGATTAATTTTGAAAGATATGCACAATGAAGCGCATATTAATTGGCAATTAGGTGAAAACAAATTTGTGGAGTCTAACATGCAGCCCATATTAATGTGCAATCAATTCAGAGCTAATATTTGTATGAAATTTAATTTTTTAAACCAACTGCAAATTTAAACCAATTGCCAAAGTTTATGGAGAGTTGAGAATGAAAGCTTGAAAGTCATTTGCATTTTTTTTTTTAAATCATGAGATATATACACGTGAATGGTGAGCGCAAGAGGATGGTCAGGACGGCAGGGAATAACGTCAACTGTCCTATATCAATATTGCATATCCTGCAGTCAAAATCTGCAAATCAGTTCTGAATACCAAAATTTTGTAAATCACTGTGAAACATCTGCTGATGATCTGCTAGATCAGTGGGTTGTTAGTCTGCTCGGTTAATCCTTTATCTTGGAAATGCATACTTTTCGAAGTACTGATGTTACTGCTAGCATCAACGTTTCACACTTTAGCTCACATTTGGTGTGGGCAATGCTTGCCATGGCATTAACATGTTGGGTTTATGTCCTAAAGCAGCGGCGAAGGCGAGGATTGCTGCCCCCAGGTCCCTGTTCTATACCTGTGCTGGGAAATCTGCATCAGCTGGGCGTGCTTTTTCATCAAGCTTTGCATGAGCTTTCAAAGAAATATGGTCCACTCATGTACCTTCGTCTTGGCTCCATTCCATTTGTGGTCGTCTCCTCCTCCAAAATGGCCAGAGAGGTTCTCAAAGTTCATGATCTTGCTTTTGCATCCCGCCCAAGAACCACCGCAGTCGAGTACCTACAGTATGATGGGGCTAACATCGTGTTCGCTCCATATGGTGCTGACTGGAGGCTCAAGAGAAAGGTATGCACTTTGGAGCTCTTAACATCAAAGAGATTACAACAGCATAAAAGTGTTAGAATGGAAGAAATTTGTGTTTTGCTCAAATCCATCTACGAAGATTCCTCAATTACATCTGGAAGTACTGTAAATGTTTCTGGTAAGTTTGGTGCCCTCGGACTCAATATCGTTTCACGGATGATGCTAAATAAAAGAATTGCAGCATCGGTTGAACATGATGCTATGGACTTTAAAGTTGTTTTTGATGAGCTCCTATCTATGCTTGGTGCCGTCGTGTTTGGGGACCTTATCCCCTATCTGGCTTGGTTTGATCCTCACGGATACAAAAGGAGTATGAAAAGAATCCATCAACGCCTTGATTCTCTTCTTGAGGGTATCATCCATGAACACGAAATGCAAATGCACAAGCCAACAGAGGAAGGCTCAAAAGACCTCTTACATATTCTTCTAAACCTTAAATCGGATGGAGAGGGGACAAATATTCTTTCCAGGACGTCAATCAAAGGCATCGTGCAGGTAAGTGTCTATGCATCTGGTTGAAGAACTACAATGACTTTGTGGTGTAAGATTGAAGGATGTTGGCTTCCTAAGAATGAGACACACACATAATTGATCTTAGTACTTATTGTGGTTGCAGGATATGCTTGTAGGAGGCTCAAATACATCGTCTCACACTCTGAATTGGGCAATGGCCGAGCTTTTGAGAAATCCAACTCTGCTTCAAAAAGCCCAAATTGAAATAGCCACTGTGGTAGGCCACTCTCGAAAAGTAGACGAATGTGACATATCAGAGCTTAAGTTTCTGCGTGCAATTGTGAGGGAAACCTTTCGGCTTCATCCAGCGTTACCAATGCTAGTCCCTCGGGAATCATTGGAGCCTTGTGAAATTGCTGGATATAGCATCCCGCGAGCTACACGAGTATTTGTGAATGCATGGGCAATAGGCCGTGATCCGAGTGTTTGGCCGAGACCCTTAGAATTTAATCCAGAGAGGTTTCTGCTGGAGAGTAGCCACATTGATGTGCTGGGTCACGATTTTGAGCTTCTGCCTTTTGGAAGTGGAAGAAGAGGATGTCCTGGCATAGCATTGGGTTTGTGTATGGTGCAGCACACTCTTGCTTGTCTACTGCATTGCTTCGACTGGTGTCTGCCGCAAGGGCAGATACCACAACAGCTTGATATGCAAGAGGCACCGGGCATTGTGTTGGCTAAAGCCAAAGATCTCATAGTCGTTCCCACACCTCGTGAAGTAGCTCACTTGTACATACAATAGTCCATAGCTCACCAATTAAATGACATGAATCAGTCTAAATTCTTCCATCAACAAAAGGGAGTCAGTCTTCATTCATACACCTATCAGCAGCATGCTGGTAAGTGTAAGTGGTTACTAAAGTTGGCAGCAGCTAGATGCTTTTGTTATGTGGTGGGGAATTAAGTAAGAATGGTGGGTGTGGGTGTGTGTGTGTGTGTGTGTGTGTGTGTGTGTGTGTTTTCTCCTTATGGTAAGCATCCCCAATGGAAAGGTCATTGGAAAATCTAATTCTCTTGTGTAAAGGATGACCTATGTTATTAAGAATGGCAAACTTTATGGAAGTCTAAGGCATCCTGAATTATTTATTGGAATATTCATGGCATGGCTTAGCTCTTTTTATGGACTATGGCCTAGAAATGATGATGCTGCTTTTGTGTCTAATAATAATGTGGATTTGATTTCAGGTTGATGTAGATTGGACTTTTTTGTAAGCTAGAAACAATGATTTTTTGCTAGAATTTGTTGCATGAGAGTGGCTAGAGGTGCATGGTTGGAGGTTGCATGAGAGTGGCTCGAGGTGCATGGCCATACTTTTCGATCTCTATTGGTAATTTATAGCTCTATGTTGTCGCTCCAAAAGTTAAACTATCAAGCGTGCATGCCTCTCATTTCATTCTTTTGACTTATGAAAAATTGACCATAAAGAGCAAAGAGTTTCATTTTGTCTCTCTACATAACACAAGGCTTGACATTGTTGTCTACGCAATGTTCAGAATGAGCCAATTCAATATCAATCTAGGACCCACACACTGGAAGGTTGTTAAGAGAATCCTACAGTACCTGCAACATACAAAGGACTACGGCCTTTGCTATTCTCGAGAAGCAGATTTCGAGTGAAATCCTACAGCGACGCAAGTTGGGCATCCTTGAAAGATGACTACAAGAGCATCTCCGGAGGATGCACTATAGCAACAGATGTCGTTGTTCTTTGGGCCATGTTCTTTGGGTCAGCAAGAAACAGACCATAACTGCCCAATCATCATGTGAGGCAGAATACGTTGCTACGGCCAAAATGGCTAACGAGCTGACATGGCTCAAAAAGTTCCTAGATGGACTGGGAGAGAACATCGATGAGCCATTGATTCTCTACATGGATAAAACACGTGCTACACATCTGGCGAAAGATCCTGTGTTTCATTCCAGAATAAAACACATCGTGATCCCTATTGACAATATTTGTAGATGATTCCTTGATGATAGGAGACTATTTGACACTGATTAATGACATGAAGAATAATAAATCTATCTTTGTTGGTTATTCCACAATTAGTAAAACTTATAAGCTTTATAACCTTGCAACATAGAAGATATTTGTGAGTAGAGATGTCATCTTCCTTGAAAACCAATTTTTGAACCTTAAAGGTAAAGACAAGATGTCGGCAAAACCTTCAAATTCTATTGATGCCGAGGATTTAAGAGTTTGGGTGAAGATTGATTATAAGATTTGTGATCAAGATCTTTTGTAGATCTTTCTAGTTTTTTGATTTGTTCGAATCTTGTTTCTTGACGGTCACAAAACCAATTCGTAGAATCATTTCACAAATGTTTTGTTTGTGTACAATTATTTTTTCATCATAGCAATCCATGCATGGCCCAAGTTGTAGTTGATGGGACGCATGTCCCATCGACATGCCCCGTGGCAAGGCCAACTGGTCTTAATCCAATGATCGGGCCCAACAGTATAGTAACACAGTAGTTCTACTTTTATTGTAACTAAACAGTGATATGTCTTTTGAAGCGAGGGCATGCATGAAGTTTTTAGCTTTTACTAGGGTGATTTGGAATATGAGAGAGGTCATACAGATATTCTTTTGATGAACGCACCTTTGAAAGAATCCTCACCTATATAATATGGTTTGGATGATGATGGAAGAATCATCGAAAACAATCAAGGAAACATGGTAATTACTAGCATGCATGACCTCGATTCAAAATATTTTGACCGTAACAGTTACATTATGAGAGAAACAAGATGAAAGTTATGATAGTGAATCATTGAAATCGCAAATCACGAATTTACTCAACCTAATAAGTTTAATGCTAAATGGATATTGATGAATACATGCAAACATATTCATCAAAGGTGCCAAATCTTAAGTAGACCTACGCAGGAAGAAAATCATACGCTCGGGCTGGCTTAAAATGGGATTGACACAATTTGGTGGCAAAGGGAAAAAGCAAAATAGTGATTGCTTCTCGCAAGAAAAATGGCAAAATCATAAATTCCTCTATTCAATTACATCATGGTTTGGGAGGAAAGGTGAACTTGCAAGAGCTATTTATGAGGCTAGAAGAAATAGATGCATTTTCTTATTATATGTAGAAATAAAAAAGCATTGATTTCTCTAGTTATTCTTTTACTAATTATTTGTTGATGATGATGTAAAATGAATATTGTAGGAAATAGAACTCTAGTATGGAGTATCAACAAGGCTTCAATTGAGCATTTTTCTCAACAAAACATGCATTCATTTGCGAAATATATTGTGCTAATGCATTTTAATTTTTTTAATTTTGTAGAGGGGCTTCACTTTGTACATAGTAAAGGAGGAAAAAGAGCATTTCGGGCATACAAAAGATGAAGGAAAGAGGTGCAAACAACTTGAATTCCAATGATGAATACCAAGGAGTTGAGCTTCTTTTTGCTCTTACCAAATGAGCTCCAAATTGGAGTATATACAAAAATCTTGAGGCTTGGACTGACCTAACCTAATTCACACATGTGATAAAGTGCACCCACTTGTCCTTTGGCTCCTCCTATGGTCTCATACACATCTATGTCCATCCAATCAAATTGCACCTCATGAAAAAAGCTAGAATCTAGAAATTTTGCTTCTAAACTTGACTTTTTGCCTATGTCTATGCTTTACACATGGAAATAGGATCCACATGTGTGTAATGACATTATGTACATAAAATTGTCTTAATCAAGCTATATTTTGCCATATTTCTCACACTCCTCAAAAATAGCTTATTAAACCATAAAAAACTATACATAAGTTAATTGGCCTTGATCAACCTATAGTTTGCCATATTTCTCACACTTCTCCTCAAAAATAGCTTGATTAAACTATGAAAAAGTATACATAACTTCAAGGGATGATTATGGCTTAATATATACATCATTTTTAGGTACAAAAGTCTGAAAATCAGCCTATAAAATTGAACTTGATGTAAGATCACCACGACCATGATATGATCTCCTTGATAGAAATCCATACCCAAATGCCATGAAGAGTATTCCACCATCCTAGTACCTTTGCCATTGATTCCCTCCATGCTTGGAGAAGATTCTTGATCCCAAAGCACCTCCTTCTTGAAAATACATGCTCTTCCTTGAGAAAAACATGAGGCCACATTGCCTCATAATGATCACAAAGATCCATCATGTTGCCAAGATCATAGAGATTAAGCATATTAAGATTTCCAAGACAATTCATACTAAAATAACAAATATTTAGTGTCATTTCTCTAATCTTGTATTTAATGATAATCTTAGATCCAATGAGGCTCAATAATTTATTATGAATATAACTGTACTTAGAGGATGATTCACGTATTCTCATAACAACTTTTCAAAATGCCACTAAACATGAAAAATCACAATCATCCAGCACGTGGATGGAGTAACCAATCTTATTTGCATAAAATCCAAGAGAAAATAGATAGATATACCAGTAATATGATAATGACATGCTATCCAATAGAAAACCACAAAATTCCAAAGTTTTGTACTCCATCAAAGCATCATAGCTATGACATGAAGTTGCTTCATCAACAAAGCTACACAAGACTTCATTTTCTTAACACATCTACACAAGATGTTAAACATCATAGCTCTTATGATAAGAAATAGAAAAAATCTTGCCTTTCATCATGAACTATGAAAGATTTAAAAGAAGTAGATTCACCATTTCCTCTAGCATTTCCAAATGGACCTTTGAGTGGATAGATTTCAATCTTTCTACCCCGTTGGTTCCTCACAGAACCGTATAGCATAATGGTTTCAGCTCTTTTTGGTAGAACTTTGAAAGTGCAACTTAGTTGCTTCAGCCAAAGCACATGCCTCACCACCTTTTGCCAAAGATTTAGAAATCTCAAGAGTAGACTCCTCCTCGCACATATCATCCATGATGGGAAGATCCAATCTCTTTTGACATGATTCCACTTATGTTATCTCTTCCTTGGCCTTCAATCCATTATGATTAGCTTTTACATAAGCATCAAGCCTAGAATGCCTACCAAACTCGATCCCTCTAGCAATGATTTTACCACTCTTCATGATCAAGCAAGCATCTCCAACAAATCTAACAAAGAATTCTTTGTCGAAAAGTTGTCCAACACTCAACAAATTCCTTGTTATGCTAGGAACATAAAAAACACCTTCAAGGTTGGCTTTCTTTGTACATCCAAGACACATATGGACTACCTCCTCTCCCAATCTTGATTCACAACCATTTGCATCAAGAATGGCTTTTTTAGACCCAAGAAAAGGTAAGAGCTGAGAGAAATACTCTTTGTGACTTGTCGTGTGGGAGGTAGCCCCACTATCCACCAAGGCTCATCTTTATCTTTGAAGCTTGTTGAAGGAAAATTGGACACCATAATTGACTCCTCAAGGTCACTCTTACCACATTCTTGCTTGATTTGCTTGGTTGCCTTGTGCTTCCTTTCTTTTGAAGCACTCCTTTACCAAATGCCCTATTTTACAACAAAAACAACACTTGAATCTTTTACTTGCCTCCAATAGGTAGCCTCATGTTGATGACTACAATAAATTTGCCAGAGTCTACTTTATTCATAATAAATTAGAAGCATTTGACAAGTTCACGGAGTATGTGAACTGGGAAGAAAGATGCACTGGAAATAAAGTGAAGCATATCAGAACAGATTGGGGTGGAAAATACATCTCAAACCGATTCACTGATTTCTGCAATGATTGTGGAATCATTCATAGAAGAACTGCATCTTATACACCACAACACAACGGTGTCATAGAAAGAAAGAACAAGACTCTAATGGAAGGTTCAAGGTGCATGATGGCCTATTCAAAGGCTCCAAGAGTGCTGTAGCAAAGGGATTTTCTCAGAGGTATGGTATTGACTATGCTGAGACCTTCTCTCCTGTCGTGAAACATTCATCCCTACATCTATTGTTTGCATATGCAGCTACTTATGATCTCAGGATTCACATCGTGGACGAGAAGACATCATTATTTCATGGTGAGCTAAACGAAGAAGTCTACATGGATCAACCTCCAGGCTACATTTCAAATTCACTTTCCACTTATGTATGTAGAATGCATAGGAGTATCTATGGTCTGAAGCAGTCAGCGCGATAATGGTATAAGAAAAAAGATCAAGCCCTGAAGTCCTTAGAGTTCAAGCCACTAATGGTTGATTCCAATGTTTATGTAAGAATTACATATGGAAAAATCATCATTGTAGCTATATATGTGGATGACACCTTGATACTCTGCAAAAGTGAAGAACTTATTGCTGAGGTGAAGTATGACATCTCGACACATTTTGAGATTGCAGAACTGGGAGAAGCCAAATGTTTTCTTGGCTTACAGATTGACAAAGACTATGAGGGAGGTAAATTCTACCTTCATCAGTCCAGATATACCCTAAAGATCTTAGAAGATTTCGGAATGTTGAGTTGCAAAGGAGAAAATACTCTAATGCTTGCAGAAATAGTCCTGACGAATGAAGATTGTTCGAAGACTGAAGAAGAAAGAGAATTGATGTAGCTTACACCATACAGGAAGCTGATCGGATCACTGATGTACCTTGCAGATAACACACGTCCTGACATTGCTTATGTCGTATTCAGGATGAGCCAATTCTGTACGAATCCATGCTTAACTCATTGGAAGATTGGGAAACAAATTTTGCAGTATCTTCAATTAACGAAGGATTTTGGTTTGTGTTATTCTCATGATGCAGAGTTCTAGATGCTTTCCTACAGTGATGCTAGCTGGGCCTCTCTCAAGGACGACTGCAAAAGTGTCTCAAGAGGGTGCACCATTGCGTCAGGAGTAGCAATTCTCTGGGTCAGCAAGAGTGGCTCCTGACCATTGTGGTTCAATCATCCTACGAAACAGAGTACATTGTAGTAGCAAAGATGGCTAATGAAATCATTTGGCTCAAACAGTTCCTTGACGAACTGGGCGCAACAAAAAATGAGCCTCTGATTTTGCAGATGGACAATACATCTGACAAAGGATCCCGTGTTTCACTCAAGGACAAAACACATCACAATCAAGTATCACTTGATAAGGGATCCGATCGGGAAAAAGATGTTGCAGACTATTTTCATTGGAACAAAGGATATGGTGGCTGACATTTTCACAAAGGTCTTAGAAAAAGGTCTGTTTGAGAAATAGAGGAGCAGTCTTGGAGTCATCAAGCTACTACGCTTTGAGAGGGAGTTGAAGAAACAAAACGGTTCTATTACCAAAGCTTTGCTAGCTTTCAGCTCTCAGTTTGACGAAAAGACACGAAGCGAAAATGTTTGTGAACATCCTGACGAAAAGACACGAACGTGAAATGTTCGCAAAGAAAAATGTTCGTGATACAACAGGAGAAAGTCAGACGACGCGAAAGTCAAATGACTCGAAGCGACATGAAAATCTTCGTGACACTTTTTGACCTTCACACTCCAAAGGATCAGGAAGATCATGCTGTCATGTGTTGCATGTAATTAGCCCATGAGCTAATTAATGAATGGCCAAATATAGCCATGGAGCTAAATTAGATTAGAACTAGTCAATAGGACAGTTAATAAACTGGTTCGAACAACCTCGCTATGATTGAGAGTAGCAGAATTGTAATAATGGTTGTAAGGCCCAATTTAGCTAAATAAGGTCCCAAACTTATAGTAGAGGCACAAATGACCACTATAATTAGCTGAGGTCGTGCTAAATTTGGAGGCTATTGTTCATTTTGTAATTTTGAGTTTTAAGAGATCTTGGAGCTTCTCTTGGAGAGCCTTCTTGATGAAGAAAGTGGTTCATGTGCCTAAAATCACATGAGAGCTATGATCATGCTCTAGAATCAGGCCCCTATCTTGTGAATGATCAATAATCATGAATAAAGATACCTTACTTTGCCTAATTGGGTGAAGTTTTGCTACTTTTAGCTATCTTCTTGATTTTTGACTAGTTTCTTGATTTCTTGTATTTTCATTGTAATTTAATGTTTAATGAATAGATTGGAAATTTGAATGCTAAGGTTGGCACATGACAATTTTGGTATCAGAGCATTAGATCCTTTCCCCATCAGATTTGGTGGATTTTGTCAAATTTGGTAGAGTTTCTTGTTTTTTCAATTTTTCAGCAAGCTTTGATTCAGTTTTTGACCATTTAATCTTCATTTTTTGTGTGATTTCTTCTTGTAGATCAGTAGATCTCTTTTTTAGCTTCTTGCAGGTACTGATATTTTCTGATTTGGAGCTATAATGACCAAGTTATGGCCATTTTAGTGTTTTCATTCCAATTTTAGCTAGTTAAGTTTTTGCAGCCCGTTTTCTTTTCATTTTTGGCTGTACTTTTGGCCGAATTTTATGATTGTAATTCATGGGTTGTAGATCTCACTCTTAGCTTGAATCTGAGCCAATTTGCAGCCAATTTGATTGAAAATTGAGGGAGATATGACATTTCTTGTGAAGGAGGTCAAATTTTAACTTTGGTAGAAAATTTGGGAGAGAATCACTTCAACTTTTCATTTCTAAAGTTTTGCCTCTTTGTAAAAAAAATTTCAATTCTTTCATTGTGAGGTTTGTTTCAAATTCTAAAATAAGAAAAAAAAACTAACCTAATCCTACCCACGCCAGCCCTAACCCTAAGCATAAATCAAACTAAAAAAAATGAAGAAAAAAAAAAGAAAAAAGAGCAAGCTTCTTCCTCCGGCGAATTCCCTCCGGCGACTTCAGGTACAAATTTTGTTTCTCACGAATTCACCCCCACCTCGCGAATTCCTTCCACGTGAATTCATTTGGGCGATTTCCGGCGACTCCAAATACTCCCTCGCGACAGTTTTGAACTCGCTGCCCGTTCCTTAGTCTGCGACTCCTGATCTGCGCGAATCCCCTCTCTTCTTCACCTGCGACTCCCCTCGCGATTACCTCCTGCTTCGCGATTACCTCCTACTCCCTTCTCCCTCGAGAATTCGCCTTTGACTTCTCACCTCTGCAAATCCCCTCCCTTATCACCTCCGTGAATCCCCTCCCTTCTCCCTCGTGAATTCGCCTTCGACTCCTGACCTCCACGAATCCCCTCCCTTCTCCCTTGCAAATTCCCTCCTTTCCTCGCGAATTCTCTCTCTAATTGCCCCCTCCTTTTCCTGCGGATCCAGAGCATTCAAGAGCATTCAGAGCCAGGACAGCGAGCAGTTTTTAGAGTTGGAAGTCTCCAATCAGATTTCAAAGTCTTGAAGTCTTTGATCCAGTGTCTTTCGAGAAGAAGTTCTTGGACGTCAGAGGGTTTTCAAGTGAGCGCTTCCACAATTTCTAGCGCACTTTGTTTGTTTCATTTTTGACAGTAAGGGAATCACATGCGAACATGGTGACGAGTAATCCAGCGCAAAAAAATCATTGATTGGACAGCGCATTTTATTTTCATTGGAACAAAGGATATGGTGGTTGACATTTTCACAAAGGCCTTAGAAAAAGGTCTGTTTGAGAAACAGAGGAGCAGTCTTGGAGTCATCAAGCTACCATGCTTTGAGAGGGAGCTGAAAAAACAAAACGTTTCTATTACCCAAGCTTTGCTAGCTTTCAGCTCTCAGTTTGACAAAAAGACATGAAGAGAAAATGTTCACGAACATCATGACGAAAAGACACGAACATGAAATGTTCGCGAAAGAAAAATGTTCATGATACAACAGGAGAAAGTCAAATGACACGAAAGTCAAATGACTCGAAGCGACACGAAAATCTTCGCGACGCTTTTTGACTTTCACGCTCCAAAGGATCAGAAAGATCATGCAAGTACCATGAAGTACAAAAACCCTGATCTGATATGATGACGTCAGCGGAAGAACGTTAGGACGTGCCTAACCCACATCTCTTGTAATCCATGATTAGTTATAGATTGTTTAATCTATCTAATCAGATATGCTACTCTGAATATATGAAATTACTAGATGTATAAAATACATACAATAGTAGATAGAAAATATACAGAATAGAAGTCCGCCTGTGAGCGAGACAATTTTGTAAGTAGGATTTACAAAGATCCAAGAAGTCCGCTAGTAAGCGAGATGCTACCCGTGAGAGAACACTATTTTCTCTCATGCCAATGCACTGTGTGGGTCATTCATACAACGCTCAAAATCAAGAGAATCAATAGATGATACTGTAGCTATTACGCACATATCACTCTCAATTTTGTTTGATCTTGAATGGACTACTGTCTACTATCGCATCTGTATCTCATTCACTTGTTTTTATCAATTTCGCACATTGGTTCAATTTTGTTGAATGCTGTATTAATCTATAATGTAGATCAACAGTGTCTATCTACTTTCTGGAGGATTGTAGGAATGATATAACAGGTAGTGACCAGCAATCATATCTGAAATCCATCAAAATTGTTTTTCGTTTGCGATTCCGATAGGGTGTTTTGGCCATTTGCTTCTCTTCCTCGAGAGTCTTCGGACAATCTACCTTGCTCAGGATTGTTCTAGGTATCATTGGAGTATGCACACCTTTGCATTCGAGCATGTTGAAATCTTCAATGATCTTTTGAGTGTATTTTTGTTAGTGAAAATACAACTTACCACCTTCAAAGTCTCTCACGATCTGCAAGCCTAGATAGATTTTGGCTTCTCCCAGGTCAGTGATCTCAAATATTTCAAAAATGTCTCTTTTGAGATATGAAATTAACTTATCTCTCCTTGAGAAGATAAGCGTGTCATCAACATAGACAACTGGAATGATTATTTCATTTTGGACATGCTTGATATAGACATTTGATTCAGCAAATAGAGGTTTGAAGCCTAAGGAACAGATTTTTAGATCATGAGCCATTGCATACGCAAATAACAAGTGAATTGATATATGTTTGACTACCGGTGAGAAAGTATCAATGTAGTCGATCCCATATTTCTATGAAAATCCTTTAGCAACTAACCTTGCTTTGTACTTAATGTTTTCTCCATCAGGACCTGTTTTGATCTTGTAGATCCACTCGCACTTGGTTGGTTTTCTACCATCAAGAATAGGTGCATGTGTCCATACATTGTTCTTATACATGGATGATATTTTGTCCTCCTTTGCTTGAATCCAGCGACCTTTATCTGGTCCATCAACAGCTTCCTCGAATGTTTGAGGTTTGTCAGAGAAACCACAAAATTCGATGGCTGTATTAAAAACATCTTGACCATACCTTTTTGGTGGTTTACGTTGTCTGTCAGATCTTCTCACAGATGGTTTCGAGTTCGATTCTCATAAGACCTTGTTTGCTGGAATTTGAGCTGGTGATGCGAGTCTGTCAAGTACTCGATCTTGACCTCCCTCTAAATTTGGTAATTCTCTTTCATCTTCTACTTGTATTACTTCTGTTGTCGTTGGTAGCTCATTATAATTTTTGAGAATTTCATAGCCGACTAGATCACTGTCTGCTATGTATTTCGACTCATCAAATTGAACATCTCGAACAACTTTTTTCTGCCAGTTTCGGGTACATAGACACAATAATATGACGAATGTAACTCAAATTCTACTAGAAAATCTTGTTCTGTCTTTTCATCGAGTTTCTTTCTCAGCTTATCTGGTATGTGTATATACACTGCGCATCCGAATGTCCGAATATGTGCAAGATTTGGCTTCGACTTCCACCATAACTCATGAGGAGTTTTATCCGGTATTCGAGATTTTAGAATACGATTCTGAAGATAATTTGATGTAACCACTACTTCTGCCCACAACTATTTTGGTGCTTTCACATGAGCCATCATACACCTTGCAGCTTCGATAAGTGTATGATTTCTTCGTTCAGCTATTCCATTGTGCTGAGGTGTGTATGATGCAGTCTTTGTATGCATAATACCTCAATCAGTGCAGTAAGCTTTGAATTTGTTGGAAATGTACTCACCTCCACGATCTGTGCGAATCTGCTTCAACTTATTGCATGTCTGCTTCTCAGCCCAATTCATATACTCAACAAATTTTTCGAAAGCTTCAGATTTTGTACATATAAAGTATACTACAGTGAACTTGTTGAAGTTATCAATAAATGTAATGAAGTACTTTGCATCACCCAATGACAATACTCCAAATGGTCCACAAATATCTGAATGCACAGTTTCAAGTACCTTAGTTTCTTTATAAACATCCTTACTAAAAGATGTTCAAGTCATCTTGCCTTTAAGACATGATTTGCAGGTAGCTCAAATATCTCTACTTTTGATTTCAACTCCTTCAATTATCTGACTTTTGTTGGCTTGGTACAAGGCTTCCATGTTCATGTGACATAGCCTCTTGTGCCGCAGTATATTTGTCAATTCCTAAATTTGATTGGCTTGTTCGATTCTAGTTCGAATGTTCAAGTGATACAAATTTTCTTCTCTATTGCCTTTAGCAACTAGGTTATCAAAATCTTCCTCTAATAGTTTACAAGAGTTCTCTGCGAAGGTTACTGACATACCTGTATCGACTATCTTAGCTACGGATAGAAGATCTTTGTCAATAGTAGGGACATAGAGAACTGCCTCCAGTTTCTTGTCACCTTGATTCGTGTCCAGCCATAGTACACCAGTTCCATCAACCATGTGCTTAGAACCGTCTCCAAGTATAATGAATCTTGAATAGTTTGTCTTCTTGTACTCAGACAATATTTGTTTCGAAAAAAAAAAATGTGAGGTGGCTCCCAAATCAAGTACTACTTCTTGAGTTTTGGACTTAGATGAACAACATAGATCAGCACTAACATAAGCTATTGAGTTCCTAGTTGTCTTATATTCTGCTGCTCTGGAGCGTTCTGCTTTGTCTTTGACATAGTTTAAATCTGAAAGTTCGCTTCGATTATGCTCTTTTTTGTCTCTAGAATTCTAATAACAGACTACTGCTACTCTGGATCCAAGATCGTAGTGATCTTAGCCTGAATATTGCTGATCGACGACATCTTCTACTTTTTGAATAACTCCAGATAGCACCTTACTGATGGATGTATGAAAAATGCTAAGAGGGGTGTGAAGATACCACTGTATCAACTCTGACTCGCTATGATACGACTGTATCAGTTCTAATTCGCTCTGATACCTCTGTAAAAAAAATGGTAATTATTCTTCCTCAGAGAACACAATGAAAGTTTGAATAAATCAAACTAATATCAGTGTCTTCAATCGGGTCAGTTTATGGTCTATGTACTAATAGAACAGTATTTGCCTTGATTGAATTTGCGTGTGAAAATAATATGCAAAATTAAGAGACAACTTAAGACAATTTTTAGACAAACAAAAACTATTAATCAAAAACAAATTTTTATAACTCTGAATTTGAATCATCAATATACATCTCTTGTTGTCTTATCTCGCTGTTGTGTCTCTGATTGAGTAAGTTACAACGAGTAGTGCACATGTATTTATATTGCTATAGGACAGGTCTTTGGCCTTTTATTTACAAGTCTTTTGGCCTTTTAATTCTGTAACAATAGATATCTAACCATTTACGACGGTTGATATTCAAATAGACAATCTGTTTCCAGGGTCGAATAAATTCTATTCGCAAATTATTCGCGACAGCCCATCTCTTTGTCATAGCTTCGTGTTTCGCGAATTGTTTGCAACACTTGTCTCTTCGTGACATTTTCGTCTTTTGCAAATTGTTCGCGACAGATGACAACTTTGAGCTTGAAGAAGAAATTCAGAATATTTCACGAACTGTTTGTGATAGTTTCACGACAGATGAATTTTAAACAAGAATCCAGAATATTTCGCAAATATTTCCAAACAATTTTGTGACATCTGAGGTTTGAACAAGAAACAAATACTTCGCGACAAGATTCTGTTCACGAATCTTTCAAGGTTCAACAAGAAAACCAAGAGCTTCTACAAGAAATTGTTTCGCGAATCTTTTAAGTTGACTACAAGATAAATTTTGTGAATCCTTCGTGAATCTTTTGAGTTGGTCACAAATATAAATGTTTCGAGTTCGTGTTAATTTCTTTCTCATCCTTTGTCAAGTAAACTACACGCTTTGTTAGTAGAATCGAGATCTGTCTGATCAGGTGTTCTATATTTTGGTTTTTAGAAATACAACTGCTATGTGAGCTTGGAGTGGGAGAGTGCTTTTTGTGTGGGTGTTACCGTGTTTCATAATCTATGTCCTTGTTTTAAGATAATTTTAACTTGGTATTAGAGCGGGAGAGAGATTGTATTAGAGCGGGAAGAGTGAAGTTTTTGCACTAAGAAGAAACAGTGCCCTTATTTCACTTTAACAGATTTGGACCAAATGAAGCACTATGGACCTCATGACTCAATTCAAAATGACAAATCTCAACCTGATGCATTATTGTTTTGGAGTGGAGGTGTGGAAAAAAGGTCATGAGATGAGACTAACACAGGTCAAGTATGTCATAGAGTTGCTACACAGGTTCAGGCTACATGATTGCAAGCCAGTGAACACTCTTATTGAACTAGGTAAAAAGCTTTCCAATTTTGATAACAGTCATTTGATACTAAGTTGTATAGGCCACTAGGGTGGGAGCTTGATTTACCTTACCACGACTAGGCCCGATATATGCTATGTTGTGGGTATTTAAGTCACTTGATGGTAGCACCTACTGAAATGCATTGGAAGACAGCCAAATGCATTATGCAATATGTCAAGGGCACTTTCGATTATGGCTTGGCAAGAAAGTTCACCTGATGCGGATTAGGGAGATGATTGTAGATCTACCACAAGGTATGTATTTCAGTTTTGTGGCAATTACTTTTCCTGGTCTAGTAAGAAGCAAAGTATAGTTTTTTTTTTCCACAACATAAGTAGAGTATAAGGCATGTAACGCATCATAGGAAGTGATTTGGTTGAGGCAAATCTTGAATGAGATGGACCTAAATCAATGGACATGAAATAGGAAAAACCCACGATTATACATAGCGATAGTTAGAGTAGCATTCAGCTAGCAAAGAATCTGGTGTTTCATGCGAGAACCAAACATGTTGAGATTCACTGTCACTTTATACGTGAGAGGCTACTAAGTAAAAAAATAAACATTGTTCATTATAGTACAAATGAGCATTCAGTTGACATTTTCATAAGACACTCATTAGAAAAAAGTTTGATAAGTTTAGATTAAAACTTTACGTACGTAAAGTTTGTTAACTTTGATGCTATGTACATGAGTACATGAAAAGTAGATTCTATTTTTAGGGAGAGAGTTAGAATAAAAGTAGATGTTGTGTCATATTTGTAGTATAGAGGTTCGTCTCTAGGAGCGGCAACCTCGCCTTCACCTCCATAGCATGAAGAGAGAGAGAGAGAGAGAGAGAGAGAGAGAGAGAGAGAGAGAGAGAGAGAGAGAGAGAGAGAGAGAGAGACTTGGTCAGGAAAGGTTTGGGAGGCTTGATCACCTTTCCCAAACTATTCGGTCTCAACCAAGAAAAAGAGAGAGAGATAGCTAGAGATGGAGATAGAAATAGAAAGAGCTAGAGCTTTATTAGGAACAAAGATGATGGCTTTATAATGGAAAATGGCCTCCTTATATAGTTGAGAGGGGACTCTCATTGGCCCTTTCTAATTGGCTAGGATCCTAATCTTAGCCATTCAAACTAAAATGATTGTATTCTATGCTGGAAAACCGTCGAGCAGTCGGGTCTTTACTAAAGAAGCCGAGTATTCCGGATTAGGCGACGTTCCCAGATGGAGCTCAGATGGAGCCGATCTGTGAAAAGTGAGGATGGAGTCACTTCTTGAGATGAATGATGTTTTGGATATTGTTGTAGGTTTGGAGGAGAGACCAGCAACACAACAAGATCAATTGAGGTATGACAAGAGGGCCAAGAAGGCTCTACACATGATAGAGATGAATGTTACCAATGAACTTCTCAAGGAAGTTGGTAAGTGCACATCATCTTTGGAAGCTTGGAATTTGTTGAAGAAGCTTTATGAATCCAAGTCTACTTCTAGATCCCATCCATAAAGTGTAGCAAGTGAAATGATGACCCGAATGCTTACCATCTTTGCCACGGGTGCAAAAGTCTCATCATAGTCAATCCCTTGTTGTTGAGCATATCCTTTTGCCACTAACCTTGCCTTGTACTTGTTGATAGATCCATCTTGGTTTGTGTTCACCTTGAAGATCCATTTGCATCCAATAGCTTTCTTGTCCTTAGGCAACTCCACCAATCTCCATGTTCCATTCTTCATAAGAGCTTGATACTCGAGATCCATTGCTTGGACCCACTCCTCTTCTTTCCTTGCTTGATCTACACTTGTAGGCTCATCCAAAGAGGTTAGGAAAGCAACATAATTTCCAGAAACTACTTGCTTACCCTTTTGATCATATGTGAGCCTTGAAGGTATTTGTCTTTTTCTTGATGTTCTCCTTGGCTTTTGACTTGATGAAGGTCCATCATCACCACCATCCAAAGTAGGATCCTTCTCATCAACATCAAGAATGTTAGATCCATCCACTCTACCATCATTCATGCTTGAAGACACCTTTGGAATGTTCCCCTCATAAAAAATGACATCTTTACCAACTAGATCGTGATAGTTTAAAAACTTCATGCTCAAGTAGGTGAGGTCCCAATAGTTCATCCATGCCCAATATGTCGTCTTGGACTTAGCTTGTGGATGTCCGATTAGTCAGCATAGTCCGATAGAGAGAACTATAAGGAGAGATAGAAAAATGCTAAATCTTTGAAAATGTAGAAACACAAGCTTTCTTTAGCTCCCTCTCAAAGCGGGTATTTAGCTGATCCCAAGCTTGACCTTTGTCTTTCAAACATTGTCTGGTCTAGAGTCTTCGTAAAGATATCAGCTACCATATGCTTTGTCAGTATGAAGACGGTCATTTTTTTCAACTAGACCCCTGATCAAGTGATACAGGCCATAGTTCTTTGTGTTCTGTAGATATTGCAGGGTCCTCTTGGCAATCTTCTAGTGTGTTGGACCTAGATTGACATTGAATTGGCTCAACTTGAACACTGCATAAGCAATGTCTGGCCACGTATTGTCTGCCAAGTACATCAAAAAATCAATAAGCCTTCTGTAAGGCTTATGCTCCATTGCTTGTTGTTTAGCTTCATCTTTGGGACAGTCTTCATTTGTCAGCACTATATCAGAAACCATTCGAGTATTTACTCCCTTGCAATCTATCATGTCGAAATCATCAATGATCTTCTGAATGTATCTTGAATGGTGTAGATATAATCTCCCAGCCTGAAGATCTCTGTCAATATGTAAGCCCAAGTAGCACTTTTCTTCTCCTAGGTCCAATATTTCGAAGTGCTTCAAAATATCTGCCTTCACCTGTGCAATCAGGTTGTCGCTTCGTGACTAAATAGACACTGATTATAATTATCTCTATATTTATGACTTTTACATAAACATTGTAGTTAGCCATTAAAGGCTTGAAACCCAAGGATCTTAGTGCGTGATCCTTCTTCTTGTACCACTGCTTGGCGGACTGTTTCAGTCTATAGATACTTCTGCGCATTCTGCAGGCATAGTCAGCAAGTGACTTGCAGGTAAAACCTGGTGGTTGGTCCGTGTAGGCCTCTAGATAGTTTATTCCGCTGTGCACAATAAGTTTTCTTTCTTGTCGTTCGAATTCTTTTTATTCGATTCTTTTTTATACACACTTCTTTTCAACATGGTATCAGAGCATTGATTCTTCAAGGCCTTATACTATAACAGAGCACAAGCTCTTATACTTGATATCTTCCATGATATTAAATTATTCTTTAGTTCGAACCAATTTGTTTCGGTATCAGAGAATTGTTTTTCATAGCACGGTATCTCTCTTAACGTCAACAGACTTAAGTTCCAGATGGATTCTCAAAGTAAAGTCGGTCTTATCGCAAACAAACTGAATGGATCCAATTATCATTTATGGAAATTTAATATGAAGTCCTTGCTAATCGCCAACAAGTTGTGGGATGTTGTTATAGGTATTGAAGTGAAGCTTGAAGACGACACAAAAGACTCAAAATGGAAATCGAAGGATGGTAAAGCTTTCGCGCTTATTATCCTCAATATATCAAATACTCAAATTGGCCACGTAGCTGAATACAAAACTTCGAAAGAAGTTTGGGACATCTTGAGCTCACTATATGATGTGAGAGACGTAACTACCAAGTTACATCTTCAAAGGAAATTCTTCACACTCAAGATGTCGAATAATGATTCTCTTCAGAATCATAAAAACCAATTTAAAAATCTCTTGCAACAGATGGCCGCTGTTGGATTAGTCATAGATGATCAAGATGCAATTATGACATTGCTTTCAAGCCTGCCCTCTACATATGAGAACTAGGTGATGATCATCACGACACACTCAAATTTAGCTCTTATCAGAGTTATCACTATGTTGCTGCAAGAAGATAATCGAAAAAGTCAAGACACTTCGTCTACCTCTTCGTCTCATGCTCTATATGTCAATAAGGGCTCAAAACGACAGAAGCAAAAAATCTCCAAGCAGTCTGCATCGAATCAAAAAAAGACTCAAAGTCAAGAACAATCATCGAATCAACATTCGTCGAAAAAAAAGATGTTTTCCAAGTATTGCAAGCACAATAACCATGAGATCAAGATTGTCAAATTCTCAAAGCGAATAATGCAACCAAGCAACTTGATCAACAAGCAAATACAGTTACAACATCTCCTAAAGTCGAAATGGACGAAGGTGCTTTTATGGTCAAAGACAAATACACGAATCCGGATGATTCGTGATTTATGGATTCTAGAGCTACTCAACATATGACAAATCATCGTGAGACTTTTTATTCCTATACGTCTTATAGCACAAAGAAGTATGTTCATCTTGGTGATGATAGCACTCGCACTATCGAAGGTGAAGGTACTGTGAGATTAAGATTCCAGTGTGATCAATTCAAACTATTGTCAAAAGTCTTGTATGTTCCTAAATTCTCTACAAATCTATTATTAGTAAGTAGAATTAGATATCTAGGTCATAAGGTGGAGTTTGAGTCTGATCAATGCAGAATTATCGATAGGAGTAATAAGATTCTTGCATTTGGCAAGAGGCATGGATACTTATATAGATTGGCATATTGTTATTTTGATTCTAGTCAAGCCTTGAAAACCTCTGTTGTTGTCAATAAAGCATTACCATGGAATCATGGCTTAGGACACTTAGATAATGCATTTGTTTTGAACATGTCCAGACAATCCCTAGCACTTGATCTCAACTATCCTTTTGGAAAAGTCCGATCTCCCTGTCTGCCATAGTTGCATCCTTGGAAAGTATAGTAGTATTCCTTTTAGATCGAGTCATAGGCATGCAGAAAAAGGTCTGTTAGATGTTGTTCATTCAGATATATGTGGACCTATGCAAACTCCATCATTACTAGATACAAAGTATTTCATTACCTTTATTGATGAATTCTCCAGAAGAATAGCTGTTTACTTCATCAAGCAGAAATCATAAGCTTTCATCATGTTCAGACAATTTAAAGTGCATGAAAAAAATCAAATCGGCAAACAAATCAAAGCACTGAGGTCCAACAATAGGGGAGAATACATCTCCACCAAATTCAAGGAGTATTGTCTCAACAATGACATTGAGCAACAATATATTACCTCCTATTCGCCTCAATTAAATGGTCTTGCTGAGGGAAAGAACATAACCTTAGTCGAATCGACAAAGTGCATGTTATCACATGCGACACTTCCGAAGTCCTTCTAGGCTGAAACTGTTTCAATAGCAACCTATATTCAAAACAGAGGTCCTACTAAAGGTCTCTCAAACAAAACACCATTCAAAGTTTGAACATGTATCAAACCTTCTTTATCAAACTTACAAGATTTTGGATGTACTGCTTATGCGCAGATTTCTCATGATCTCAAGAAGAAGCTCGACTTCCAGAGTATCAAATGTATTTTCATCAGCTACACTACTTCAGATCAAGCCTACAAGTTGTTCGATCCCATTGAGTCGAAGATATTCGCTAGCCGGGATGTCATCTTCATCGAAGATCAGTTTCTCGACCTCAAGAAAAAGAGCAAAGCCCATGTAGCCAACTTGTCTAACTCGTCCGACATATTGAAATTCGATGTTCCTCAGTCGACTATTCCCATTGAAGTGATGGGGCAAGGGAGATAGGAAGAACGAGAATGGAGAAGAGAGCTGGAATATTGCGAAACAGCTCTTCTGTTCTAATCAACTGCTAGGTGCAAAAACAGTCTAATAGACAACTTATGCTAAAGATAATCACAGCCTTGTGCGTTCTGATTGTCCAAAAGGATCTTGAAGATTAATTCATACTCTAAAAACAAGAGTACAGTCCACAGAAGAGATTAGAGATGGTTTGTGTGTGGTACTACTGAAATCAGATTCAATGTGAAGTATAGTTCCAAAATAAATGGAGGAGCAATATGATATCGCAAGTTCCTCAAGCGTCACAGACAGCCATCGTCTGATCAGAAACTGAGGAGTCATAGACGTCCGTGTTCTGATCAGAGTGAACAAGCATTCATCTACGTTGTACAAGCTGTTGTTATATTACACTGAAGCACAATACAAATAGGTACACCTACCTGCAGATCAAGTGCATCCGACTCATGATGATTCACCAGATACTCTATGGCATAGGAGACTATGCCATATGAATTCAATGGCATATATCAAACAAGCCATCACGGAGCAATCATAGGGGTGAGCATCTCGAATGCAACCAGTTCGATGACCTGTGATACATGTCTGAAGGGTAAGATGTCATGTACTCCTTTTGTAAAAGACTCCTACAGAACTACAAAGATTTTGGAGCTTGTACATTCTGACATTTGTGGAACTTTCAACGTGATCTCAGTAGGAGGCTCAAAGTATTATATAACCTTTATTAATGATTACAGTAAATTTTCCAGAGTCTATTTTATTCACAATAAATCAGAAGCACTTGACAAGTTCATAGAGTATGTGAATTGGAAAGAAAGATGCACTGGTAATAAAGTGAAGCAGATCAGAATAGATCGAGGTGGAGAATACATCTCGAATCGATTCACTGACTTCTGCAATGATCATGGAATCATTCATAGAAGAAGCTTACACACCTCTGAACAACGGTGTTGCAAAAAGAAAGAACATGATGGAAGCTGCTAGGTGCATGATGGCGTATTCAAAGGCTCCAAGAGTGCTATGGGCTGAAGCAATAGCTATAGCTACTTACATTCAAAATAGGACATGAAAGTCTGGTGTTCCTCACACGACACCACACAAATTATGGTGGGGTAGGAGACCCAATCTGACTCTCATCCGTATCTTTGGCTATGCAGTTTATGCACATGTTCCTGATAAGCTTCAAAAGAAGCTTGATGAGAAAGCAGAACATGGATATCTTGTAGGATATGACAATCATTCCTCATACTACAGAATCTATATGCCAGAGACAAACACAATGAAGACAGTCAGAGATGTCAAATTTGATGAGAGCAGAATGATGGCCAATGATGACCTTGTCAATTATGAAGTCCTTGGTAGACAATACTATGATCTACCAAATGTGACAGAGGGAGCAGAGGACGAACACTCAGACAAAGATGTTCGAGTCACACCTCATTCGAGTGATGAATTAGACAAAGAAAAATTTGCAAGCCAGCCTACTGCTACAATACCTGTAAACCGAAATGGTTCCGGACCTAGCAGAGCTGATAAAGACAAGAACATTGCAGTTCCAAAAGGATCTCCATGAAGATCGACTAGAGAACGAAGAGCACCAACAAGATTTGTGTCACGCAGCTCAGCTTCTACATTAGAAGAGTTTTGTGGATTCAGTGACAAACCACAAACATTTGAGGAAGCAATTGAATGTCCAAAAAAGGACAAATGGATCCAAGCCATGAATGAGGAGATGGAATCCATGAGAAAAAATCAGGTATGGACGTTGCAGTCATTACCAGATAAGTGAAAGACTATAAAATGCAAGTGGGTATACAAGCTGAAGTATGGACCGAATGGAGATATTTCTAGGTATAAAGCAAGACTTGTAGTGAAGGGATTTTCTCATATATATGGTATTGATTATGCTGAGACCTTCTCTCCTATCGTGAAACATTCGTCCCTACGCTTATTGTTTGCATATGCAGCTGCTTATGATCCCAGGATTCACATCGTGGATGAAAAGACAACGTTCTTGCATGGCGAGCTAGACGAAGAAGTCTACATGGATCAACCTCCAGGCTACGTTTCCAACTCACTTCCCACTTATGCATGCAGAATACATAGGAGTATCTATGGTCTGAAGCAATCAATGCGACAATGGTATAAGAAGAAAGATCAAGCCCTCAAGTCTTTAGGATTCAAGCCACTAGTTGCTGATTCTAATGTTAATGTAAGGATAACAGACATGAAGATCATCATTGTAGTTGTGTATGTGGATGACACTTTGATATTCTGCAAAAGTGAAGCGCTTATTGTGAAGTATGACATTTCAAAATATTTTGAGATTGCAGACCTGGGAGAAGCCATATGTTATCTTGGCTTACAGATTGACAGGGACTATGAGGGAGGTAAGTTCTACCTTCACCAGTCCAGATATACCCAAAAAATCCTAGAAGATTTCGGGATGCTGAGTTGCAAGGGACCATGCTTGCAAAAACAGTCCTAACGAATGAAGACTGTTCGAAGACTGAAGAAAAAAAAGAGTTGATGCAGTAGCTTACACCATACAGGAAGCTGATCAAATCGCTGATGTACCTTGCAGATACCACATGTCTTGACATTGCTTATGCCGTGTTCAGGATGAGCCAAATCTGTACAAATCCTAGATCAACTCATTGGAAGATTGCGAAATGAATTTTGCAATACCTCCAATTAACGAAGGATTTTGGTTTGTGCTATTCTTGTGATGCAGAATTCCATATGCTTTCCTACAGTTATGCTAGTTGGGCATCTCTCAAGGAGGACTGCAAAAGTGTCTCAAGAGGATACACCATCGCGTTAGGAGCAACAATTCTATGGGTCAGCAAAAAGCAGACCATCGTGGCTCGGTCATCCTACGAAGCAGAGTACGTTGCAACAGCAAAGATGGCTATAGCTAATGAAATCATTTGGCTCAAATAGTTCTTTGACAAATTGGGCAAAACAATGAGTGAACTATGATTTTGCAGATGGACAATACATCTGCAATATATCTGACATGTTAGAATTAAGCAATTTTCACATGGTTTTTGATGTATTTTGACATCTATGTGGATCCACACGTGTGAGTACCTGTCCACACGTGTAAAATGACACTTGTAATATTCAGATCCATTTTGATTAGCTTTCATTTGAGTCTAATATGACATCTCCTAAATTATAGGAGTTAGGTTCTAGATTGTAGGAATCTAGAAGGTCAACACAAACCACCAATGGATGATGTGGCAAACTTGATATATCTTATCCAAAGTGGATATGGATGAGTACAATGAGCTTTCCCACACGTGCTGGATGCAGCTTAGAGAGAGAGTATTGTGATTTTGTACTTGATCCATGATGGATCCATTATTGAGCTAATGATGAGAAATCTTGGTTTGTGAAGCAATCTTTGTGTTTTGACTCTCTTAAGCACTTTCTTTGTGGATGAATGCTTAGTTAATGATAAGTAAACTATTTCTCTATTATCAGGCCGTACGGTAGCTATACTTCACACGTGTGAAGCCGTGGATCATCTTTTTTTATTGTTCTTGCTTGGAATCACAAAGATTGTCAAGTAGAAGCTAGATTTGGAAGCTAGTCTTGATATAGATCAAGATCCCAAGCTACCAATCACTCTTTGTGATCATTTTTAGATCAATTTCAGTCCTTAAACTCTGAAGTTTGACATGGTATCAGAGCCAAGTCAAAGAGCTTAGTTGATGATCCAAAAGTCTTTATTTTGGTGAAAGCATTGGTGCTAGATTCACTTTGAAGGAGGGCGACCTTTTCTAGTAGTTTACTTGTGATGTTGAGGTTCAGATTAGTGTGTAAAGTTCAGATGTACTTCTCACAAGTGTGAGAGGCTGCTGGAGTTGTACTTTCACCAAAGTGTTTTTTCAATATTTGAGCTTCAAACAAGTTGTGTAGAGTGAAACTAGTGATGTGCTTATGAAAAAACATTGTTTCCATTAGAGATTTGATGAGTGAATGGTGTTAGAATCTTATTAAACCTACAACACACTATATAGGAGACTTGTAGGCTCTTTGATCTATCTTACTATAACTAGACCTGATATAAGTTACAGTGTAGGCAAACTAAGCCAATCTATGCAAAATCCATTGGTTTGTCATTGGAAAAATGCAAAAAGTTTGTTGAGGTACATCTCGGCCACCAAGAACTTTGGCATTTTATATGAAGGATCTAATCTTGCCTTAAGGGCATATTCGGATGCTGATTTTGCAGGTGATAAGGTGGATAGGAGGTCCACAAGTGCTTTTGCCACCTTCCTTAGCAATGGCATAGTGTCTTGGCTTTCCAAAAAGCAAGATACTTTTTCTCTATCTTCAACCGAATCGGAATACAAGGCACCAACATCCACAACAAAGGAGATCCTATGGTTGAAGAGGCTTTTGGTGGAATTGCAAGTCATGGAGGCCAAGGAGCAGCCAACAATATTTTGTGACAACCAATCAAGCCAAGCATTAGCAACCAATCCCACATTCCATGCAATGAGCAAGCACATAGAGATTGCTCACCACTTTGTGAGGGAAAAGGTTCAAGCAAAGGAGATCAAGCTACATCATGTGTCTTTTTCAGATTGCCTTGTTGATATACTCACTAAAGCCTTGCCAAAGGCTTCATTTATCAAGTTAAGATCAGCCTTAGGAGTTGTGATGTACTATAGTTGTATCATGTAAAAATTGAGGAGGAGTGTTAGAATTAAGGAATTTTCACATGGGTTTTGATGTATTTTGACATCTATGTGGATCCACACGTGTGAGTACATGTCCACACGTGTGAAATGACACTTGTAATATTCAGATCCATTTTGATTAGCTTTCATTTGAGTCTAATATGACATCTCCTAGATTATAGGAGTTAGGTCCTAGATTATAGAAATCTAGAAGGTCAACACAAACCACCAATGGATGATGTAGCAAACTTGATAGATCTTATCCAAAGTGGATATGGATGAGTACAATGAGCTGTCCCACATGTGCTGGATGTAGCTTAGAGAGAGAGTATTGTGATTTTGTACTTGATGCATGATGGATCCATTATTGAGCTAATGATGAGAAATCTTGGTTTGTGAAGCAATCTTTGTGTTTTGACTCTCTTAAGCACTTTCTTTGTGGATGAATGCTTAGTAAATGATAAGTAAACTATTTCTCTGTTATCAGGCCGTATAGTAGCTGTACTTCACACGTGTGAAGCCGTGGATCATCTTTTTTTATTGTTCTTGCTTGGAATCACAAAGATTGCCAAGTAGAAGCTAGATTTGGAAGCTAGTCTTGATATAGATCAAGATCCCAATCTACCAATCACTCTTTGTGATCATTTGTAGATCAATTTCAGTCCTTAAACTCTAAAATTTGACATGACAAAGGATCATGTGTTTCATTCAAGGACAAAGCACATCGCAATCAAGTATCACTTGATAAGGGGTCTGATCGGGAAGAAGATGCTGTAGACTATCTTCATTGGAACAAAGGATATGGTGGCTGACATTTTTACAAAGGCCTTCGACAAAGGTCTGTTCGAGAAACAGAGTAGTCTTGGAGTCATCAAGCTACCAAATGTTTCCACTATCAAAGCTTTGCTAGCTTTTAGCCCTCAGCCTGACAAAAAGACATGAAGCAAAAATGTTCACAAACATCACGAAAAGACACGAAGCGAAAATGTTCGCGAACACCCTGACGAAAAGACCCGAATGCGAAAAGTTCGTGAAAGAAAAAACTTTCATAATACAGCAAGAGAAAGTCAGACGACGCGAAAGTCAAACAGCTCAAAGTGACAAGAAAATCTTCGTGACACTTTACGACCTTCACGCTCCAAAGGATCAGGAAGATCATGCAAGTACCAAGAAGTAAAAAAACTTCTGATTTGATATGATGACATCAACGGAAGAGTGTTAGGACGTGCCTAACCTACCTCTCTTGTAATCCATGATTAGTTATAGATAGTTTAGTCTATCTAATCTGGTGTGCTACTCTGAATGTATAAGATACATACAGTAGGAGATATATACACACAAGAATAGAGACTCGCTTTAGCAATATCTATATCAGAGCTTTGAATAAACATTACAGTCAACTGAATTATTTGCAAATCCCAATTAAATGAGATAAGAGTTGATTCTATCAAACCATGCTCTTGTAGCCTGTTTTAGACCATGGATTGCTTTGTGCAGCTTGCACACTTTGTGCTCTTGGCCTTTGACTTCGAATCCTTCCAGTTGGAAGGTGTACAGCTCATCTTCGACATTGCCATTGAGAAATGTTGTCTTGACATCCATTTGGTGCATTTTGAGGTCTTCCGTGGATGCTAACACAATCAGAGTCCTGATTGACTGCATCTTGACGACATTGAAAATTTCCTGATAATCCACTCCTTGGACTTGAGTGAATCCTTTAGCCACCAGTCGTGCTTTCCATTTAGCAATGGAACATCAGAATTGATCTTCTTCTTGAAGATCCACTTGTTGTCGATAACTCTCTTGTGAGTGGGGGAGTCGACCAGTGTCCAGGTCTGATTTGTCAAAAGTGAGTTGTACTCGGTTTTAATAGCTTCTTGCCACTTCACAACATTCTTGGAGTTAATTGCTTCGGCTAGGCTCTCTAGTTCTTCTGATGAGGTCCAGAATGATTGAGGTGCATACCTCTAAGGAACTATCTGAGTCCACGTGGGTCTGTGGACGTTTGGTATGCGATGATGCTTCTTCCTCCAGATCTACTCGAGCTAGTTTGGTCTGGTCTGATGGCAGGTATTGTCAGCTGCTCGGCTTCTATAGCTGTAGTTGCAGGTTCTGTAGAAGGAACATCAATGTTGGAAGAATCCATGCTACGTAGAATAGGATGAAATGACATGGCATCGTTTATCGATGGTTGTTTGAAATCATAGTATGTATGTTCTTGAAATATTACATCCCTAGAGACAAATACTACATTGGTGGATGGATCATAAACTTTATAAGCTTTATGTTCATTAGGATAGCCAATGAAAATACATTTATTTGTCCTATGATCCTGCTTCTTCCTAAGCTATTTAGGAATGTGAACAAAACATATACAACCAAAGATTTGTAAGTGGTTGACGCTAGGCTTGTGCCCATGCCAAACTTCATAAGGAGTTTTGTTGTTGACGACTTTGGTGTTGGATTTGTTCTACACGTGACAGGCTGTGGCAGTAGCTTCTGCCCAAAACTTCACAAGTAGGTGTGCTTGATGTAGCATGGATTTGGCTAAGTTGAGAAGAGTTCGATTCTTCTTTTCTACAATCTCGTTCTGTTGAGGTGAATAGGAAGTGGTGAACTATTTTCTAATACCATGTTCAGCCATGTAGTCAGACATCTCGTTACAGATGTATTCGAACCCACCATCAATTTGAAGTGCCTTCACTTTTGTAGACGTTTGTGTCTCAGCCATGGCCTTGAATCTCTTGAAGCATTCAAAGGCTTTAGATTTGTGCTTAATGAACATGATTGTAGACCATCTAGAATAATCATCTATGAAAGTGATAAAATAGATTGCATCTCCTAATGACGGAGTTGGCATTGGACCACATAGATTGCTATGTACAAGATCCAATATGTGCGTTGTTTTGATGGAATGTGATTTTGGAAACTTGCTTCTATAGTGCTTCCCATAGATGCATGATTCACAAAAGAAAGATTTCCAATCTAATGAAAAAGAGAAATTCAGTCCATCAACTAAACTATTACAATGCATATAAGAAAGTGATCTTGTATCCACGTGTCCTACATCATGAGTCTCATAGAGACTTGATAACAAGTCCAGTGTTTCCTTAGAGATTTTGCACGTAGTAACATGAGATATTTGGGAGTCGGCGGCCAGATTGAGTGTGATACATGCTAAGGCCTTCTGACCTTTTATCCTCCAGGCCTTTGCTTGATCACCATCTTTTGATTTCAGGTCTGTACCTTCTACTACATCCCAAAGATCTCTATCTATCAACATCATTCTAAGTTTTAACTTCTAAATGTAGAAGTTAGAACCATTGAACTTGTCAATGACTCTAGCTTCACTGAGTGATGAAGATGAAGAGCTACCTATATGAGACATGATAACAGTATACATATAGAACAAACTTAATTTCTTGGTTTATTTAAGCTACGCTCTGATACCAATCTGATGGGGCAAGGGAGATAGGAAGAACGAGAACGGAGAAGAGAGCATGAATATTGCGGAACAACTCTCCAGTTCTAATCGACTGCTAGGTGCAAAAACAGTCTAATAGACAACTTATGCTAAAGATAATCACAGCCTTGTGCATTTAGATTGCCCAACAGGATCTTAAAGATTAATTCATACTCTAAAAACAAGAGTACAGTCCACCTAAGAGATTGGAGATGGTTTGTGTGTGGTACTACTGAAATCAGATTCAATGTGAAGTATAGTTCCGAAATAAATGGAGGAGCAGTATGATATCGCGAGTTCCTTAGGCGTCAAAGACAGCCATCGTCTGATCAGAAACTGAGGAGTCATAGACGTTCGTGTTCTGATCAGATTGAGTAAACAAGCACGATCAAACATCAATGAAAGTGCAACGTTCCTTGTTTATTTTAGACGACCTTCGGGATTTTCTCTCTCTTCGCTTTTTTTGCAAAAAGCCGAAGGTGCCCTTAAACATGCGAAGATGTCTTTAAAATAGTTTAACTCATGAAAATAGATGACCTTCGGGAATTTTCTGTCTCTTCGCATTTTTCGAAAAAATGCGAAAAAGCCGAAGATGTTAAAAGTAGTTAAACTTATGAACTGCACAAGTTAAACTTTTGAACTATGCAAGTGTCGCATTTTGAGGAAATGCAAAAAAGCCCATAGTGTATTTTTGTAGACTGTCGAAAAAGTAATGTAATTTTGCAGACTTGTTCTAAATGCTAATTTCGTGGAAGTTGTTGAAGATGGCCAAGTCTTCAATGACTTCGAGTTATTGAACTTAACATCTGAAATTGAATTTATGATAGGATTGGTTACCCTTTGCTGGAGATCAGCCGGAAGCCCATTGTAGACGTTCTTCAAATAAATTGTTTGTCTAAGTTTGTGATTCCTACAAGTATCAGATGAGCAGACGCAGAATCAAAGTTGGTTTCACCTGACCCTAGATCAATGATCAATAAATATGCAAGAGAATCATGAAATAGAAATTAGTCATTTACCAAGGAGACAATCGTGGGCTTAATTTCCAACATGAAGATCCAAGCTCATCTACTTTCAACGAACAACATATCAATAGCGAATCTGAAGATGATGATGTTGCAGTTCAACAACTATAGTATGATGAAAATGAGCAACTTCCTCTATTCCCCAGAAGATCATGAAGAACTAGCAGACCACCTATCAAGTATATCGACGAGTCTGTAACCTACCTTGTTCACGAGCCGACGACTGTCGAAGAGGCACTTAGTCAACAACCCGATTTTGATCTTTGAAAAGAAGCTATGGATAAAGAACATTCATCTCTTATCAAGAACCGTACATGGACGATTGTCGACGATTGTCGAATTACCTGCCAACAAAAACATAG
The DNA here is from genome assembly GCA_029204225.1 of Diphasiastrum complanatum. Classification (NCBI taxonomy): domain Eukaryota; kingdom Viridiplantae; phylum Streptophyta; class Lycopodiopsida; order Lycopodiales; family Lycopodiaceae; genus Diphasiastrum; species Diphasiastrum complanatum. The sequence goes on from CM055111.1 coordinate 25,214,339, forward strand.
TTGATTGAAAATGGATTTTCAAAGTCAAGTACAAAGCAGACGGAAGCATCGACAAAAGAAAAGCCTGACTTGTCACTAGAGGATTTTCTCAGGTATACAACGTCAATTATATTGAGACCTTAAGTCCAATAGTTAAGCATTCTTCTATTCAACTTTTATTATTGTTTGCTGCTGCAGTAGATTTGGAAATACATCGAATGGATGTATAGACAACATATCACAATGGAGTTATTGTGAAACATTCAACAACTTTGATCATATTTGTTATATTTCCATATTTGACAAATTGAGGCCAACTTTGTTTTAGACTTAGAGTTTGACGTTTCAAAGTTCATTAGTCTAGATTTCATTTGAATAAACACTTTTTGAAAGTGTGGGAAAGTTAGAAGACATGTTTGAGTAGATTCAAATTTGAAAGTTAGATAGTTTGAATCTAGACCCAAAAGTAGTAGGGCTAGCATTTTGGAGGGAAAGCCAAGTGGCCAAATAGGGTTTGGACCTGTTATAAAAGGATGTGACTCATGGAGAGACATATCTTCTCTCTTCTCTATCTCATTTCATGCTTATACATGGTTCTCACGGGTTCTACTATCCATTGGTGCACTATACTTGTGATCGCATGCAATTCTGTGTAGAACGATCTGTATTTGTTATTTTTGGATCCACACGTGTGAAATACAGTAGCTTGCTAGTTTCGTACGGACAACAACAGTACTTTATCATTTGATTCATATTTGATCAAGTTCTATAAGAGTTTGCATCTCATTTTGTGTGTAGATGTTGATTTTTCTACATTGGTGAGATTGGTAGAGTATCTTCTTTTGTAACCCAAGATCTTTTTATGGATTGGATCATAAATGATCTGAAATCCTTCACATGGTATCAAAGCTTGTGTTTCAGATTATGAAGGAGAAAATCATATTTATCAATGATTTGGTGAAGATATCAAGGCTAGAGCATGCTAGAGAGGATTCTACACCAAAATCGAGTTTTTTGCTTTTGTAGATTGGATCTTTTGTAGATCAAAACCCTATACAGGTTCACAAACTTGATCAATTTCAATTTTCGATTTCACATACTAGATTTTTCCAATTTTTAGATCATTGGATCAGCCTAAGTGGTGGCTAATAGATCGCATATCAAATTTTCAACATTTGCATGTAGATTTGGAATAGTCATTTTTTTTGTGATTTTGTCAAAACCCTAGTTTTGATTGTATCTCTAGATAATGAGGTTGCTGTACTTTATTTGAGTGTGTTTCAATCTTAGGAAGTCGCAAAAGTCATTAGATTGAGGATAGATCATAGGTTGATCAAGATTCCATGATTCTATGTGCTGATTTGCTTGGTATACGTGCTAGAAGAGAATTTTTGAGATAGTTTCAAATCTTTGTGATTTCTTTTGAAAACATTTGTTGTTGTTCAAAGGAGTGCTTTGTGCATTGAAACATGTTGAAAAAGAAGATCAGGTCATTGCTACATGGCAACCTCAATTGGAGTCATGCTGGAAGCCAATGATAGGCTTACCTCAAGTAACTATTCATTGTAAGTGAGGATGAAATCACTTTCTGAGATGAATGATGTTTTGGATATTGTTGTAGGTTTGGAGGAGAGACCAACAACACAATCAATTTTGATGTTCAACCTATTTTCTCGTGCTCGATCTGACTATATAGATGGAGAGAGAAAGGGTTTAATCTAATTTATGATTACAAGAACGGCTGATTAAGCCCGATCTAATGGCATCAGATTGCCTTCAATATCATCCGTGCAAGAGGACATTCTCCTGGTACTTTCTTGATTTCCTTTGTACTTGGAGCATGAAGATCCACCGCCTTTCGGTCTTCGAGTCTTCTTTGCCTCCGTGTCATGTGCGGCCTTCGGCTTCCCCTTTGAGCTGCTTCGGTCCTTCAACATTTGACCTTCGCCTTCGAGTCTCCTTCAGTGACATCCAAGCTTCGTTTTTGAGTACCACTCAGTTGAAACAATTATGTGACAGTTATGGACTGGGACGGTCTTCGTCTGTGGGTAGCTTCCTTGTATTTTTGCAGGCTCTAATTCGAAAGCTAGCAAAGCTTTGTGGCTTAAAACATTTTGTTTCTTCAAAGGAATGGTCACTCACTCGAAGGAAGAGGCTCTTGATAGTATGAGATGAGTTGTCTCTCAGTTGCACAACTCTAGAATCGGCGAATGATTTGTAGTCTTGGAACCAGTCATGGTGGCGAGTCATATGTTGTGTTGCTCCCGAGTCCAAGTACCATAAATCGATATCCTGTAGTTGGAACTGTAGTTTTCCAACCTTGGTCATCAAGGTTGCTTCATCTTCCTCTTGAGGTTGGATTGACTAATTGGTAGTTGCAACATTTGCTTATTGTTGGAACTACTTCTTCTTTTCATTATTTTATTTTAGTGTTCAACAATTCTTGATAAGGTGGCCAGTCCTCTTACAATATTTGCAAAATAGTTTCTGCTTTGGCTAGAATGATGAAGTTTCTGAATTTGATATAGGTTGCATGTTGCTCTTCTTGTCAAGATGGTATGATTTTGTAGATCTCTTGGATTTAAAATTCTGATTTTTCTTTGATAATAGAGCTTGAGGATCCGATCCTAAGCTGGAGGAAGATCAATTTTGTCTGATCTCCTCTTGATGTAGCATCAAAATTACTCTAGTTAAAGTGAGGTGATGATGGGTCAAAATCACCATGATCCAGTTTTTGTAAGCTTTAGGTAGACTCGATAATAGTGTCGTTACTGCATCGGAATCTTCAATTACAAAGCCGATTGTAGTCATTTGCTTCATGATATTTTTGAATGTGTTGAGATGGGTCGAAATACTATCTACATTAGACATTCTTAATGTGAAGAACTTCTTCCTCAAATGTAACTTGGATGTAACATCCCTGATATCATAGAGGGTTGCTAGGATGTCCCAAGCATCCTTAGCAGTCTGAGCAGCTTGAATGTGGCTGATATGAGAGTCTTTAATGTTCAGAGTGATCATGGCAAATTCTTTGCCATCCCTCTGTTTCCATTTGGTGATGTCAGTTGCATCGACCTTAGGCTTGACCTCTGTGCCATCAATGATGTCCCTTCTTTGGCAAGTAATACGACTTTCATCTTGAACTTCTAGAGATGGTAGTTCTCTCCATTGAGTTTTTCAATTAGAGAAGAACTAAAAGTTGGATCCATTCTGGTGAGGAGAGCGAGATCGCTGGTAGAAACAACGATATCGAAATACTACTAGTTGTGCACTTTCAAAAATGATGTCTTGGTAGAAACAAAACTGACAACCTGCACGAAAACAATGTAGATTACTGAACCATCAGCTCTGATACCATGTTCAAAATTGGTGGTCTATAAAAAAACGTGCTTTGATACACTATAAAAAATTAGTATCTCAGTCTGAATCAGAATCGATTCAAAGATAGAGGTCCAGAATTGAAACCTGGACTAGATACTAGTAGCGAAAAAAATACAACAAACGAGTTGTGAATCAGAAGTATGTCAGCGTAGCAGCAAGAATAAAGATGACTTACAGTCCCTAACAAATGCACAGATGAACAAATAAGTAGTGTGGACAAAATCTGCACTCTTTGATTAATAAAAAATAGAGTACATGAGCATGAAGCTGTGCACGCGTTTGTGAGGCGCAAAACTGATAGAGCTTCAGTCACTAATTGTTTCTAGATCGATTCTGAGATTTAGACTTGAAAATTAGCCTAGAATATTGACTACAAACTTAGTGATGTTGAAGAGTGCAGACCCTATTATAGATTCACTTGATCAATTTGTTGATGATTGCAGATCAGTGATCAGTACTTGAAAGTATAAGCATGAATCTGCTTAATTTACTAGAGCCATCCTATAGTAAATATCAGTCGTTATTTATAGTAAATCTATGTACAAAGTACGTTGACTGTCAATGTCGCCCTTCTGATCACGACGTAGGTCAAAAATGACTGATAGTATCGAATTTTGCCTTGCATAGAATTTTATTAGATCTGACTCGATCCGATCCAGGATCAAAAAAAGGCTACTCGGATTTGAGTCAATCCGGGATCGAAAAATTCCACTAGAAAATAGATGGGCCCAAACAGGGCCCTATAAGAAATGCCATGTAGGAGAGAGAAAAATAAAAATAAAGTAATTAAAATATCATGCTATAACTTGTTTATTCATTTGCCAGTAGTACTTTCTATGAAAATAAATCTACTTGATTTTAGTCACATCAAACATCACCGGTGCTTAGTAATCACAATTAAAGTACAATTTTCAAAATGCTGAAATATTCTGTGAAAAATTGCCTATGTTGGCAAATCTCGCCATGTAGAACTTTGTAAATATTGTGTATAATTGGGTTCCACACATGTAAGGCCAAGATGCCACGTGGCAAATCACTCCTAATGTAGGTTAGTTCAAGTCCATAGGGTTGGTCATGTCATTTTGGTAATGATTCCTAGTTTATAAGACCTAAATCCTAGATTTAAGGTGAAAAATTGACCAACTAGCTATCTACCAAGCATGACTCTAGGAAATAGACTAGGGTTTCATTTTAGGGCAAGGAGAGTGAGTTGACTTCCTTATTACATGCTGGAAATCCACCTAAATTCAAGTAGGAAGTCGAATTTGCTATGTATTCCAAGCTCCCATAGTGAGAATATAGGAAAATTTTGGAGCTCATTGGCAATCTCAAGCTAGTTCACTATGTACATTGAGTTTTTGTGATCCAAATGAAACCAAATCAATTTCTACTTGTTTCTCAGGTTGAAGGCCGTACTATAGCGTGTAGTACACACGTGTCGACTTGAATTTGGATCTTTGATCTTGTTTATTGATTATCCATACTTGTTATGTGTCAAATTGCTAATCTAGTTCAAGATTTATTGTCTAGTTCTTTGATGCATTGTTAAACAAGTACATAATCACTCTTGTGGATCTTCCAAAATCCATTTTTTGGTCCTTAGAATACTATACTTTCACATGGTATCAAATCCAAGCACAAGAGCTTTGATCTTAGAACCATTCAAATCCATTTTTAGCAGTTTTGTGTGCTAAAAACTAGTCTTGTGAGGGCAAGTTTGGTGCTAAGTTTTGGTGGTAGGAACTGATCCCAAACTTCTTTAGGACCAAATTCCGTACTGTTCCCATGTGTGGGCACTTCTGAACTAGCATTAAATGCACTATATTCATTTGGTCACTGTAAATTCAATTTGCGAGCTATTGGTGTATTTTTTGGTGGAAATCCTAAGATAATATACCAAGATCATTTGCCATTGATTAGATTTGAATTTGTTTCTTGGAATCTAATTAATCTAGGCTAAAGTCCTATTAAGGTTAAAAACAGGTCTTGAAAGTACACCAAGAAGGAAGAAAGAGATCAAGTCATTTTTTTGTCCAAAAATAGCCAAAATTGATGGGATCTGTTGGAGCATACCTTCTAGAAGCTAGTGAGAGATTGAATTCTACAAATTATGCTATTTGGAAGGTTAGGATGGAGTCACTCTTGGTGCTCCAAGACCTTTATGAGTTCTTGATTGAAGATGAAGATGAACCTCTAGGTGCACAGGAGTTAGCTAGATACAAGAAGAGATCTAGGCTTATACTTCATTGTGTGAAGATGAATGTGAGCAATGATTTGTTGAGAGAAGTATCAGCATGTACCAGTGCTAAAGAGGCTTGGGAGTCTTTAAAATCAATCTATTAATCTAGTAACACTTCAAGAGTACTCATGGTTAGAAATCAGATTTTGCAAAGCATGAGGAGAAGTGAGGAGAGTGCACAAGATTATGTACTCAGAATCAAGTCTCTAAATAGGGAGTTGGCTTCCAATGGAGAGAAGGTTCATGATGGAGAGCTTGTACAAATAGTCCTTAATGGTCTAAGAGATGACTTTGCAAATTTGGTCCAAAGAGGTTCTCTCCTTCATGAGTTGAAACCATATGTGGACCATATTCGTTGACCTGCGGTGTTCCGGCGGTGCCTCGACGATTGGTCGTCTTCTTCACATGAAACTTGTGGTGCCTTAGGCATTTGATCCCCTAGATAGAAGCTTTTTGTCAATGAGATGATCCCAAAATAATAAAAGATCAAAGCCAACAAGCTTCACTTATGCTCTATAAAGATAGTTAACTTTTGGAGAACTTCATGAGCACCATTCCTTGGTAGAAGGCCCTTCAAGGCACTGCATTGTTGATTGGATTTATATCTTATTTGAAGAATCATATCACAATTATTTGCTCATTATTATGTTTTGCGTGAATTCTTGTCCCTTTTACATTTGCAGGTGTTTCAAATTCTTTGATGTAAGTTATTCACTATGAGCTATTTTTCACAACAAAATAGTATTGTAGAAAGAAAAAATAAGACACTAATGGAATGTGCAAAGTCTATGATTTCTTATGCATGATTACCCAGCTCATTCTAGGCTAAGGCTATGTCTACAACAACATACATTCATAATTGACACGTAGCCAAAGCTTTAAAAGATATCACACCTCATGAGTTGCGGATTGGTTCAAAACCATCCTTTAAACATATGAAGGTGTCTTTTTGTATTGCCTACATGCACTAGCCTAGGGAGATGAGAAAGAAACTCAATCCCTAAATGATGTAATTGAGTGTTACATTGCAAAAAAATTGCTCTAAACTTGCAAGCAAAATGTTTGAAGTCCTTGAGTGACCACTGATCACTTATATCACTAATCACTCACCAATATATTACTAGATCACAAACCTCAAGTATCCAATAATTCATTAAGGCACTACCTATGGTATTAGCAAAATTATTGCTTTTTCTAGCATGCAGTTGTGACTAATGAATTTAACATTTGTACAATATTCCAAGCCTAAACAAGGAGCCCAAGGCTCCAAGATGCCAACAATGAAAGTAGGTCGGGTTTGAGCCTCCCTATGCTAGAATAACTGCAATATCACTCTTATTCAACTTGAGATGCCTAGTGAGCATTGGATGGTTGTCATTATTATTGTTATTACTTGGGTCTTCTTTTTGAAAGATTTCCTATTTTTTAGAGCCATCCAATTCCATGGGATCATAATATTCTAAAATCTTCAGTACTTGCTAGGTATCAATACAAACATGATCTCGAGGTTGCATTTTGGTATCAACTGTATTGGTATTGCCGGCCAAGTGATGCCATCATGTAGTTAAACCCACTTAAGAATAAGTGCAATCTTATTATGCATTTTGTAGATAATGAAAAAATGAAAAAAAGAAAAAAAGAAACTTAAGAACCATGACTCTCAAGTTAAGGGCCTCTATTTGCACACACGAAATGTACCAAAGAAGGAGAAGTGTGCTAAAAAAATCCTCCCATTTCAAGAGATACATCACTATCTTCATCCAAGGGTCTCCCATGAACCTTTGTCATAATCATTCTCTTGGGTATGCACAGGGTTGATAGCATATACACATCCCCTTCTTTCCTACCCTATTTTCCTAGGCCAATTCAACCTCGGTAAACTATTAACAAAGCAATATGCTATGGTTATGGAATCAAGTGTTGGCTAGCACCAACCCATGTTTGTTATTAACCTTGGCATTCCAAGGGCTCGTACCCATTGGCAAAGCTAGCATTAGCCCAAGATGGGTATTTATTATAGATGCTAATACCACATGGCTTCTACGAATGTGGTCGTCGGTTCTAAGTATTGGCAAAGCCAATATGAGCCCAAATTTATCTACCGGCTCAAATGGGCTTGATCGGTTGTTCATGCCTTAGTTGACGCTCCCAAGTTAGCCATACCTTTCTGCATGATCTAGAGTTGAGGCCAGATCTCCCATTGCCTCACATTGCCACACCAACACTCTTATCCAACTTTGGGGGCCACTGTGAGCAACAATTCAAAACAATAAAGGGAACCATGGCCCTCCCAAAAATGCAAGAGGCGGTTTCCAAGGAGGCTTTTTCTATTTAGGGCGCTCATCCAAAAGTTCATGGGCCCTTGGCCTGTGCCTGCTTGCCACGTGGGTCCCTTTGGACTCATTTATTAGTGGCATTAAATGCTCATTTAATGCTTCAGGCAGTACCATCTGTCCTTAAACTGCACCCCATGCACCAAGTATGACCACCACGTTTATTGCCTCTGCCTTTCAAGTGACGCCTGACTGGTTGGTTCAGCTTTCAAAATTGAAATGGGAGCTGTTGAAACTGGCCCTCATGTGACGTTCTGTACTTTCTACAAAGCTTTCAAAATTGACTAAGAGCTCCTGAAACTGGGCTTCAATGTCAAATCCCCTAGTTATTTTTATCTCTTTGACAGGCAAGAAGGCCCTTGAAGGGCAGTGCAGCTTGAAGGGTATCATTCTTTAATGGCCTTCAACACATCTTATGCCTTTCAAATGAGATACCAAGTCACATCTGACTGGTTGGTTCACCTTTCGAAACAGAATGGAATTGCCCTTCATGTCATATTCTGTAAGACACTTTTGCCTTTCTTTGGCAGGAAAAAAGCATTTTGAAGGGCATGGCATCCCCACGTGGCAAGAATGCAATGGTCAAAGGATGGCCTTGTGAAATGCCGCCACGTGGTTGGAATCTAGATTGGTCGGCTGCCGTCTTGGGCTTCAAGGATAAGTACCTCTGCCCTTGTGAAAAGGGCTGTTTTCAGGTCATGTATAGACAGAGCAGCCTTGCAATTTGAAGGGCAAACTTTCCCTTCCAGATGAAAGGTGCCATTTTGCTGTAGCTTTCATTTACAAATGCTACCCGTCTGCTGCCCTTCAAATGGACTTGAAAAGAGGTATAAACCCTTCAAAACATATTCATTGCCTAATTTAGCAAGGTTTCTCAGAATGTTTGGCTTTCACATGAGGTTTAACTTTCTATATAGCTTTTCAAAGTGAAAGGAATGTTTTTGAAATTGGCCGTCAGGTGACATTTTGTAAGAAGGTTTTCCCTTTCTTTGAAAAGCGTGACGGGCTTGGAAGGGCATTAGCCGTGGCCCGTGCTGGAGGCAGAGGAGCTAGAGAGAGCGAGGGAGCAAGCAAACAAGCAAGCAAGCAAGCAGAAAAGGCTGAGGGAGGAGGGAAGATCGAGGATCCATAGAGGAAGCAAGAGTGCAAGAATACTTCAAATGGATAGTGTGAGCAACACCAACGTATCATGGTAGAGAGCTAGAGCAGCTGTCCTGTCACTGTCATGCTTGCAGAAGTTTTATCTTTGGGAGCTCCTCTCTTGCAAGCCAGATTGATCCATGCAAGCCAGATTGATCCAGGGTGTTCTAAGCAAGCTGGGGTTGTGGGGTGGCAGGGCTGTGTTGGTAGTGAGGTGGGTTGAGGCCACGTTTGAGCAGGTTATGGAGAAAGGTGTGTTTTCAAGGCAGCTGTGGCTTCCGAAGTAGGAGTTGGGAAGAGGAATAAGAGCCTATTCTGCTGCTGAGCATTCACTTTCAGTGTATATTTCCTTGTGGGGCGCCATAAGCTTGGAAAGTCATCATTTTGGAGGTGGGTTTGGACGGCAGTTGTGGCTTTGGAGACACATGTTTAAAAGAGCAAAAAGAGCTCATTTTTAAGCTGGGCATCCATTTACAGTGTATATTTCTTTGCTTGGGCTGTCATATAGCTTGCTAAGTATAATTCTGGAGGTGGGTTATACTCCTTAGAGTAATACGGCTCTGATGGGTATCTGCATGTCGACCGCAATTGGATCGGGCAAAGCCTCGAATGGCACAGAAAAGTTTTCGAAGAAAGACAAGAAAAGAGAAGCATCTGCAGCACTAGCTGAAGAGGCCAAGCAGGATGAGCTAATTGCTTTGGTTGCAGGAAGGAATTGCTCTAATGGATCAAGCCGCATAGCCAGTTTGTTTACTCAGCAGGGGCGAAAGGGAGTCAACCAGGATGCAATGCTAGTTTGGGAGGTAATCACATCACCACAGTGAAAGCTAGAGAGAGTGAGAGAGAGAGTGAGCTAATTGTGTTTGTTTGCTGATTACAAACAGGGATTCGGTATGAGAAAGGATACAATCTTCTGTGGAGTATTTGATGGTCATGGCCCCTATGGACATTTGGTTGCCCGGAGAGTGAGAGATTCACTTCCCTCTAAGATACTTGCTGAGTGGCAAAATTTAACTAGGAAATCAGAAGCAACAGGATCAGATGATGAAGGCACTGAACTGGGTGAAGGTGCTGTTGCCACTACTACGGCAGAGAGCAGACCGGACGCAGGTGATCAAGAGCCTGAAATGTATGCATCATGGAAAGAAGCACATCTGATAGCATACAAGGTGATGGATAAAGAGTTGAAGGTCCACCCCTCCATAGATTGTTTCTGCAGTGGAACAACTGCGGTCACCATTCTTAAGCAGGTAATCCTTCACCAGTGGAAAATAGTTTTGAGTCTGAATTCTGTGAGGTTTACTTCAAGTTCCAAATCTTTTTTCTTTTATTTCATATCTTTGTAGAGGCTATTTGTTCAGGTCAGCTGTAGAATTCACGTTTTCTGGGTTTCCATGTAGGGTCAAGACCTTGTGATTGCAAATGTGGGTGATTCCAGGGCAATTTTGGGCACAAAAGCTGATGATGGCAGTCTAGTTGCAGTCCAGTTGACTGTGGATCTGAAGCCTAATCTCCCTCGTGAGTATTGTTATTTATTTGCTGCGAGATATGTGGATGATCAGTCCCTGCAAGCTTTTAAAGCAATGAAGACACCAAAAGTCTGCAAAAACTAACTTTTTGTCGTATTCTTTCTGAATAAACTATTGTAGAGGAGGAAGAAAGAATCAGGCAGTGCAAGGGCCGAGTCTTTGCCTTACAAGATGAACCCGAAGTGCACCGTGTCTGGCTGCCTCATGACAATTCTCCTGGTTTGGCAATGGCAAGAGCTTTTGGGGATTTCTGTCTGAAAGAGTTTGGCCTGATCGCTGTCCCTGAAATATCATGTAGGCAGTTGTCTGAAAGAGATCAGTTTATTGTTCTTGCAACAGACGGGGTAGGTATTTTGCTCCTCTGAAATGGTTGACCACAGTAGTGATTGACCCTTCTTTCCTGAAGTTCCCTCTATTGCAGTTTGCAAGCTCTATGTGCTCTACTTGCTTTAAGCATTCTCTAATTTGCTATACGCTTGCTCACTTCTGAACATGCATGCTTCTTTTTCTTTAGGTATGGGATGTCCTGAGTAATTCCGAAGTTATAGATATCATTGCCGCAGCTCCAACACGAAGGACTGCTGCGAGATCTCTAGTCGAGTCCGCAGTTCGCGCCTGGCGGCTCAAGTACCCCACCTCCAAGGTGGATGACTGTGCAGTTGTTTGTCTGTTTCTTGATGCGAATCAGATTTCTCAAGAGCGGTTTGAAGATAAAAAGACCAAGCCTGATAGTGTAACTAGTACTGTTACAGATCAAGATTCTCCAACAGAGCCGAACTGTGGGATTGCCTCAGTACAGGAATCAAAGACAGACTTTGTTCGTCAAAAAAGATTGCACAAGGGGATAGATGCACAAAGCTTTCTTGACCCAAGTCAGAAAACTGAAAAGGATTTGGCGCATGAAAGAGCTGTACACGCTCAACGCAGTCTCAAGGACTGCCTTGTAGCTGATGAAGATGAGTGGTCTGCTCTGGAAGGAGTCACCAGGGTCAACTCTCTGCTGAACCTGCCCAGATTTTTAGGGTTTGACAAGGAAACTGGATAAAACCCCTGCACTAGTATGTACACTTAAGATTCCTGCTGTAATTGTACTGGTACGTTATGTTCAGCCTTATGAACATGGAACTCTATCATGGTCTGGTGTAGATTTAAGTTTGTTGTTCAGGGGTGCCATGAAAAGAGAGAGGCACATCTAAACAAGATGCCACTGGAGGTTTAGTAAACTTTGTCTATAGATCTAATTCCATTCACTCTACGGTCTGTGCGTCGTATTTAAGCAGTTAATGATTCAATGGAGTTCCATTGGTTGTGATGGTCTTTGTCACAGTTGCTTTGGATCAGTGCATTGGCTTCAAAGCATGGGTGGGGCTACCATTTCAAAGGCTGACAAGATTGCAAAGATTGCTGCAATTTTTCTTTGGCAAATGCATGTATGCCTACAGGAAGCTTTGCATGCATCATCATAGTGCAGAAGCAATTAGTCCATAACCTGTTCAGAGAGTGGCTAATTGGGCTTTTAATTATTTTTGACAATGCTTTCTTCTGAAATTGAATCAATGACAAATTAGTTTGTGACAGAAGCTTTTGATATCATTTTCATACTTCTATCTCGATTGATGCTCAATTGCTTTTTCAAAAGGAGATTTTGTCCCTGAAATCATAGAGCTGTTCTTACTTGCCATCACTAGACAATCATGTTAGGTAATAGTATGTGTTTGGTTAGTCTCAGGAAGATGTTCTGCCGTCTAGAAAGTTTCCTTGTAGTATGTGTGAAGAATCTTATTTTGAAGTTAGAATTTCATCTATAATTAAGGTGAAAGTGTGAGGGAGAAATCCTCCATTTGCGCTAATGAGCTAGTTCATTATTTTTGTTCTAGTTTCATGTGCTGTGATTTTGTGTGTCCCTGTTTCTTAATGTATTTCAAGCAGTTGGGGTAAATTTCTGCTTGGAAGGACCAATTTCCAGATAATGTCAACGATTTGATCATGATTCTTCAAAGAAAATTCTGTTTTGTGATGCTATTTAACAATTATGGTTTGAATATGCATGGTATCTGTCTATTTACACAAATGATCTAGACTTTGGTGATCCAAGTCTGTATTTCATCACAGCAGCAGCTATACTATTTCATTATATGAGAATGTTCTGATATAAACAGCAGTGAATGGAGTCATTATACACGAGCTCACATACAAATTGGGAAAAGTTGAATTCCAATCTCACACAGGAAGCAGGTTAAGAGCAAAATAGTGCACCAGCAAGGCTGAACTTCAGTTTATTTACATGAAATCTACACCATGCTTGCCCATCTATTCAATCAATAAACAAGTGGCACATCATCTTGGGAGGTCTTAGTATCATGAAATGTTTTGATCATTCTTTTAATTTGCATGTAGGTGGATCTCAGTTCCAGATTCTTGTTGTTCGATCTGATCTTCAGTGTTCAAGGTCTCTCAACTGTGTGTCCTCATGTTTGTGTCTACCTTATTAATTTACAGTTTTGCCAAAATTGAGGACGTTGCTCCTCATTGTTCATTGCAAAAGTTTTGTAGTGAATATGTTCAAAATCTCCTAACAAATTGTATATTGCAAGGTGTCTAATGGATGCTCATATCAAATAACTATTTGTAAATCATGGAACATGATGTAGAAAATTCATAATTGCTTATGTCAAATCTAGTGAAACATATTGGTGAGTATTGTAGATTGAAAAGCTTGGCTTTTTGTATGCTTAAGGTAGCATCTTATCATATGCAACTTTCTCACTCTTTTTAATATGTTTAGATTTTAAAAGTTAAACTACAACATATCATTTGCAATAACCATGATTTTTGAGTTGATTGAAAGTACGGACTTCCACATATTGAAGATCATAGTCAATCCTTCACAATAGTGAGTTGGTTCAAGAAAAAAAAAAAAGTGAGTTGGAGTAGATGGGATTGTGCCTATGTAGGTGTGGACTCAAGTCATAGTTTGCTGTGGCAGTGGACATTTAAAGCTTGCTCTTTCTTGTCTTCAGATGTATGGATATTGTACATGATGATGCTAGTGGAAATAGCTACCGGTGCATATATAAAAAGGGACCATAGCCATTTTTAAAAGTTAGCTCTAGTGGCTACAAGTTAGGATAAAAGACTAACTTTCACAAATTTGACAAGTTTCATGGGCCCCACAGATTACATTTTAATGAAGACAAATGTTTTGTTAAGTGATTTGTTTGTGGAATTTGAAGATCTTGATATAAGTACGCATCATAAATCATCAAACGATTATCATATGATGTACATAATCTGCAATTTGGGTTTGGTATCCTTAGATCATAAATGCACACTAACATATATTGTTAATCTCTCATTGTAGCTTAGGTTTATCAAACTTTTGGCTAATGCATTTATATTGTAATTGCACAACTATGAATAGGAGCGAGTACTATTAGGTAGAAAATTTGATGCTCACAAGGGTTTAATATAGTGAAAGACAATTTGACATGTGTACATTCCAAATCCAAATCCATAGGCATTTCTTTTATAGAAAAATTAGTTTTATCTTGATATGTTGGAATTAGTGCAAGCTATATATTGTATGTAAGAACATGATGGAAAGTCTATTAAAATGTGAAGGTTTATGCTGTAAAGATAGCAATTAATGTTGTCAAATCAATAAATGAGATTAAAAGAGAAAGAAAGTCAAATCAATTTGTTAAAACAATTTGTGGGAGATCGTATAAAAGCTATAAATTTGAAAATGCTAGGTTGTTGAAATATATGATTGTTTTGGTAATGTAGGAGAAAGGTGAAACATGAGGCTTGAGACTTTCTCAATTTTCTAATATCCAATTATTTGACAATAATAAATTTTGGGAAAAGTAAACAAGATCTTATTTTACATTTGAGATTAGGTGCATCATAAAGATGGAAGCTTCCATGTAATACAATATATCTATGACTAATGTGGTGACATATAGAAATCCTTATTTTTGATTATATGATAATCTTCAAAATGACATACATCGCATACAACTAACTAATGGATTATAGTTTTTTTTAACTTAGAACAGGGCTGATATCATTAGTCCGTGGAGCAAGCTATTGAAACATGTGCTTGAGAGGGAATGTAAGTGACATCGCTCAAACTTGAATCCCATATTCGAGCAAGGAAATAACCAAGGGAGAATGAACAAGATTATCAGTTGAGAATACAATTTAAAACCCGACAGAATCAATCACCATAGCACAACGTTAAGTGCAACAAGACAAGACATAATTGCTCTCCCATAAACTGTATATTCACACTCCTTTGCAAGTACAAAGATAAAATAAAGCACTGTATAAATCGATCATTGCTATTTTAACTCTCTCCCTCAATGATCAACGTTTCTCTTTATTTTAAGGTTTAGTCTATTCATGGAACATACCTCCATGATAGTATCATAAGTAAAAGCTTTTTACATAACCAAATCTAAGCCAAGTTTAGCTCTAAAAGTTTTAAACTTCTCTTTACGTAAAGCTTTCGTAAATATATCAGCAACTTGCGTGAAAGACAGGATTCTTAGCCAACTGTATCCCACTTTGGCTATCACAGAAAATAATAGTAGGATGTACCTGCTTCATCCCAATCTCACTCAACAACTTACGCAACCAAATAGTTTCCTGAGTAGCAGAACTTAACGCTTTATATTCAACTTCTGTAGAAGAAAGAGAAATGGTGTCCTGCTTCTTGCTAGACCATGAAAAACAACCGCTACCAAAATTGAAAGCATAACCTGTTGTTGACTTTCTATCATCTACATTTCCTGCCCAATCAGCATCAACATAGCCTTGCAACTTAGGTAAAGTACTTTGTCTTTTGTAGACCAAGCCAAGGTTAGGTGTACCTTTCACATACCTCAAAATCCTCTTCGCGCGGCTTTCCAATGATCCATAGTGGGTGATGACATGAATTGACTAATCAGACTTACAGCATAGCAGATATCAGGAAGTGTAGTCGTAAGATAGATCAAACTCCCAACTAGCTGACAAAATAAAGTAGCGTCAACCTGTGCACTATCATCAACACAGATATTCTTGATCTTACTATCAGGAAACTGCACAGATACATTGACGACACCCTGTATTTGACATTCCTCTCCATTGGCTTGTGTGACCTTGTCCCCATCATGAATTGGCGAGAATTTCTCAAACCAATCGCGTTTCCCAGTCATATGCCTTGTGGCACCTGAATCTATGAACCATCTGACACCATCATCAAGTTGGGATGCCAATGCCAATGAGAAGACACTTGTCTCGTCATCTTCCCCATCATCTTCGGCAATGTTGCCTTGTTGCTTCACTTTTCCCGCCTTTATGTCGGCTTTTTTCTTGTAACATTCACATGCCCAATGACCTGGTTTGTGGCAATAGTGACATTTGCCCTTCTCCTTCCTTTTCGCCTTTGATGATGACTCTCCCTCGTCATCATCATCCTTGGATTTTTTAGGAATCCTCTTCCACCCTTTCTGCTTGCCTTTAGCAAGCAATGCTTGATCATCACGTGGGGTTTGTCTTGACTTTACCACCTCTCGACGTTGCTCCTCCTGCAACATGATCCTATGCAAGTCTTCAAAAGTAGGCAATATCTCCATTAAAATGCTCTTCATTTTGAATTTCCAGATGTTGTAGTTAGAAGCCCCATCAAGTTTGCTTTGCATCGCCCAAAATTGTCTCATTGATGTTTGTCATTTCCAAAGTGCTTGAAACTCCACCTGTAGGCTATAAAGTGTATGTCGAAGCCAACCGTGATGTCAGAAAAAAAAATAATGACTTGCAATTTTTGGCTTACCAGGCCACCCGCCACTCCGCCAAATTGAAAGCCAAATCGACGCCGCCTTCTGAAATGCTCCTTGTCACCAACTCCCAACTACATGCCCAATGAAATGGTGCCCTTTGTTGGAGTCTATAGCCCTTCGTTTGGCCAAAATAGGCTAAAGGAAGTGAAAATAGAGGCACCTTTAGTATTTGAGCTGTCTTTTCACCTTGAAAAGACTTCACTCTTCACCAACTTCAGGACCCAACTCAAATTTTAAGTTGAATTTTTTAATGAAGTTGAAGTGTGATTTACACTTCAAGCCCCTTTCACATGAAGTTCCAAAGGTTATTCAAAGATCTATTGGTCTATACTCATCTGATGGTCCAGATGGCTCCTCGAATTTCAAATTCTACCCATCGATTTTTAGGAGCCTTGATTATCCACCATTCCAGCGTGTCAAGCTGAGTTCTTCCAGCAGCTATGAATTTCAAAACACTAAGTAGTAGCTTGATTTAAGCATGCGCAAGCTGTCCGCGGCCCTCCTCCTCTTCTAGTTTTCTTCTCCTCCTTCACCAAGCTTTCATGGCTATGGTGGCTGCCATGAAGGGGATGATAGAACCTCTCTTGCCTTTCCATGGCTGCCCACGACCTTCTGACATAAGCTTGATCTCACTAGGGCACCCTACTGTGGCTATTCAAAGTGCTGAAAACCGATTTCTCTGAGGGAGAAATGATATTTTTCAGTGCAAAATCCTAAGCCAGGGTTCTTACACCTTTCTTCTCACCTAGCAGCTTCTATGCAACTCTTTGGCAGGCCAAACCACTTGCTCTGAGGTCGCCCTATAGCCCACAATCTTCACTTCAAACCGTTCTCAAAATAGCCATAAATTGATTGCACACAAGTCGCAAACTCCAGGCAGCCTTCCTATGAAATTTTGGGCTTCTGTTTGGCTTCTGTTCCAATTCAACCAACAGTTCTCTATCCACAATACAGTTTTGAGCAAATTCTTCGAATTTCTACAACTCGATTTGTGCTACCCAACAAAAAAACCATTGTGAATTCGCAATTCTTCGTCCCTGTCTGATGATTATAGCCACCAAGGACTCTGATACCAAGTTGAGAATACAATTTAAAACCCGACCGAATCAATATCCATAGCACAACGTTAAGTGCAACAAGACAAGACAAGACATAATTGCTCTTCCACAAACTGTATATTCACACTCCTTCGCAAGTACAAAGATAAAATTGCTTAAGGGCACTCAAAGGGCTCGTAAAGAAAGACGACCCGATAATTCTAGAACTGGGCACACGTGCTACCGTCAAAATTAGAAAGCACTGTATAAGTCGATCGTTGCTATTTTAATTTTAAAGTCGAATTTCATAGCCAAAAACTTCAACCAAAAGATTAACAAGAACTCGAACTTAGCATGTCCGATACACTGATGAGTTCGCTCACTATTTTATTCAGGAGCCAACCATAGTTGAGGAAGTGATGTCACAGGCTGATTTAGATCTTTGGAAAGAAGCAATGGACAAGGAGTACAACTCATTATTGAGGAACAATACGTGGACTATCACCAAGCTGCCAGAAGACAAAAAGATAATCGACTACAAATGGATCTTTAAGATCAAATACAAAGAAGACGATAAGATCGACTAAATAAAAGCTCGACTCGTGGCAAGTGGATTTTCACAAATTTCCAATATCGACTACTTTGAAACCTTTCGTCCGGTTGTCAAACATACTTTCATTCAACCTGCTATTGTCATATGTTGTTGCAGCAGATCTTGAGCTCAGTACACCAGATGGATGTACAAATGGCATTCCTCAATGGAGCTACCGAGGAGGACATCTACATGATCCAGCTAGAAGGCTATATCCTCAACGGTCAAGAAGATCAGGTATGCAATGTGAAAAATTGGCAAAAATCTAGCTTGGTATTTTTTATGATAGAAGTTTGTAAGTGAATCTCAGATGTGTGGAGGATGTTCCCATGTGTGGAGAATTGTAATAAAAAATGTTTGATATAGGGGTCTCATAGAATTTCATAGTCAAGCATTTAGGTGTAGGATGTTGATAGGGTCAAATTTGGCATAGATGGCAAATTATCCATTTCCACTTGTAATGCCACTATTGAGCCAAAATAGAGTAGGAGGCCAAACTCGTGCCAATTAGAGTGTAGACAAGTGTAATGCTTTTGTTTGATGAAGTTTAAGAGGTCCAATAGGATTTAGAGGTAGAACCATGAGTGGTCCAATAGAATTTGAGGTTTGCTTGAAAATGGTCCAATAGAATTTAGAGGTGCATGGATCAATGGTCCAGTAGAATTAAGAGGTGGCAAAGTGTGGTCCAATCATAGTTAAGCATAGTGGTAGCTCGTGGATCTACTAGTATCATTGTACTCCTCATTTGGATCTAATTGATTTTGAGATTGAGTGGATTTTGAGTGTAAGTGATTCTCTAGCTTTCTCTCTCTACCCGAGAGCTATTGATGATTTTCTCTCTCTACCCAAGGAGAGCAGCTTGTTTTTACTTACATTACTTTTGGAACACTTCCCACACATGTGAGTGAGAGTTGGAAGTGATTGAATGCATGTAGTAGTGTGTTTTTGCCATAGATTCAAAGATAGATCTTGAATCTCAATCTAGTCTTGATCTTGGTGCATCTACACACCTTAGGAGATCACAAGTACATGTTGTGGACAGTCCATACGTGTGAAATCAACATG
The DNA here is from genome assembly GCA_029204225.1 of Diphasiastrum complanatum. Lineage (NCBI taxonomy): Eukaryota > Viridiplantae > Streptophyta > Lycopodiopsida > Lycopodiales > Lycopodiaceae > Diphasiastrum > Diphasiastrum complanatum. Next base: position 25,233,459 of record CM055111.1, read on the forward strand.
GTATCAGAGCCTACCTAAGGTTACCATGCATTTTGATCCATTTGAGTGAAAACTATTCATCAATCTTGAGCTAGAAATTGTCAAGATCCATTTTCCTAGCTATCTTGTCCAATTTTGGATCAAAAGAGATCAATAGGGCATTGATTGGGTCTGACCTAGTACTGTACGAAATCAGGTGCTCAGACACATGTGAGGAACATCCAATTTTAGTTTGGGAGTTCTCTTTTGTGTTTGATCCAAAAATCTTGCTAGATAGCTTGTTTTGAAGCTATTTTTGTCTAGTGTTTTATGCAATCAGTTTCATTCATTTGGTTGTGCCAATCAAAAGTTATAAGCTTTTGAAGAGGGTTAGGTAGGGCACCTAGACCTGGGTGGACACATTTGGTTTGGTCAAGAGATTGCTTGTTTGATCCAAAATCATAGTTGAATGCTTACCAATCTCATCTATATGTGATCTAGGCACTGTTTTGAGATCTTAGCCATTTTGTTTCATGCAATATCATTGTATTTGAGTCAAATTTGGTCTCTTAGTGTATTTCACACGTGCTAAGAGTGTTTGATCCTAACTTTGCCCATACTCCATCATTTGATGTGAAGTAGATCTAGTTTTGGAGAGATTGAATAGCTAGTGAGAATCATCTCACAGTTTGTTGCAAGATCTTGCATAGGAGATGGTAGCACACCATTATTGGATCCTATAGTGAGAGAGAAGCAACATTTTTTGTTCATCACTTTTATTTATCTCCACTTTACATGACTTCAATGAGTTCATACTTGTTGCAACCAAGTGAGAGATTGTCTACTTCCAATTATTCAATATGGAAGTTGAGGATGGAGTCCATCTTGATACTCCAAGATGTGATGGACATTGTACTTGGGATTGAGAAGGAGCCTCAAGTCCTTCAAGAAGTACAAAAATACAAGAAGAGAGCTAGGATGGCTCTCCACTACATTAAGATGAATGTCTCTAATGAGATATTGAGGGAGATTGGTGATTGTTCTACATCCAAGGAAGCTTGGGATTGTCTCAAGTCCATCTATGAGGCTAAGAACACGTCTAGGCTTCTCACTCTTAGAAATCAAATCTTCCAAAGTAGTCAAAAGAGTGATGAGAGTGCATCTAATTATGTTTTGAGAGTCAAGGATATTCATAGGGAGCTTGCATGTATTGGTGACTCAATCAATCAAAGTGAGCTAGTCCAAGTCATTCTCAATGGCTTGAGAGATGAATATGACAACCTTGTCCAATCCTATGCCATTAAGGAGGAGCTACCAAGTTTGGAGGCCCTTCAAAGTGTGCTTATTTCTGAAGAATCAAGATCCATGATCCTTATGAGGCTTGGAAGCCTCAGATTTCTCTATTTATGGTGCATCCATCATGCAAGTGGAACTTTCAAAGAAAAGATCATCATCAAGCATGGAGGAAGCCCATGATCATAGTGGCATGTGGCATATTGGTGGAGCACTCTTCAAAGGCATTGGCAAGAGATCTCTACCAAAGAGATCTTATCATGGGTATGGTGAGGGTGCTGCTATGATGGATCCCTTGGCTGATTTTCACTTATGCATACCAAAGGATCCACTCAAAAAGATTTACAAACTTCTCAAGTGATCTAGTAACTTTCCAAGCTATTTTTTGAGGAGTGTGAGAAATTGGCAAAAATCTACTTTGGTATTTTTTATGATAAAAGTTTGTAAGTGAATCTCACATGTGTGGAGGATGTTCCCACGTGTGGAGAATTGTAAAGTAAATAGAAAATGTTTGATATAGGGGTCTCATAGAATTTCATAGTCAAGCATCTAGGTGTAGGATGTTGATAGGGTCAAATTTGGCATAGATGGCAAATTATCCATTTCCACTTGTAATGCCACTATTGAGCCAAAATAGAGTAAGAGGCCAAACTCGTGCCAATTAGAGTGTAGACAAGTGTAATGCTTTTGTTTGATGAAGTTTAAGAGGTGCAATAGGATTTAGAAGTGGAACCATGAGTGGTCCAATAGAATTTGAGGTTTGCTTGAAAATGGTCTAATAGAATTTAGAGGTGCATGGATCAATGGTCCAATAGGATTAAGAGGTGGCAAAGTGTGGTCCAATCATAGTTAAGCATAGTGGTAGCTCGTGGATCTACTAGTATCATTGTACTCCTCATTTGGATCTAATTGATTTTGAGATTGAGTGGATTTTGAGTGTAAGTGATTTTCTAGCTTTCTCTCTCTACCCGAGAGCTATTGATGATTTTCTCTCTCTACCCAAGGAGAGCAGCTTGTTTTTTCTTACATTACTTTTGGAACACTTCCCACACGTGTGAGTGAGAGTTGGAAGTGATTGAATGCATGTAGTAGTGTGTTTTTGCCATAGATTCAAAGATAGATCTTGAATCTCAATCTAGTCTTGATCTTGGTGCATCTACACATCTTAGGAGATCACAAGTAGATGTTGTGGACAGTCCACACGTGTGAAATCAACATGCAAACCCCATAAAGCTTTGTACGGTTTGAAACAATCATCCAGAGCATGGTTTCATCGAATCAACATATTCTTGATCGATCATGGATTTGAATCTAGCTCTATAGACTGTAATGTGTATTTCAAAGCTATCAATTAATTCTTTGTCATCATCACACTCCACGTGGATTGATACGTTGTTGTTCAGCAACAATATCGAACTGACAAAGGATACCAATAGGATGTTATCCCAAGAATTCAAGATGAAATATCTAAGAGAAGCACATTATTGTGTTGGGATTCAGATCCACAAAGACAGAAGCAGGAGACTTTTCTATATCACCCAGCAGAGGTACTTCTCTAATTTGCTGACAAAATTCAATTTTATGAATTGCAAGTTTGTACAGAATCCCATGGATCCATGTCTAAAATTATCCAAGGAGCAATGCCCTCAGACCAATGAGGAGAAGGCCAAAATGAAGGGATATCCATATCAATCAATTATCGGATCCCTTATGTATGCAATGGTCTCTACTAGGCCCGATCTTGCATACGCCATCAGTTCCTTGAGCCAATATATGGCCAACCCTGGTTTGATCCACTAGAAAACTCTTTTCAGAGTAATCAGATATGTACGAGCTACCATTGACCTCTATATCTGCTATAGTGATATCAATTCATCGGTTGGAGGCCTCTTGACTTTTCAAACTCAACATGAAAATATGTACAAGATACTAATGAGCTTTTGTACATGAAAAATGAGAAAATATCAAGCTAGATTTTTCATATTCTTCAATATCCGTCGTGAAGCCAACCAGAGTCCAAAATAAAGCCATATATGAGAGGTGTCATTGGACCGTCAACAATTTTGGTGGGAGATACTGTTGGAGGATTGCGGTATATCGGTGGACATCAGCTCATACCTAGTTAGATCAGATATCTACAGTAGTTAATAAGTGAGACGGATTTGGCACCCTACATCTGTGAGTCCAACCCGTTGATCACATGGTTAGTTGACTGATTAGTTGTTAATGAAAGGACTTTAAGGCCAATTGCGAGAATTAAATGTCGCAAGGCCTAATAATCAAGTTAGCTAATAAAAGTGGGTTCCCACTCGAATTCAATTTCAAATAAGATGGGAGATAGGAATTGGCCAAGTGCCCTAAAATCCACTACCTATAGTGGTATTTTGTATGTCATTGTAGGTTGATATTCCAAGGAATATTCAAGCCATCCTGTAGAACATCTTTAAAAATACAAGCAGGATAGAATTTAAACGCAAAACTTGCCCATCAAGTTTAAGCTTTTACTTTATCCGTAATGGCTTAAGTTATTCAGTTCTAAGTTTAAATTGTCATGGGCACTACACATAGATATGTAATTTCAAGTTATGTAAAAGTTACTCACAAAGGTCTATTGGAGTTTTGTCCCATGGCACCAATGTGATTCAAAGTTAAGTTAGCCTATGTGGCTTACTGGTTCCATAGTGCCTTTCTGTAAGTGACCACCACTCCAAGTATATATAGGAGTGGAAGAGTCTATTTTCGAGAAGAACCTCATTTGCAATACATGCCTATCTTTTTTCTTTGAGTGTTCTCCCTTGTGTGGTTTCATGTATTGTGTTACTTCACATTGTATTGTACATTATTCATCTGGCAACAGGTTACGTTAATCCAGGCCCTCCATTCTCTAGTAGGGTAAGCCTTAGAGGAGGAGATTTAGATTAGGGTTTTATCCTTTAGGTTAAGCCGTCATTTGTTAGTTGCTAAGGAGAGAAGAGAGAGAAGAGTGGATCTTACCTAATACTCACCCTATGCTCATAGTGCTCTTCTCATCCTCTTGCTCAAGCTAGTTGGAGAAGCCATAGAGTAGACTAGTTGGAAGACCGCCATAGTCATGCTAGATGGAGCCATAGCCAACAGATGATGCGAAACTTACAACATTGGCGCCGTTGCCGCTCTTGTTCACCATTTCTCCTTGTTCTCTAGATTCGTTGCTTTGTTTCAAGCTATTCCTTGTTCTTTTTAGCTTAATACTTCCTTCTTCCTTGTTATTACTTCATTTCCGCTGTTTCTTTCTGATTTTTTTGCTCTGTTTCAAGCTATTCCTTGTTCTTTTTATCTTAATTACTTCATTTCAGCTGTTTCTTGCTGATTTTTTACGATCTCTAAGCCTGAAACACTTCTGATCTAAGCACACCTTCCTGTCAAGTAAGTGTTGCCGAGAGCACAAATCATCCACAGCTCTACTAGAATTCTGATTGGTGGTCCCTAACATTGCCCTTTGTTCCGAGCAGTAGATCTTGGCGGCTAACCAATGATTTTAGAGCCTCTGTACAGAGCTACAAGTCATGAGTCACTCCATTACCACGAAACTCTAGAAGAGCGTTGCCAACATTTTCTGCTGCACGTTTTTCCTGATCAGCTGCTGTCATGTAAAAGTCATCGATAGAAACTGAGGCAGCTCGACAGCCTGTGGCATTGAAGAGACATTCCAAAGCATCGACCAGGGTGGTCTTTCCACACCCTTGAGGCGTACTTAGTTCTGCTACCAGGTAGAACTGGCCAATGGGCAGACTGATGGCAGCAATGGGGCAGTTCATGATTTCAAGCCAGCAAAGGCACCCAGCGATGACCCCCTCACTCTCTATCTGTACTGAAGGCAGCACTCCAACGCATTTCAAGCAAGGAGTTTTTATGGCCAGCAAAGATATCCAGCGCTCTTCATACACTTTTGAAGGAACACATTTTGGCAGTAGTAGCAGCTATCTTCCACCTAGGTCTGGCTAATCTCAGTCCTGCCATCAGTTCTCAGTTCTGCCTGGTAGCGAGACATTGTTATGGTTGACTGTGCCATCTGAAGCAGTTCATCATCTGCTAAGTTATCCATGAACACAATCAGATGAATCATTACTCTTCAAGCACTAGGTTGATAACTAAAGTATGCTTTGAGAACACAACTACTTGACTGCAGCTAGGAGCATTCCATCTTCAAAACCAGATTATTGTTTGGGCATGCCATGAGTGTGTAATCTCTGTTCCTTCACAACGACCATATCTTTCTTCACAGCCTTTCTTGCCTCTACGATCATTTTGCTCTGTCGTAAGGCTGATGCGGCTTCAGGCTCAGATCTTGGCTCGTCAGCGCCTTCTAATGCTACCTCTTTTAAATCATCCGTAAGGTCCTGGCACATAGAACAGCCTTCGCGATAGCACAGATCAATTGCCTTACAGATTTTCTTCGGACTTACAGGCTTTGCATGGCCTTCCTCCTCGTCACTGTCAATACTGCTGTCACGTGTCCTAGCCAGCCCACCAGAGGTACGCTTTTTGGATTTCTTAGCCTTCTCGAACAGCGATTTCCTATGTTGCCTCAGAGCAAAGCCCTCTGGGCCCTCAAGAATTCTCAGAACAATCTTAGGAAGATCCTTGTAATATCCAAAGGCAGCAACCTTCGCAATATTAGCCACAAGAGTAGCAGGATGATTCTTATGCAGCCAAAGAGCAGCAGTGTAGAAATTCGCATAATAACGTTTTACCTTTCCCACAAACTCCTCTCAACTGGAACACAAGCTTGAGAGCAATCAAAGCATCTTCCAGCCATGCCTTCTCAAGCAATTTTACTACCCTTGAAGGTGATATGTCAGGCACCACATGGAAGAAGAAATTCAAGCATTTCATTTTCTAAAGACAGATAATTTGCATAATCATTCTCTGTTCTTCCCATCTTGATGATAATCTCATTGTCATCTTCTTGTTCCTCACTCTCATCACTTGTTCCTTGTTTTTTGCTGTCCAAACGTGTTCTATTGTAGGGTAAAAGCTCAAGATCAGCCGGACCGATTTAGAGTCCATTTTCTCTGTTTTCTTGCCTAATTCTCTGTTTTCTTGCCTAATTCCTACTCGTTACCTTGTTTCCATGAATTGCAAAAGCTAAGATCCCCATTTATTGAGTGTGTGAGTAGCCAAAAGTCAGATTTTAGTGATTTTTACCTCAAGCTACTTTTTGCCTCCGAGTCATGTTTTGTAGGACAAAAGCTATTCGCACAAGGTTATTCATCATCTCTACATAAGGAAGCCTTGTGCGAGTTGCATCCGAGCAGGTTTGGTAAGAAAATAAAGAACAAACATCATTTCTTACACATCCGTGAGGTAAAAGTATTCGCACATCCAGCCCCAAGGGCAAGAAGGTAATTCTAATCAATTTTATCCTTTGTGCGAGTCATTCTAGGGCAGTTCCACAACTGCACGAGTCATTTCAAGGTATTTTTTACCTTTTTCTGACTTGTACGAGTCATTTCAAGGTCTTTTTTGTCTCCTTCTGATCCGTGAGCCAAGTTTGTACGAGTCATTTTGTTCTCCTGTGCGAGTCATTTTCTTTCAAACATGTACGAGTCATTTTCAGGTTTGTACGAGTCATTTTGTTCCCATGTGCGAGTCATTTCTAATTGTTTTGGAATTCCGTCAACCATGTGTGAGTCATTTTGACTTGTTTTTTTCATTATTCCCCTATGCGAGTCATTTTCTAGTTCTTTTGGGAACCTTTTAAACCTGTGCGAGTCATTTCTAGGATTTTGCGAGTCATTTTGGTCCCCTATGCGAGTTATTTTCTAGTTCTTTTGGGAATCCTTCAGCCAATTGTGTGAGTCATTTCAAGGTCTTTTGCACCTTCTTCTGACTTGTGCGAGTCATTTTGAGATGTTTTTCACTTTCTTCAGACCTGTGCGAGGGCCAAAATGGTTTCTACCCATGCGCAAATGTACGGCTTAAAAATATCCACTCTTAGACCTGTTTTACACTTTTTGTAGGAGTGTGAATCATTCTCTATCACTAGTGGTAAGATACAGTGCAAAAATGGCTTTTTGTTTTTGTATATTTCATCATGGTAAGTATTCGCATAGAGGTAAACACATTGTATTGTACAATTCATCTGGCAACAGGTTAAGTTAATCCAGGCCCTCCATTCTCTAGTAGGGTAAGCCTTAGAGGAGGAGATTTAGATTAGGGTTTTATCTTTTAGGTTAAGCTGTCATTTGTTAGTTGCTAAGGAGAGAAAAGAGAGAAGAGTGGATCTTACCTAATACTCACCCTATGCTCATAGTGCTCTTCCCATCCTCTTGCTCAAGCTAGTTGGAAGACCGCCATAGTCATGCTAGATGGAGCCATAGCCAACGGAGGATGCGAAACGTACAACAGTCATTTTTCATATTATTCAATTAAGAAGTGGAACCTTTGCAATTGAATGTCCTTGCTTTCTCTTTTGCTCCATCTCTCATGTTTTATTATTATCTTGATGTTATTTGGTTTTGCTAATTGTTGGATTTGCATCTTCTTTCTATGTGTGTGTGTGTGTGTGAGAGAGAGAGAGAGAGAGAGAGAGAGAGAGAGAGAGAGAGAGAGAGAGAGAGAGAGAGAGAGAGAGAAAGAAGTAAGCTTGATTTTAGAGATTATAGTTAATGAAGTATAGTGTTAGATGTTGAATTATAAGCATGTTGTGAATCTGAAAAAATACTTACTCTATGGGATCGAACTACCACGTGACATGTTAGAATCATCTTCATCACTTGAACGCTTTGCAGATGCTTAGGTTTAGGATTGAAAGTTCCTACAAAATGTTGAAAGTACAATACTGAGGACCATAAATGATCCTACATAACACTCCAAGATGATTGATTGATTGATACACCTATCTATTGCAAAACTAGTCACCAATTTCTTGATCTAAAAAAGCAATTTTGGATCACACAATCAAGAACAATCCCAAGCAAAGATCAAACATGGAAATCTAACCCCACATGTGTGTGGTACAGCCTCAAGTACAGCCTATTATAAGAAAATAAAATTTATCAAATCTAGGTACCAATTGCATCACAAATTGACAAGACAAATGTAGAAGGAAACTCAAGATTGCCAATGTGCTCTCAAAAAACTATCTCCTCACAATGGAATGCTTCTTGGTTTCCAATGGAAGGCTCGAACTTGAGACCAAAGAAACTTTGGATGTCAAGCATTAACCAATTGAGCCAACTCTCCTCACAATGGAATGATAGATTGTATATACAATAGGGCTCTTCTCCTCTCAAATAGTTGAAAATCTAGACTAATTGACATTTCTTGCCCTAATATGTCAATCTTACCTAATCCTAGATGGTTAGGTTGATCAACCACCTCCATGATTTGAGGAGTTTGGTCCTACAATTTATGAATCATGACCAAGCAAACCTAACTAACCCTATGAATGAGATATAACTTATCTAGAGTAGACCTTACACTCAAGGTTCCATTCTTGCTTATCAAACAAGAATTACCGACAAATTCCGCTTCAAGCCCTTTGTCAACCATTTGACATACACTAAGAACATTCTTAATAATGGAAGGAATGAACGATACATTCTCTAATTTTGCATTCCTATTTGTATATGAAAGAAAAATAGGAATAGTACCAATGCCCTTGATAAGACATTTACCATCATTGGCCATGTTGATGAAGATAAGTTAGCGAAGAAGTGAAGTCTTTTTTGTGGCATATCATATGAAAGCTTGCAATCAAAATAGTCTTTCAATATGTATCAGTTTTTGGAAAAGAAATTGTAGACTACATCTGGTCCTTGTTCTTAAAATCAATAAACTGATCTTCAATGAAAGTCACGTCCCTGTTAGTGAAAATTTTACAGGTGTTTATATTGTATAGTCTATACATTCCATCAGAAGTATAGTAGCCAACAAAAATAGTTTTGAATGGATGCTTATCTAATTTCTTTTTGTTGTCTTTTGGGACATGAGCATAGGTAGTATGTCTGAATACTCAAATGTTTCAATGAAGGCTTGGATCTTGTCTAGACTTCATGAGGGGTTTTGCTATTAGGGAGGCCTTTATTTATACATCGATTCTGCACGTAAGCTGCTGTTGATACAACATTTTGCCAGAATATTTTGGGCAATGAAGCATGAGTTATCATGCATTTGGCAGACTCGACTAAGGTCATGTTCTTCCTTTCAGCCAATCCATTCGATTGTGGAGAATAGGAAGCAACAAACTGTTGCTCATTCCTATTGGCTGAGTAGTAATCTTTGAACTCGTTTGAGATGTATTCACCGTCGTTGTTGCTCATAAGAGCTTTGATCTTCTTGCATGTCTGCGACTCAACATTTTCTTTGTATTTCTTGAAGAACTGGAAGGCTTCAGATTTGTGCTTCAGAAAATATGCAACAGTTCTTTTAGAATAGTCATCTATAAAAGTGATAAAGAATTAGCACCAAGCAGTGATGGTGTTTGCATTGGGCTACATATATCAGTATGTACAATGTCTAGCAAATCTTTAGATATATGTTCTTGATTTGACTTAAATGGCCTTCTTGCCTGCTTTCCTATGATACAACTTTGGCAGACAGGAGGGTCCACAATTGGATAGTCTCAATCATGAACCGAGGAACGCCTAGACATGTTACCTATCGATACATGATTTACGTGACCAAGTCTATAATGCCAAGTCAATTCTTTATTGATAGATGCTGAACTGCTTAAAGCACAATCATTCATAGAGTTACAATGACTAAGCCTATAGAGATATCCTTGCCTCTTTCCGAGTGCAAGAACTCTCTTGCTCTTATCAAGAATTCGACAAGAATCTATCTGAAATTCTACCCTATGTCCTAAGTCTTTAATGATCCACTTTCATCTCACATACTACTATTTTCTTTTTTCCATCTAATTTTTCTTTGCACACTCATATTGAATTGATTATATTCTCCCTAAATTCATTGTTTCTAGTTGGATTGAAAGTAATATCTACAAGAATTTTTCAAATCACAGTAATTCTCAAAGATCTATGAGGCCATGTTGGAGGAGCATGCCTTTGCATACTGTCTTCATATGTGCTTTTCATGAACTAATCGCTTCTCATAAACCAACAATATGCATTACCAATTAGAGTGGATAACCTATTCTTTCTTTGAAGACATGAGACCACATCCATTGTGCAGGTTGCAACAACAACAATGATCTCTTGTGGGTGTTTATATTCTACACTAAATTTTGTAATGTTCTAATTCCTTTTTTATTTTTTCTTGTCCAAGGCTATGTTTTAGTGTCTTCACCTAACTCAATTAGAGATTTGTAGGTTGCATTCTACTTGGCAAAGAATGGTAGTTGGGGTAATCACTTTTAAGATCACACATATGATTACATCTATAGTGTGAGGGCACAAATCCTTTCATATTATTATTTGGTAATGTACTATTTTCCCAAGTTTAATTGGGAATCCTTCATCAACCCACGTGCTTATGTTCTCAATGTGCAATCTTTGGGATTAAGAATCAATGATGGTTTTTAACAACCATCCTCTTGCTATATTTACACAAGTTAGTAAAAGAATCTCCATAATCTAGAAGAAAGAAATGAAGTTTAAGAAACACTTGCATCTCAAGGATTGACTTTTCGCCTCAACATAATTAGATTTGTGAAACAATTTCAATGGAATTCACTTGCCATACCATCATGAACTTGGTCATTTTCACAATATAGACCTCCTTGCTAATCCTACAACTTTCTATTCGTGTGACATTGACATGTCTCTTGTCCCAATTGAAATAAACAGCCAAAAGTAGACCACCATGGAGCATATTAGTGCATGTATATAAGCCTACACTTTTGATTACTTGGGCTAGCATTACTTAGAAAAACTCTATTGAAATCATTGCATAAGGCGCTAGTACTTGCCATCATCTCCATCCATTCTTAGTGTTGGCTCTTTTGGCTACATAGTCTTTTAACTCAACATTAAACACGTTAGACTGTATTCTGGAGATTTTCACTTTTCTAATTTGCTTCTTGGAGAGAAGAGTATGATATTTTATTTTAAGATCATTGTGCATCTACCCATACAAACAAGTCAATGTAAGGACTAGCTTCATATTATTATACTAAAAGTGGCATGAGTTACTTCAAATGTTGCAATCAACTACTAATGAATAGACATGTTTAGTTTGTCATTGACATGAAAATGAAGCACATAATAATTTATAAAGTGTCATGAAAGATTATTAACAAAGCATCTACTCAGTTTCTAAGAAGCGGTTTTCTCTAGATATATATTTTAAATATGGTCTTTGTTATTTACATTCTTGCTTAAGCACATGTTGCATTGGCTTGCTCCAAGAACTAGTGTTTATAAACTTCATCAATGTAGTGACAACTAGATAACTCACAAATTATATGCTTGTAATGTTGTAGATTATATTTGTAGGTGACATTGAAGATCAACGACATTTTTTTTATAAATTAACATGAAGATCATAAATATGCTTTGTATAGAAGGTTCTATTTTTGAAAATGTACTTAACCTTAAGTGAAAAAATAACATAGTTTTATTTGTCCCAAAATTTATAACTGTCAAATCATTGAATTTGTAAATATTATCTAGAGTCTCAAGCCTCTTGCTTCATCTTTCTCCTACATTGACAAAGGTTTCAGTAAATTAGCATTTATAATGTAGAAGGTTTTTCTACAATGTACCATCATTGTCCCAAGTCATTGATTTGACTTTTATTTTGAGTTTTGAGCTATGATATGAAAATCTTTGACTTTTATTTTGAGTTTTGAGCTATTGATATGAAAATCTTGATTACTATCTTTAGCACAATTATTATATTTTAATAGGCATTCCATTACATCATTACACACAATGTATATTTGCACTAATTTCAACATGTCAAGATCTAACCATGAACGTTTGTAGATAAAAATTTCTTTTTCCATTTACACGTGTAAAGTTGGCCTTAAGGGCCTATCAATATCAACTTTTCTAGTGCAAACTATCTAATAGTAGTATACTCTATATGCAATATGTACACAGTACAATTCAATGTTAGGCCACACAATAATTTTTATTCTGCATGTTACTTTGGTTGGGATTTGAACTTTAGTCACAATTACACTAGCCAATAGTCTGATCAAACTAAGCTATGATGAGGGCCTAGCATTATCTTTAACTATTCACTATAAGCAATGAAAATCGACAAACTCAAATGGTCAATTGTCTACATCATATGATAGTCATTGTGGATGATTTTTTATGCGTACTTGTATCAACAAGATCTTTAAATTGCACGAAACAAGTCGCTTTCCAAATTGACCACATTCATCTTTATTCAAATACATGTACAAAAAGTGATAATGGTCTTTAAAACTTGAAAGTGCTTACTTTCAACTGACCTTACATCTTAGCTATTGAGAACAATACATTTCGGTACACTTCTTCTTATAGTCAAAAGCATAGAAAAGTATCTATGAAAAAGGTGGATTCATAAGATGCTACCTTATTCATCAACATACAAGAAAGCCCTTTGAGGCTGTGAATGTTGTTTCTACACCCTTCAAGGTTATGAAACTATTGCTAAAGACTTGGGATGAAATGTGAATTGTTGTTTGTCCTTTGGGGGGTTGTTGTAGTAAGTCTAGTGCCCCCCATCATTGTGAATGTTATATAAATCCACCTAGTTTTGGGTTAGTTTGTCTCACAACGACACTTTTCTTGATAAGTTAGAGTCACAAATACAAAATGTACAAGCACACTCGCTAACAATAAAATTCTTATAGTCAAATACAAATTCTCTACATCATGTTAAGAGAATCATGTGTGTGCTTAGGTTTCATTATTTATGTCCATGATTTACAAGCAGGTATTTAGATGAGTATACTTTAGGCAACTTGCAACATGAAGGCATAGAACAAAATGTGCATGATGACTTCGAAAATCAGAATTGGGGAAAAGATCACTCATTGTTTGACATGTTAGAGAACCCTTACTGAACACAACATTGTACATGGTACACCATTAGGCATATAAATCTTTCATATTTCACATATCATGAATCCTCTTTATCTCTTTGTTCCTACGCCTTTAATGTAATAAGATAGGAAATCTATTTAATAGTAACAACTTGTGCCCTGAATACCAATAAATGTCATGATAAAGTGATTATACTTCTTGGGAATGATAAAGTAAGAGCTATTAATACATGAGAGGAATTTCATGTTTGCTTACAATATGTTCATATTTATGTTTACTCAAATATGTTTCTTTTCTTGGCAACAAAAAACTTCAATTATCTCCTATTGACAAAATGTGCAATGAGTAAATAGAAAAAAGTAGAAGTAGAGAGTCAAATTAGATGGACATTATTGGGTAGTCTCCAATCACTTTTTTAAAGATAAACTCTAAGGGCAAAAAAACAAGCATAATACAATTAGACGAATCATGAGAAAGAGTATAGAATATGCTTTAATGTATATAAATGACTACATATGTGACTATTGATGAAGAAGATGTTGCAAAACATTACGTAGCAAAATTTAGTGCAAACAATGTATGAAATTGATGATCCTCAAAAACCTACTAAAATCTAGTAACCAAACTTGCCACAAGATTGTTGTGTGTATTTCCTATACATATGCAAATAAGTGGGCCCTGCCACAGTACACTGGGAAGCTAGAATAATAAGTGTGAGGCACTGGTTCCTGCGTGTATAAGCCCAGCCCAATGAGCACATTAATTAAATAGTTTACGTTGTTTCCTAGCGACTTTGGGCCATGTAGTTAAATAGTGTTAAAAAGGCCAAAGTTTAAGTTAAATTAAGTTTTCTAAGTTACAAGGTGGAGTCAAAGTCAAATGGTGGTAGGTGGGGTGTGTTTCTTTGTGCACCATTAGATCTTTTGTGTTTTTTTGAAGGGTTAAGATTGCAATCCTTGCCACTTCAAGTAGCCAATAGCATGAATGGGGCAAGGGCCTCCCCAAGAATAAAAGGGCACCATTTGTACTCATTTGACATTCTCAATCAAAGGAGAAAACTCTGTTGGTTTCTCCATCTCCATTTTTTTTCTCTCTCTCTCTCTCTCTCTCTCTCTCTCTCTCTCTCTCTCTCTCTCTCTCTCTCTCTCTCTCTCCTCCCAAGGTTGGGTGTGAATAGCTTTGGGTAGGTGCTCGAGCCCCCAAAGTCTCTCTCGACCTAGGTATTTTCTCTCTCCCTCTCTGTACTCCCTCTCTCTTCTCTCTCCTCTCCCTCTCTCTTCATGCTATGCAGGTGAAGGCGAGGTTGCCGCCCCTAGCGATGAACCCCTATACTATGAAGACGACAACAAAGATAGCCAACCTAGAGACATGCTACCCTTAAAATAAGTAGTTAGGGCCTCGATCAACCAGTAGAAGTCAAAGGGGTACTCTGTCTATGACTAATAGCTAGAATAGATCACTTGAAAGATAGAGATCAGTTTCCCAAGTTAGATCGATTTTTTTCACAATAACAACTTCGAAAATTTCTAATAAATGCAGAACTCTTCATCGACATCTAGCACCATAACCCCTCACCTCTAAAGAAGTTGTCCACCATCATGTCAGAATAAGATTGAGTAAATGAGAAGTGGAACTGAAACATTCTATGCATTAATCATCGGATTTAAAGGAGAGGAGTTATTATGTGAAGATTAATTGTGGAAGATTTGGTTGCACGCGATCAGTCTTTTTGATAAGACTTTATGTTCCCTTAAAAGATGTACGAAATCATTAAATAAAGATATTACTTGTACGTACGTCATCATACGGAACAAGCAAAGTAAGCACTCGTGTGAAGTGAGTATCGAATTAAGTTTGATTATGGATCAAAATAAATTTCGACTCTACATACTCCGATATCATGTAAAATTGACTCTTCTGTACTTTTTCGTCGAAATTGAAAGTGCATGTTCGAAGATTGAGAGCAAATAAATAGAAGTGAAAGACAATGACAAGAGCGAGAAGAAAGAAGAAGACGTAGAGAAAAAGAAAGAGAATTAAATTGAAATTCAGATACTCAAAATGACCGCAGAAAAAAACTCGATACAAAAGAACCTCCGACACCAGAAACCGAGCTTGAGAAGGATAAATTGTCTAGCCCACAATAGCCAGATGAAGGCGACAATGATCCGGACGATATGGCGGCCCCATCAACTACATCCTCAAAGATTCGGTATGAACTATTTCAAGGGTAAAGCCTTTGAAGATGTTGATACTATTATGTGTCTCAGTTTAAATCGATAGTGATAAAAAACAAGACAAGTTTGAATGTAGATAAGCTAAGAATATTTTTGGTTTACTAAGAAAGGAGGCCAGACCATGGTTCATTCAAATCGAACCAGCTTTGGTTTTCACTTAGACCGACTTGAATAATCAATTAACAATTCCAAGAAATCATTTATTCAACTCAGATTCTTTCATAGTTAAATTTGATAAAAAAGAAAGAAAAAGAATCCTTAAGGAAATATACCAGAAGAGTTAAAAAACTTATTGGTCAAATAACCAAACAATATCTTGTCGCTATGTAGGTCGAATGGTTCTTGGAGGGATCACCCAAAGAATAGATCGATATTTGTAAGTCGATATTTCCACACGGAAAATCGAGCTAATATTAAAGTTTAAATTCGCAAAATTGGAAAAATCTGATAAATTTTATAGTTTTTAGGACAATAATGATTGTACTTTACAATCATAGAGAGTTATTGGTTGCTTAATCAATGAATCTACCAAGTTCTACACATTAGATCTTGATCTAGATTCACTACACTTGGATTTAAGCAAGAGCAATGGATCAACACATCATTTTTTAGTGAGAGCGGCCTCACACGTGTGGAGTACTATCCATTGTACGGCTTGCACCTGAAACAACAAGCACAATGATACTAGATAGCAATCATACATAAAAATCACAAGACAAATGACTAGAAACCTCACAAAAGTGTAGAGTGCAAAAGTCTCATCAATCTTCTTAGCAAAATGATGATCCTTTTATGGATCAAGTACATCCATGAGTCTGGTACAGTCCAGCAGGCCTTCACACGTGTGAAGAGTGCCACATCACTCAGATCTATCCATTTGATCCATCCTTGATCCTTATCCAATAGTTGACCTTCTAGAATATGACTAAAAACCAAAAAACTAGTCTCCTAGAATATAGGAATATTTCCTACAAAATAGGATCTAAGAAAAATGGTCAACTCTTATCTTCTAGTACTCTATACACACGTGTGAACATCCACTTGCCATGTGGGAGCATTTACTCTTGCACATGCAAGGAAAAGCTAATTTGTAGGTGACTGGTCAACTTGACTAAAAACTAGTCATTTCATGTTCACACTAACTAGAATGATACAAAATCAATCTAGATATATACAAACATGAAAAGTACATGCTTTCACACGTGGGAACAGGCTCCACACGTGTCAAATCAGATCATCAACATATTCTAATGTTTGATCAATATTTACATGAACCAATGTCAAGTGAGAAGTGACAATTTTCAACAAAATCGACATGTAAAACTCGGTTATTAGGGAAAAATTGGCACAAATTTGCCTTAGAACTGGGTCCTAGCCCACCCCTAAAGTGGCTAGACACAGTTTAAAAGTAAGAAATTGACTTTCGAAGAAATCGTCAAAAATATTTTGTGGTCAATTTTTGTAAAGACCGGGCCAAAAATGCCGGTCCACCTAGAGTTGGCCCTAAATGAGGCTAAAGAAAAGTTTGCGGCCTTAGAAATGTCGTGTGATAATGTTATACAGTTTTTTTAAGTTGTAAAAATAGCCGGCATAGCCGTGCTAAAATCCTACCATGTACAGAGTTGGTTTTACTAGTATATGGTTGCCTAGTGCATTATCATGGAAACCGTGTTGTCGTGGGAGCCCTAGTCATGAATGCCGAAAAAGTCAAACCCTAGTCAAAGAGCCATCAAAGGAAAATATTTATCGGGAGAAAATCAAGCTGTGAACTGTGGCCAATACTCAAAACTTGCAGAAACCCTAACGGGAGAAATTGGGCAAATTATGGGAAATGGGCAAAGTATGCAAATCAGTCGGTAATACCGCGAAGCCAAAAGCCAAAAGCTGGGCTGTGCCTACTACAAAGAAAAATCAAATAAAAGGCCAAGGAAATGGAGGACCGAGGGAAATAGAGGACACCTAACAAGAGAGAGAGAGGTTGGCAAGAGTCTTCAACCACCTTTTGGATAATAAATGCAAGAAGACCTTGGAGGCTAGAAAAGTTTGGTAGATACCTCCTCTAGTTGTTGACAAAAGTGGCATCTTGGCTAGTTTTAAAAAGGGGCCTTAAATGGCACCAACCCCTACACCCTCAAGGAGGCCACTTGATGTACTTGCCAATGGGGATTGGACAAATGGAAAAGAAGGCTGGAAGGGCATGAAAATTGGCAAAGCCTCATTTTGAAGGGGGACACTTGGGATTTACTACAAAAGGAGGCCACTCTTGGTGTTAAGATATAGTTGGATAATAGTGAGATGATGTTGATAGTTGGATAGTTGAGAGTTTTATCTAATCTTATTGAGAGGTAGAAGTTTTCTTGCAATAGGGTGTTGAGTATGGTCTTAGGGGTTGTAATTGCTTTGTATTGTTGAGGGATGGATTCTTATGAGTGAGTTTGTTATTGAAATCTCATGCTCTTGGAGGCCTATTTGATCTATGCTTATTAATTTTCATCATGTGAGATCCTTTCTTATGAGTGCCTGTTATCTTTTATCCTATTCAAGATATAGCTTTGGATCATGAGGTGAGAGCCTTCTTCAATCAAGTACTTATGGACTTGTGTTCATGTGTTGTTTCCATCTACTTCATGTTGAGAGATTTCAAGAATTAAGGGTTTTTCAATTGTTTGAAAGGAATTCAATGGTTGAGGTTCATTATGTTATTTAGACCATTCTATCTTCTTGAGGGATTATGGGAGGATGAACCCCTTATGGTGTTTTGTGAAATGAGAGGTATGTGTGTAGAGATTGATAAAGTCTCATTGTCAAGGTGTTATTCTTAAGAGAAAGTATCAAAGTTCCACCTTTGAGGAGTGTGTTGTGTCTATGCTTCATGGTTGTGTGGGCATTCATGAGGGGCCTCCATCCCTCATTTTTGAGCCAATCATGAAAAAGAATTAGTCGTCCATCAGAATTACATCCAATTAAGTTTCTTTTGAGGGACAAGAGACTACTTTCACTATGATCCAATTATGTTTCTTTTGAGGGACAAGAGACTACTTTCATCATAGTGTTGAGACGGTCACTTCAACTAGTTCTATTGTCAGCTAGTTTGAGAGACTCGGTGAGTATGGTATGAATATCCCATCATTCATTAGATCGCCATCCTTATTTCAGATGTGAACCAATTATGAACAGTCATAGGAATGTGTGTGTGGCCCATTGCTACCTCTCTGAGCAAAGGGAATTTTCTATTCAGGTCACTAATGCGAGTAGCTATGAAGCCATCATTGTTTTTCTGAGGATACGGATGTGATCATTACCATTCCATCGCCTTCTCTGTAGTAGAGAACAAATGCATTCCTATTGGATTCCAACACACTTTTACGAACACTCAATCGCACTTTAGAGGTAAAATACTCCTACTATTTTCTACCAAACCTGAGCGGCCTTCTGCTACCAATCAATCATCCGTTCTATGGTAGTCATCGAGCGAACTCCCAATGTCATTTCTGAGCGCATTTATAACTACCAGTCAATAACTGAGTTTAGAGGCAGAATATCTGTTGCCAATCGCATTCATGAGGGTAGTCTTCTTGCGGATTCAATGCTGAGCCAGATCAAAATTTTGATGCTACCTCCATCACTGCATTTCCAGTGCTGTAAATCGTGCTTTAATAGGGCAACACTCACTGCCGAATCACATTTTTGAAGGTAATGGATCGAGGATATACAGCAACTTCACGGCCCTGCCTGCTGCCTACGATCCTGTCTGAGGCCTCTGATTCCACCTGTGGCCTATTTGCCATCGTTGGCCCTGCCCTGCGGCCACCTGTAGCCTGCTCGCTCCTATACTTGCCTGCCATGTGTAGCTACTACAAACCCGCCTATTGTGGAGTGGTGATGTCTTGCCAAGCCCTGCCTGCGGATTCTTGGTGTGCTTTGCTTTCCTGCGACCTGTTGAGGATTGATAAACGAGCTGTTTCTGCTCTGCTGCAGTTGTGGTTACCTGCAACTACCAAGCAAGATTAGTTCTAGATGAAAGTTATAGTGACATCATCAGCCAAGGAAAACATTTAGAATCATGTTGCTCAGTCCAACAAGTATACACGACAGATTCTTTGTTTTGATTTGTAAAAGTTTAGAAATTCTGAACAAATGTTTGCAGTGGTCTGAATCATTCAATAGGAGCTCCACTTAAAAATCGCTAAGAATTGATTCCGTCGTTACCACGGACAGAGAATTGATTGAGTGTGAATTCTGTTCTAATGTTCATTCATCGTTGGCAGAGAGCAATTGGACGAAGTCTTCTCATTCTCCATCGCTGTCAGTTGCTCTATATCCTTCCCATTGACTCCATCTCTAGGAGGCCCGAAATTGACAATATCACGGTTTGCCGAAAACTCACTACTTGGGGCTCTTGCGGCATACCGGCTTTCCCTTTCACGTGAGGTACTATTTTATTTTTAATCTTGTCATATTTCTATAAAAGAATCAATGGGGTTGGCTTAGTTGATTAGCTTGACATCCAAAGTTTCTTTGGTCTTAGGTTCGAGCCTCCCCTTGGAAACCAAGAAGCATATTTTTATAAAAGACATCTTGGATGCTCTGTTTTGTACCTTGATTTTAGCATTGTTGAAAGTGGTGACCCGTATCGATTTTTCCATTACTAAAACACATGTGAACCGTCTTTTATGCTATTGCACAGAATCAAGTCATAATCGAGATTGATCATTGATAGGACATTCTCATTATTGCTCATGGTTTCTTTTTGGGCTTCACATCCATTTTAAACAATCATTATCAATGCATTGCATAAAGTGTTCGTGACGGGTCGAATTGGTAAACCCGACTTCTTTGAAATACAAGAGCGGGCAGTCCACCCAACATGGCCAAAATACGCCACCTGGGTTAGGAGTCACTAGTCACACCCGCCGTTGGTATTGTCTAGCGAAATACCTAGACCCGATGGTCGGCGAAAATACCACCGCCTATCAAACAAGGCAGTGTGTATAACTTGCACCGCACGAGCACATCATAGGCAATAAATTGGTTTCAAGCCCATGTAGTATTTTTTGAAGCTGCAAGCCGAATTCAATGGAAGAGATATTAGTGAGATCCTAGCGCGAATTAGCAATCAAAAATTTTTACAGGACTGTGACCCTAGAAAGCTCATGATCATTACATCAAAAGTACTAGAACCCCCTCCTTACATTCATACTTCTGAGAGCATGGAAAACTCTCATTGGCTCGAGAGCACGGGCTAACAGAGGAAGCCTCCAGGATTGGATGTGGCAGGACCTCTGTTACTCACGTAGGGCATAACTAGCATCAATATTGTTGCCCCTTGAATTTTTTAGGACTTTTTGGTTGGACCTATCCCCCGTCGAAAAAGGCCCTAACAATATTGTAGACAAGGACCAACTGATACGTTGGAACATGTCATTTCGACTACTAAAATTATGCAACTTCTAGAATAGCTAGAATGGCAAAGATTTGTTAAAAATTCTTGTTCCAAAATGAAAAAGCATACTTCTTCCTCTTCTGACTCGGATTTGAGTTCTTATCCAGTTCGAGTTCAAATTCCAAGAGATCGAAGACACATGGCAGACATTCCAAGGATCGGAAAAAGAATGGAGATATTAAAAAGTCTAAACAGATGCAAAAGAGTATGTGGAAGAGAGAAGCTTCGGACTTAAGTAAAAATTCGATGAACTTAAGGCTCAACTTCTTCAACCAAAGAATAAGAGATTATCTACTACCATAATAGGCAAATTTAATGTATGGTGTACCAAATGTAAACAAGATGGCCATCATCACACTGAATGTAAGAACAGATTGCAGGCTGCTTTTGTAGAAGAAGATCAAGAAGAAATTTCAAACACTGATTTGGTATATCTGATGGAGGTCAAAACAAATGAACCTGTGTATGAAGTCCAACTTCAAAATGCTAAGAACAACAATCAGCAAGGATCAAATTTTAACTCTAAAGTCCAACCTAGAAAATTTGTTCCAGTACAAAAGTTTATACCAACTCAAGAAAAGCCTATTAATTTGAGGGGTATAAATAATGCTACCTATTATAATTGTGGAGCTATGGAAGAAAATTGCCGAATTAGAAAAAATTTGTGAAAATTACAAAAAAAGCTTGTTACAGTTGAAACTGCTACCCAAACTTACATGTTGAGCATTGAATTCTCTCAGGATCAGTCTACTCATGATTCAAGCCGATTTGAAAAGGTTTCAATTCGAATCGTAGAAGCAAAGGAGGTGGAACTAATTGAGGTGTCTACAACCCTTGCGCCAAAAAGGAAAAGGAGCAACGTTTTCTCTCACGCCAATGCGCTGTGTGGATCTATCACACAGTGCTTGAACAAAAGAGATTCAATAGATGATGTTGTAGTTGCTATGCACATATCATTCTAAATTGTCTGATCTTGATTGAATTATTGTCTGTTTATTGTTCGTGTATCTCATTCGCTAGTTTTATTTATTCCGCACATAGGTTCAATCTTCTTGAATGCTAAGTTAACTTCAACATAGGTCAGCAATGTTTGTCTACGTTCTAGAGGACTGTAGGTGAAGAAACAAAATGTTTCTGTTTAAAAAGCCTTGCTAGCTTTCAGCCCTCAGCCTGAAGAAGATGTTCGCGAACACGAAAGTCAGGAGACACAAAACACAAAAAGTCTCGCGAACATGAAAGTCAAAGGAAACGAACACGAACAGCTCGCGAACATGAAAGATTCATGAACGAGAACCTTGTGCGGTCCAGTACGAGAAAAGGCAGATGACCAAAAAACGAAACCAATGATGGAAACGAAACCAACGATGGAAACGGAACCAATGAAGAAAACAAAACCAACGGCGAAAACAAAACCAACGTTGTGAAACCTTCTCCTGTCCCTCACACTCCAAAGAGTACCAACGAGATCATGCAAGTACCCAGAAGTACAATTGTCTGATCTGATGGCATGACATCAACAGATACACCTTAGGTCGTGGCTAATCTGCCACTCTTGTAATTTCCTGATTAGTTGTAGATGTTTAATCACTCTAATCTAAAAGGTTACATAGAGCGACTATATACTTACTGGATGATACTTGACAAGTGATGACAGAATACACATACAATGTAGTAGTCTAATGCTAGTAAGCAATCAAGATGAAAAAATTACAAAATACATGTCCGCCTGCGTGCAAAGACAATTCTGTCTAGGATCCGTAGATCCAATTGTCCGCTAGTGAAGCGAGATGAGAAAACCGTGGTTCTCCCATGCCAATGCACTACGTGGATTTGCATGCAGTGTTTGAAGAATCAGAGAAAGATCAATTTAGATGATTTTCTTGTTATGTCTGATCTCAAATGCAATTGTGTCTACTGTCATTCATGTGTCTGAGTTCTCTTGTTCATTTTAATTCCACACCTTGGTTGAAACTATGTTGAATGATGTATTAATTTTATAAACGTAGATCAACAGTGCCTGACTACATTCTGGAGGAATGTAGGAGTGGTTCAGCTGGCAGTGTCCAGCGATCGCATCTGAACTCCATCCGAATTGCATGAGGATTGTGGTTTTTGCGACTGTTTTGCGATTGCCTCTTATTCTCGTTTCTCATCAGTGGTATTAGAGCATATCACAGTCTTCAGTGGTATCAGAGCAGGTTATCCTGTCATATTCTGATATAGCCAAGAAGCTAGCAGATCTAGGAGGCCAAACATTCAGATACAACCATCAACAAGACAACAGACTTCAAGAAGCAATGGCTTCAATTAGGAGCATGCAGAGCAAGATCTACACAATACTTGATTCTTCAAGATCTAACTTTCTAGCCTAGAAAGTTAAGACATCTTTGATACTTAAGGGCGAAGGACTCTTCCCTTGGGTGGATGGCACAGAAGAAATGCCTACAACATCAGGCAAGGAGCTACATGAATGGAGGGAGAAAAATGACAAGGCAGTAGCCTTGCTATTATCTTCCATCGAAGATAGTCTCACTACACTCTCCAAAGCTAAGGAGATGTGGGATGCATTGCTCACAAGATTTCAGATGAAATCAAGAAGAGAAATCATAATACTGGAAGACCAGCTGACGAATCTGCAGTGGGATGGAAAAGACCTCACCTCCTTTGTAAGGAAGATGAAGGATCTCTTTCTGTCACTAGACAACTCTGCAGCAGAGAACATAGTGTCAGCTGAGAATCAGCTCACCTATCTATTGAGAGCCTTACCCAGATCATTCCAGACAACGAGGACCCTGCTCGCGAAAGATCCTACTATGAATCTCGAAAAGGCAATGGTCGAGATTCGAGAGGAAGTCGAGGCCATGATCATAAAGATGGTTTTGACCGAGCCCTCTACGACAACAAAGAAAAATCCAAGAAACAATTTAAGCCTAAGAGGGAGTCGAATCAGAGGCAGGATTGTGACCAACAAGTAGAGGGGACCAGCAAGAACAACTAGAAGAGCAAAGGGAGGTCGAAACAACAAGGTGCAGACAAGAAGACTTGCATGAGATGCAGAAGAGACGGGCACACGGTTGATACATGCTGGCTAAATCCCAAAATTGAGTGTATCCTTTGCCACAAGAAGGGCCATGTAGCCATGGATTGCCGCCAAAACCCGAGAAACAAATCAACACAGAATAGACAGGAGAACAACAACAGTTCATCCTACGTCGAGGAGCCTGAGAGCTCGAAAATGGACAAAGAAATAACGAATAGAAACTGTTTGACCACCTATATATGTGAAGACGTGTGTGCAACATGAACATCTAACACACATGAGGTGATTCTAGACTCAGGAGCCACCTCACACTTCGTGACATCAAGACGAATAATGTCTGATTTCAGAAGTGCAGATCCTTGAAGATTCATAGTTCTTGGAGATGGATCTAGACATCAAGTCAACGGTATTGGTTCACTATGGCTCAACACTAATGGCAAAGACAGACGGCTCAAAGACGTAGTGTAGTAGTCTGATGCTAGTAAGCAATCAAGACAAAAAAATTACAGATTACATGTCTGCCTGCGTGCGAAGAGAATTCTGTCTAGGATCTATAGATCCAACTGTCCGCTAGTAAAGTGAGACGATTACTCGTGAGAGAACCGTGTTTTTCCAATGCCAACGTGGCAAAGACAGACGGCTCAAAGACGTTCTGTTTTCCTCTTCTGTTTTTGGGCAATCCTATTTCGTGAGCTTGGCTCCAGCTATCATTGGTGTGGCTTTCTCTTCACAGTCCATCATGTGGTTCAGCACTTTTCTGGCGTATTTTGACTGACTCAAGTGCATTTCGCCATTCGTTCGATCTCTTCTAATCTCCAGCCCTAGGCATTTTGTTGTTTCTCTAAGATCTGTGATTTCGTAGTTTTCAGAAATCTGACTTTTCGTGTCTTTGATCAACATCAAGAAATTTCCTATCATCAGCGAATCATCCACAAAAATGGTAGTATCACAAAATCCTTTCCTACTCTTTTGATGTAGACATTATGGTCTGGTTGAGTAGGATTGAAGTCTAGAGACTTCAGAAGACCATCAAGCTTTTTGTACTAGGCTCGTGATGCCTGTTTTAGACCGTAGATGCATCTCTGCAATCGACAGACATATTGTCTATTATCGAGGTCTTGATAGCCTTCAGGTTGCTTTATAAAAATTTTCTCCTCTAGATCTCTATGGAGAAAGGTTTTTTTCACATCAATCTGGTGAATTTCAAGATTGTACTGTGTGGTGTATGCAAGGAGCAGCCTTATGCTTGTCATCTTGACCATGGGCGAATATGTGTCGAAATAGTCAACACCATATCTCCGCGTGTAGCCCTTCGCGACAAGTCTTGCTTTGTAGCGGCCAATGGTGCCATCTGATTTCAGCTTTTTCTTGTACACTCACTTGCAGTCGACTACTTTTCTGTTTTCTGGCAGTGGCTCTAATGTCCATGCCTCGTTTTGCCTCATCAACTCAATCTTTTCTGACATTGCCTGTTTTCAAAATTCTCCCTCTAGACTCAGGATAGTTTCTTGGTATGTAGCTGGCTCTTTTGTGAAGCTGCAGTACTCGAACTGCGTGTCTTCACTGCATTAAAGATTGTCAGAATAGCGATAAGGAGGTCTTCTTTGTCTTGTTGACCTTCGAGGTTCGTTTCGTCACTGCTCGAACATTTCTTGTTCGTGGGGTCGATCCTCTGTTTCCTGCTACTCTAGAGTCTGGGGTCCTGTATTCTGACTTGATGACTGTCCTCGATCTCCCTCTTGAATAGGCAGCAGTGTAAAGATTTCATGGCCTCTTTCGTCTTTCAGTCCAGGGAATGTGGACTCGTCGAACTTCACATCTCTGCTCGAAACAACCCCTTCGTGGTTGGATCGTAGAGTCTCTACACATGTGTTCCGTTCGAGTAGCCGACTATGATTGTTTGCTTGGATTTGTCATCGAGCTTGCTTCTCTTTTCCTTTGGAATGTGCTTGTATGCTGCACATCCAAACACTCGTGCGTATGATAGATCAAGCTTTCTGCCTGTCCACATCTTGTATGGTGTTTTGTTCTCCAGCGCTGTCGTTGTTGCCACTGTTCTGCAGGTGTACAGCTGCAGCTATTGCTTCGGCCCAGAATTGGCCTGACAATTGAGTCTGTGCTATCATTCATCTAGCTCCTTCGACTAGCATTTTGTTTTTTCTTTCTACCACACCGTTGTATTCTGGTGTGTATGCAGGAGTGAACTGGTCTTCAATCCCTTGTTTTTCGCAGAATCTTGAGAATTCTGTGCTTTTGTATTCACCTCCATTGTTAGATCTAAGGATCTGTATCCTCTTTGAGGTGCGTCGCTCTGCGAATGCCACAAACTTCTTGAAAGAATCAAATACTTCGGATTTCTTCTTCAAGTAGTATATCATGGTCATTCGGTTGTAATCATCTATGAACATTAGAAAATATCTCGAAACTGAGAGCAAATCTGTTTCCATCGGTCCGCACACATCAGAGTGGACAAGCTCAAGAACTTCCTTGGCTCTTCTTCCTTCGTGTGTAAATGGAATCCATTGTTGCTTGCCTTTCTGACAAGCTTCACAGAACTCAGCCTCGGGCCTTCATATTTTGAGACCTGTGACAATCTCCTTTGTGCTCATGTCGTATAGGCTCCGCATGTTCAGATAATACAATCTCCTATGCCAGAGCTGATCTTCATTTTCTGAAGCATTTAATATGCTATTAGAGTTGCTAATTATTTTGGCCTGGTAGAGGTTTCCTTCTCTGCATCCGACCGTCAGCAACTTGTTTGTCATCTTCTCGATCATACGACAAGTGTTGCCATCGAACAAAACTCAAACGCCTAGATCTGCCATCTTGGAGACAGATAACAGATCTTTTCTGAGTGAGGGCACATAGAGTGCTCCTGGCAGCTCTACTTGGCTTGGCAGGATTCGTAGCTATAGAGAGCCGATGCCCTTGACATTGTATCTGCTTCCATCGCCTAGAATCACCGCTCTATCATTTTCGAGTTCGCGAAAGTTGATCAAGATCTTTTTGTTGTAGGTTATGTGAGATGTTGCTCTTGAATCGATCACCACATCGTATCATATTCGGAGTAGCTTGTCGAAGCTTCGTCGAGTATCGTAAAAGCTTTGTCACATCTTTCTGCATCTTTAGATGATTCTGCAACGTTTGTCTTTTCAGCTTTGTTTTTTCTTTTTGGATTGAATCTGCAATCGTATGTAGAATGCCCTTTCTTCTTGCAGTGCATGCAAGGTATTGCTGGATTGAACTAGCATTTGTTGGCCGTATGGCCTGGTTTGTGGCAGTGATCGCAGGAAGAAGATTGTTGATTCGAGGACTTCGTCTTCTCGAATCTTGGCTTGTTTTTGTTCTTCTTCTTTTCTTTCGTGAAGAGAGCCTTCTCTTGATCACTGCTTCCTTCTCCTTCGTCTCTCATCAGTCTCTCATCAGGCACAAGACTGACTGCTTTGTTGAATGTCATATTTGGTAGACTCAGTGTAGCGCAGGCATCCGAAAGGGAGCCAGGAACCATGACTTAGCTTCCCAACCTTCAACTATTGCCATCCAAACCCACGACATACAAGCAGCCAACTCGCCAACAACGATAAGACTTAACCAACTTGAAGTTCCGAAAACCAACATTCAGATCCAACCTGGCGCCATGCCAGATCGGGGGTCCCGATGTGGGTGACTTCCCTCCAAGCAAGCCGCCCGACATACATCAAAATTAACCAACTCGAAGCTTCATTACAAATGAGTAACATCCATTCCAAGCAAGCGGTCTGACTTACATCAGACTTAACCGATTGAAAGCTTCGTCACGAGCGTTGGAAGCCAACCTGGCGCCACGCCAGACTGGACAGCCATAAACAGGTAACGTCCACCCAAGCAAGCCATCCAACTCTATATCATTGTTATCACCTGCAATATCAGAGGATTATCACATGAACCAAACTATCCATCGCTGCCTATTGAGGCAGAATGAATGGTTTCAATTATCGAAAAGTATCATTGATGTCCATCGCTGGACTTCAATGCATCCTTAACCTATCACAACCTATTAACAACTTAGAGTGATGAATAGCACCGAGAAGCAAAAGGTTATCAAAGTATCCTTACCAAGAGAGCAGAGCAATTACGAGAGGAGTGTAAAAGAGAAGAAGATACATACCGTAAGCTAGCAAATTGTTGATCTGTAGGCAGGTTTCCACACTAAAAATGGCATAACTTTTTAGTGGTAAGTCTAAATTTAGCGGAGTTTGGTGCATTGGAAAGTCTCAACAAGGGATTTCCAATGATATGTTACATGACATACTTCTGAGATATGAATAAAAAGTTATGGCAAGTCAAAAGTATTAGTGTTATAATATTTTAATAATATAAAAGACATCTTGCACAAATTCTTAAAGGGTCTTTTTGGAGCTCAAAACTCCCCTAATGGCAAGGGTATAGTGTAAAAAAAACCTTGTAAGTTTTGAGGAGTGGTACATCAGTATTTGTCCACTTTTTTATTAATGCAGTAGGGTGAAACTGAACAAAGGAGCATCCATGAGAGAGAGAGAGAGAGAGAGAGAGAGAGAGAGAGAGAGAGAGAGAGAGAGAGAGAGAGAGAGAGAGAGAGAGAGAGAGAGAGAGAGAGAGAGAGAGAGAGAGAGAGAGAGAGAACCCACCAACCGACCCGCAGTTAGTGAATCCCTTTGGGGGCAATTAGCTCCCCGTAAGGGATAGCCAACTGCCCACCAAAAGAACATCAATGTCATGTGGTAACGTGTACGACAAACTGGGAAACAAATCTGAAGTAGGCAAATTATTGATGATACGACAGAGCTTATCTCTCACAAATCCATTTTTTTGAAAAGCATCAACAAGAATTCCAACCTCGTTAATAAACGTCTCTTGCTTGTTACAGCAGTACATTGCAGCAGTGACCTGTGAAACAATAACCTTATATGAATTATAGATTGGTCTATTCAAAGCCAGATGTATATATTGTAAGTATGGAAAGGGTAGTTCTCTTTTTTTGTTGTATTTTGAAAGACAAGTAAGGCCGGATTCACTATCGAAGGTAATAGATATATTTAGAAAGCTGATTGTGTTTTTGATAAACCAGCAATTGTGAGCATTGGTAATCCATCTGAAAGAGTCTTTGTGGGCATTAAAAGTGCAGAGAAGGTGAGGTAGAAAATTATTGCCCAAGAAAATTTCTAGTAAAGTGTATGTAGAAATGTTCGTTATATATGACAAGGAATCCTTTTCATGATTAGATTGCTCGTTAGGAAAAGGAGTAAAATCTAGACTGTTGAGTTGTTTTATGGCCAAATTACATACAAAGAATTTACACATGAAGCAAGGATAATGTTTTTACCCTTTCTTATATGACTTAAAGCGATTCTCTTATAAAAAGTAGCATGCTCCTTTTTTTGTATTATTGTCTAAAGAAACATAAAAAGGAAGAAGTTTCATAAGTTTAAACCATCCGTCATAAAGCTCCAAAGCGACTTCATTCACATTAGCTTGTCTTAGAGTTATATGATTTAGGCCTTTTTCTAAAGATTTTCATAAAAGAGGACTCTTAATAATCTTACAGTCTGTGCAAATGACATGGCCCAAAATTTTCAAAGATAAAGTTCTCAAAATGGTGAAAAGCATAACATTGACAAGGATGAAGGTTATCTATATCAAATTGGCAAAACACATCATAAGAAAAAAACCATTCACTTTTGACACTTGGTAGATAAGTCCAACCGAAAGTAATATCATAAAAGAGTTCGTCAACAATACCAAAAACGTTGTGCAAAACGTGAGTGTAAAAATGCTTCACATGGATAAACTCAAATACTCTATTTCGGTAACATAAATGCAAAAAAAGTCTCTATGAGTCGCTAATAGTGGAAAATTGGAGATGTCCGGTGGACTTGGCAGTTTTTGGATTGGCGGAAATCAAAAGAGAAGAGGTCACCAATATCGCAAATGTCTTCAGAAAAGATCTCAAGTTGAGAGGCACTGTTTTCATGAAGGTCTTCAGTATAAACAAGCGGGTGAGGAGAGGTGGGAGCATCAGAAGCAGAAGGGGTAGTGACAGTAGGAGAAATACCATTTTCATTTTCTAAACACATAAACACTTTTCTAATGTGCGAATTGTAGAACTTTTCTTCCTCTTCAAACTTTTCAGCAAAATCATTAAGACGACTATAAAGATTTTCCACAAAGCTCAGCGGAATCTATGCTATACTGACCCAAGTGACCCTTACATAGTAAGGTACGTCATGCATGGCTGTCCATACTCCTGAGCATATCCATGCTTTCCAGTTGTATCTCACCAAGTGTCTAAAGTAACGTTGACAAGAGTAAGATAACGTGTTACCATGAGTGTTATATCTGAATGACATAACATTCACGGTATTAGGACACTGTGTAGGAAAGATGTGATTAATACTTAGTAAGAGACTGCCAACTTTTATACTAGGTAATATGGCAGATCCGTGCCATTCTAGTCCTTAAGTATAAACTACGATTTTTACTCATATCCATGCCGTCTAAGATTGTACTATTGGAGTCCTTACTGTTAATTTCAGTGACCAAATCTTATTTCAAGGCACTTTAGTTTGATCTAAATGTGGCCTTATGTCGTTTCTTTTTTTCGAAAAAGGAACAAAAGAAGAGAAAAGAAAAAGTGGACTTGTGTAGAATAGTGGTATACCATAAACTATATGGAACCAAAACTACCATGCTTACCGTAGTTGCATAGAGTCTGTTTAAACTCGAAAAGCGTACCTGAATGGTTGTAGACGTAGCTTCTTGAGAGGCAGCCATAGTAGTTTTTAAGCGAAGGAGTTCTTTCTCTTTTAGATCATAGAGAAGCCAAGAGACACATTTATCTAGCATATTGCTATGGAGAGTTATATAGAAAACATTTACAAGACATCTTCTGACTATGCTAGTTAACTTGCATTGCAGAGATCCAGTTGGTTGCATACCTTGCGATAACGAGTACTAGGTTAAGGAATGAACCAAGTAGTATTCTAAAGAGGCCAGAGCAATATAATGAAACTACAGCATGAGATATCATTAGCTTCGTATTGTGAGATCAAAAGATCTATAAACACTTTTAAAGAGATCACATTCCATCGCTGGATAGAGACAACCACCGATGATCTTAAAGTATTAGTACATGAAGAGCAGATGACCCTCCTGTCGATCGTTGTATAGCAAGGCACGTATGTGCATAACGGTGAGTACGTTCAAGACCAACATGCCTAGACTATCCATCGTTGGATAGAACATAAGCATATACATTATCAACCATATATTAGGCAATAGGCAGCGATCTATCCATCGTTGGACAACACCCAACCTATTCACCAAAAGTGTGAACCAAGTGTGAATACATGAGGTAGCCCTCCATCGCTGTCTTCTAAGCAGCATAGAGCAAGTTCTTTCTCAGATAGATGGTTACTATATCATTGTTATCACTTGCAATATTAGAGGATTATCACATAAACCAAACTATTCATCGTTGTCTATTGAGGTAGAATGGATGGTTTCAATTATCAAAAAGTATCATTGTTGTCCATCGCTGGACTTCAATGCAACCTTAACCTATCATAGCCTATTTACAACTTAGAGTGATGAATAGCACCGAGAAATAGAAGGTTATCAAAGTATCCTTACTAGGAGAGTAGAGCAATTACGAGAGAAGTGTAAAAGAGAAGAAGATACATACCATAAGCTAGCAAATCGTTGATCCGTATGCAGGTAGGGCGCACTTTCAGCGAGTGACAGAGGAGCAAACTTCTTCACCAGTCTTGTAGAGCCACAATGTTGAAAAGAACATGCACTTACAGTGTCCAGTAAGGCAGTAACTTGGAAGGGGTGAGTGGGAGTGGGAAATTCCATTTCCCTCCAATTTATTTTAAACAAACCAAACCATTTCAAATTTTTGTGGGAGACCCTCTTAGTTAAGAATGGAAATTTATCATATGCAAGGGTATAATGTAAAAAAACCTTGTAAGTTTGGAGGAGCGGTACGTCAGTATTTGTCCACTTTTCTATTAATGTAGTAGGGTGAAACTGAACAAAGGATCATCCATGAGAGAGAGAGAGAGAGAGAGAGAGAGAGAGAGAGAGAGAGAGAGAGAGAGAGAGAGAGAGAGAGAGAGAGAGAGAGAGAGAGAGAGAGAGAGAGAGAGAGAGAGAGAGAGAGAGAGAGAGAGAGAGAGAGAGAGAGAGAGAGAGAGAGAGAGAGAGAGAGAGAGAGAGAGAGAGTATGTCTTCTTTTGTGATTGTTAACTTTAGAACACCTCCACATGATTTTAAAAAATTGAAGAATATCACAAAATGAAATAATGAAGAAAAATAGAGGCGATTACCAAGTTGTTAAATTCATCATCAATGTCAAGTTTTGACATTCAAATTATATGAAATCCATTGAAATTGCTATGCATTTGCAATTAGGATAATTTTGAGATTAGACTGATTCTTATGCAAATTATCTTGTAGCATAAAGCTAGCCATTCTTATCATTGTAACATTAATTACTATCAAATTGAGTATGATGAAATGATGTACTTAGAATGTGAACAATATAGAGGATTAGAATACAAGCAACATGAGTGGTGACAAAATGTTGAGGAGAACGTAGTTGTGAAGGTATATTTTATTTATTTTTAAATACATGTTGTTATTAGTAACAATAGTTATCAAGCACATTACACATTGTATGGAGAAAGAGTAATGCACATCTGACACAAATATTCAGCATCATTACGAATATATCAGCGTATGAACTCTTTTATTACATCTTTGTATTGTGTACTACAATTGTATGATTGAAAGAACCTATTTATTCTAAAATTGTTGAATGTGTAGGTATTTTTCCAGCTAGACTGACTTGACAACAATGGGTGGTATGTTGTCCAAGTTAAACCACTCTCATTATGTGAATTTGAACATGAATATGTTAAAAACAAAATGAAAATTTTGAATTTTGACAACATAATATTTGATGAGGATACATAAGCAATTCTAAGTGCTTTTATCTTAAAAACTTTATAAATATATTGGATGGCAAGGGATAGTACTCTTAGTGAGGACAATATTGAGAGAGGGCTCAAAAATTATAGTGATGATGGAATTCATATGAGCAAAGATGAGCTGCAAGATGTTTTGGCTAATGAGTTAGGACCTTGTGATAATGAATAAGCTAAATATGTCACAATCAATTTTGTGATAAAATATTATATTGAGTACGTGTACATATTGTCTTTAAATTCCATTGTTTATCATATATTGTTTGCGACAGATGAAACGTAGTTAAGGTAGCAATTGTTCTATCTATTAAGTTTCATTTGCTACGCCAAAATTTAAAAACCATCTCTTATTTGAATAAATTTAATCGGATGCATATTATAGAGATCAATTTGATATTGCTTTGATTATTATTGTATGATATACATTGAATGCAAGGAATGACAACATCAGAATATTTAAAAACAAACCTTTTTAATGTGGTTTTAATATTATTATTTTATGACATGAATTGAATGCAATGAATGACCACATCATAATATTTGAAAACAAACCAATGTTTTTAATGTGGTTTTAATATTGATACATGGACATGTTTTAGTTTACAATATAAAATTTAAACTCATATGATGTGTTCTTAATATAAATACATAAACACATCGTTATTTGCAAACATATCAACTCATATGATGTGTTTTTATTATCATACATGGACAAATCTTAATCTTTATAGGCAAAATAATTTTTGTAATCTTTTAGATTCAAATCTCAAAATTTTGTTTGCTAATTTAATCAATCATCTATTGATCAATCAATTGAGTAATCATTCATCTAATTTATAAGTATCTTTGCATATATTGATCATTTGGCATGTTAAGCCACTAGTCTAACATTTGATCATGTATTCATGAATTCTTTCATTAATCGACCATATTGTCTATATCTATGAATTCACTATCCACCATACGATTATCCAGAAAAGAGATTTTTGGAATCAATTTTTTTTGCTATGCATGGAAAATCTCCAAAGAGTTATCCATAGTATAGCCACATGTGGTATTGCCACACATGGGAGTGGCAATTCTAAAAAATTCCTTTTTATTTCAAATTTTGGAAATACTATAAAAAAATCATGTGCTAATGTCATGTTGTATATCAAAAAAACAAATCTAGTGTGGATGTGCAACAAACACATTGCTTGTGCCACTACACCACATAAATTGTCAAAATTTTGGCCAAGTCTTGGACCTAAGTTTCAAGCCTGACTTGATATTATTTCATGGCTAAACCCAATTTTTCTCTTGTTGTAATACATAAACTACCAAACAAAACTTTTCTAGCCAAAGCTCATTTCCTTGCACAATTCTCTTTGTTCAGGTCCCGAATTCCCAACTCCCATATTCCAGTGCCTTGAAATGTGAGTATCCCTTTCTATCTTCTTGGAAGTTGTATCTTGGCATTTCTTTTGAACTACTACCATAATTAAGCTTCACCCATTTGAATCGATTAGATTGGATAAAAGTACTAGATGTTATCCACTCAAGGTTGAAGTCATGGTCCATATTGGTACATTTGTTAGATCGCTAAGCCTTGCAGAAATTTTAGGAATCTTTGGAACTCATTTTGATAGTAGATTATAAAAAAAAAAAACAAATGTTGGCTCTTATCATGGCTAAGTCGGATAAGACTTAGTGTTTTCATGTGGCCACGAAGACCCACAGTTGAATCTCGATTTGTGCATGCAAGGGAATCCTAGGAGTTGGCATGCATCCAAACTTGGGAGCTTTGTGCCACATATTGACTATGCCAATCTATGCGGTTGTATTGTATGCATGATGTAAATATTGCATGTAAAGATGGTAATGCCACTACATGGTCACAAAAAACACAAGCAATTAAATACTATGCCAACAAGTTACCCATTCATTTGAATCATGGACAAACTCAAAACCAAAAAGCATCTCCCCATTTAAGAAATGAGTAGAATCTCCTTGAATTCTGAAGAAAATTGGACCTTTCAAGTAGAACTTAGATGACTCCCTCTAAAATAAAATGTCTTCACATTAAAACAATTATTGGAGATGTTTCATAGAAAGAGAATGTAGGAACCACCATCTAGGTTTTGATTTTGAAAAGGGACACTCCAGTGAGAAAATTTTGGACATGCATGGCATTCTCTTATTAGTGAATCTGTAATGGTGGCTAAGGTAGAAAATCTCTAGAAAAAATCAATGACATTCAAGTGGGTTTAACCTCTAAGCCTTATACTGAAGAATCAAGATTTGCATAAAATTTGGATACACCTATAAGCATCTTGTCCAAATAAAGTTGTACAACAAAAACAAATCTACATTGTGGACTTTTTTACTCTTGTTTCATTATTGACTAGATGTGAAGTCCTAGTGATTGTTGCTCAACTATGACAATGACTTGCCCATGGTCACTTGCAAGAAAAATGGTAGGCCATTTCAAGTCAAAACTATATATTACCTTAAGAAACAATAAGGTTGGAAATTGTGTCCTCATTAGAGTTTTTATAATAACACTTTTGTGTGCATGTGTTAGAATATGTACCACAAATGTCTCTAAATACATACTTTATCTGGCCTTCATAGCTCTCACAAGTCTTTCATCCCTGCCCATGACAATTGCACAACATCGACCAGTAGCCTTGCATGCCTTAATTGTTGATCCATAGTCAAAGATCACAGTTCCGAGCTTGGCAAGCCTCTGTATGCTAGAAATTGTACACCAGTGCCTTCACTTTTCACTTTCTACCCGTCGTAGATCCCGAACTCTCAGAAAACTCTTCTCTTGAAGCTCTCTTCAACGACTACATTGTACTATGTACACTCCCTTTACGACTCTGATACCAACTTTAGAATTTTCTCCAAATAGGATTACAGATTATGCAACACAGTAACATAGACTAAAAGCACTCTCTACTCCAAGCTCATGTAGCAACTGTCTTTCTCAAAACGAGAATACATTGTACATATAGTTTTTCACTATGGCAACCCATGCATGGCCCAGGTTGCCGTTGACAGGACACGTGTCTCGTCGACTCGCCTCGTGGTGAGGCCAACTAGTCCTTATCTAATGATAGGACCCACAGTACAGTAACACAGAAGTTCTACTTTAGTTCTAACTCTCTGATCCACTCTCGACTGCGAGCCATGTGTTAAATCTCGATCGAGTCTTCTTGGCTCAATCTCGACCGAGCCGAGCCTGTCTTCAACAAGATATATAACTTAGGTCTTATACGGTTATAAAATATCCCCAAACTTACTCATTTGCACCTCAGTGACGTGAAAGTTTTTTTTGATGTTTCTAACGACAGATTCTGGCAATCTTTATGCACACAAGCTCACTTCTCGCCATCTTCAGCTCATTCTGACCGCTCTCGATCATTCTTTCAAGTCCTTGTAGACCATCCACATACATTCACGACCGAGGCAGTGCGCTGTCATTTTTCATCTTTCACAAAACCTAAGCAGCCAAAGTTTGCAACATTAAACAAATCGTCAGAGCTAGCAAAATTTAAAACGTCATTTGTAGGTACAAATGTCTAAAATCAACCAATAAAAATGATGATGATGCACTATCACCATATCCATGAAAGAACCTCTTTGAAGTTGGTCACTTCCAAGGTAAAATGGAGAGCTTTGCACCATCCTAGCACCTTTGGGATTGATCCTCTTTGATGTTAATGCTCCTCCTTGAAGGGTACTTGAGACTTCCTTGTCTCATAATAACTACAAAGATCAAGATCATAAAGCTAAGTATGCACTTGTCAAGATTATCAAGATTGCTAAAAAGATGAGCCCACAAACTACTAACATTCTGCATGATTTCTCTAATCTTGTAATAAAAAGTCACTTTGAACTCAATGAGGCTAACTACTTGCTTATAGAGATAAGTGTCCTTTAAGGATGATTCACTTACTCTCACAAAAATTACAAAATACCTCTAAGATTGAAAAAGTACAATTTTCCACATCATGAATGAACAGATCTTTCTTGCTCTCATAGAACCCAAGAGCAATCACAAAATGGAACCATTTGATCTACTGACCCTCACAAAGTTGTCTCGCTCACCAGCGGATTGTATTCTGTATTTTCGTCTTCTGACTTCTTGTCTTGCTTACTAGCATTACAGTATTATGCATCAAACAGAAAGTATATAGTCGTGTCATGTAACTTCTAGATTAGAGTGATTAAACATCTACAACTAATCACGAAATACAAGAGTGGCAGATTAGCCACGATCTAGAGTGCTTCTGCTGATGTCATGATATCTGATCTGATATTTGTACCCCATGCTACTTGGCTGATCCTCTTGGTTAGTTGAGGAGCACGACTGATTTCATGTTGTGTCGTGTCATGCCTGGTCACGTGAAAAGTTTAGGATTGAAGGCTAGCAAAGCTTTGGCATTAGAAACATTTCGTTTCTTCAGATACTGGGCCGAAGCTATTCCAAGAGCACATCTCATCTTAGACCGGGAAGGTCTCTGAGGAAGAAGAGAAGGACGAGAATGAGAGCCGAGAAATGCTAGCTAGAATGACAGTTCAAAATCATGTGAGCCTCATGGTGAATCCCCATGATGGAATGACCATGTAGCAGCTAGTATTTGTAGGTATTTCTAATAAATCCAAGTAGATCCCTCTTAAAAAAGTAGAATGAGCCACCTATTGATGGTGACCTCTAGTGGAGAAGCTAAATGCGTAGTCACAAAATTTAGCTTAGTTTCTTGATTTATTTCCTTATGAATTGTGGAGATTTTTTGTTTGTCTTGAGAGAAAATTCTGGATGGAGCCATTGATATTGTTTTTTTTAAAATTTGAAGATCAAGTGGCACATATATTTACTAAGTCATTAGGTAGATGTAAATCTGAAAATTTTTGCATTCTACTAGGAATAGAAGAGTGCAATTTTTTTTTTCCATTGAGGGAGAGTGTTAGAAATCAATGATAAACTTCACTTGTTATTATTTACAATGTACATTTACTATTGCCAATTGTTACCAACTATAACTAGTTGTAGGCTAGAATGTTAGTTGTACACAAGACATTTAGTTATGTATTAGTAATGGTGTGTTGCTCTTCCCTCTTGTGATAATTGCTTATGAATGTATGCTATTGTGTAGGGACTTTGATCCGACGTTGTAATAGCCCTCTCGCATGTCAACAAGGGTTAGTTCACTGGATAGGCACCTAACTATGCATAGATGCTACTTTTAGTTAGTTCCCTACTTTTTATCTAACTCTACCTCCCATACCTCTACTCATACTAACTCTACTCCCCTAGCTAACTTCATCATGTTTGTTGGTGAAGAGAAAGGATAGAATAGAAGAGGAAGAAGAAGGAGAAGAGAGAAAGAGAGAGAGAGAGAGATGAGATGGAGGTTAGCTCAAATGCTCAATTTTATTGCTTATGGAAAAATCTTAACTAGCATAAACAAAAAGCATGGAAAATGGAAATAACAAGCAAAGCACAACAATAGCATAAGCAAGAGTGATTAGCAAATGAGGATGCTTGAGCTATCAAAATGATAGAGTCTCTTCCTCTCTATTAGGCATGGAAATAGAGTACAAATGGCACCCTTTTATAAAATGGGAAAGGCCCTTGCCCCAAAATCCTATTGGCTAATATTTACATTGATCCTAGCCATTCATCTTGAACCCAACTTGATCCAAGGGTCCACAAAAAGTACATTGAAATTCACAAGATTCATGTGAGTCCCAATTTTGGACCCAACACTAAAAAGTAATCTCTAAGTTTAAAAATGACTTTGGGCCTCTAGTTTTATTTTAATTCAAAGCCCCAAGTCTATTTTATTTTATTTACAACTTAAGCTTGCGTGCTCATTGGGCCAAGGACTTATGAGCATAGAATGCCATGCCCTCGCAACACATTTTATTAGTTGATTTTATTTATTTACACTTCATTGGGATTTCCCCCAACAGGACTCACGGCTTGAAGTAGTGCCGGTCCCTCGACACTCTACCGGTTCAGTAAAGAGTCTTCTTGGCCCGTCTTTGTTGGATCAGATAGCCCGTGACGTCTTCCATAAAGTTGAGGCGGTCCAGTTTCTTCAAGTCCTTGGGCGTGTGAAGGGACTTGTGAACTCCTGTCAGCTAGTCTTGGTCGACCCACGCTTGGAATCTACACGTCCAGGGATTTCCAAGAAGGGCGGCTCGATAATACACACGAGCGACTGCAGCTGATTTTCGACTTTGTCGGAAGCTAGCACCTTATTAAGATCAAAGAATATGGGAGGGGGAGAAAATTGTCCCATTTAGTTTCTATCCCCATTAAATGCTCTAAGTCCCGGGCGTAGGTGGCTGCCGCGCGGACTGTTGGATCAGGACAGTTGAAGTAGTTATTGGCGAATATAGTGAGAGCCCTTCTGGCATATACATTCGTATTCCAACTGTACTCTGATGGAATGATCGGCCAATTGAAATTTTGAATTGTGATCTTGTCCAGAGGGGTGCCGCATTTCACCCATTTGGATCATCGTGTGCATGGCAGGAAGTGTG
Organism: Diphasiastrum complanatum; assembly: GCA_029204225.1. NCBI lineage: Eukaryota > Viridiplantae > Streptophyta > Lycopodiopsida > Lycopodiales > Lycopodiaceae > Diphasiastrum > Diphasiastrum complanatum. Next base: position 25,272,959 of record CM055111.1, read on the forward strand.
CGTTCACCTGTAGTTGTTGCGGACTTGTCACATAGGCCCTGATGGACGCAGGGTCTCTTTCAAACAACTGCTGACGCCACTCTGGTTGTGGTTGGAGGGCGGGTAATGCTTGCAGCTCCTTGCTCTTTATTGTTTGAGCTGAAAAAGATATTTGCCAACCGCCTCTAGATGACTCGTGGGGATACTTTGTTTATTTTCTCCTCCACGGACTTTGGTCTTCGGAAGGCCTGGCTGGCAGATATCATGCGTGAACCTCTGGATGATGTTGCATGTCCTTCTTCTTGGCTTTGGCTGGTACTTGCACCTTGGCCTTGGTCTCGCGTCTCAGCACCCGTAGTTGTTGGTCCTTGGTCTTGGCCTTCGGACCCTTGATCTTGACTAAATCCCCTACTGCTTGCTGGCTTTGGTCCTGGCTCGTACTGGTCAATGCAGCACAAAAAACGTGATGGAATCACCACGGGGGTGGGCTGGGCCTTCTTCTCCATGTACTGTTGGCAAGCATTGAGGACTTGTTTGGCCTGAGCGAGCTCATGAGTTGTGCTTGCCCGATATTTATCGAACTCTGCCTGGTAGCTGTTTAATGTTTGGTTATATACCTGCACCTGATGTCAAAAGAGATTCATCTCTGATTCAGATAGCGGCCTTGAGTTTGGTGTAGGTTGAACTAGCCAGACAGGTTTTTCACTTTGTAGGGCTTTGACTTCCGCCCCCAGGCTCGTATTCTCTGCTTCGTAAATTTGTAGTTGCGCCTGGAGGGGAGCAAGCCGTTGGGATGCTTCGGATTGAAGCTCTCGCACCTTAGTGGAGGCCTCTATCAGCACTTTGGAGAGGGTTTGGATATATAGATTGAGGCCCTCCTCCTTCTGTTGTACCTTGGAAATCTTCGGGTGCCCTTCTTGTTCATGTTGTTGAGCTAGAATCAGCTCGTGCTGCAGCTCTGTGAGTTCCGCTCGTAGTCGTGTGTTGCTTGTGGCCAGATGTAGTACCTTGCTTTCCAAAATAGCTTTGGCTGCTACCGCCTCCAAGATGTATTTGCCCAGAGTCTGGTACGTCGTCATTAAGTCAGTTGGAGCAGTCGGTACACTGGCACTGATAGGGGCTTGTGTGGTATCGGCCTCGACGACTTGTGGAGCTCCGTCGTCATTGTCTTCAATGAGATTCTCGTTGGACCTGATGTCATCTGGGGCCGTGGGATCAGCCCGATCTGGCGATGGTATGAAAATTTTGGTTGCCCTCAGCAACCTTTGGTGTCGAAATAGGTGGGGTGCAAGAAGCAACAGTGGAAACGGGGGTGAGGACGGTTTGTCCAAACAAGAGAATGGGAGGAACAGAGGGGAACTAAAGTGTGGTGTGGAGCACGGAAGGCGAGGATGGAGCAGAAGTGGTCTGACGTGGAGGTGAGAAATTGATGATTTGCATCCATGCTAGAGTGTCAAGAGACAACTGAGAATCAGAGGGATTAAACGTGAGGGGAGCAACGGTGGCGGCAGGAGTGATGGAGGATGTGTTGGTGATGGACAAAGTAGTGGGTAATGGAACAAAAATGAAAGTGCTATCAACAGAGAAAACGGGAATGGAAACAAGAACAGTTGTGGATGGAATAAAAAGAGGGGTAGTGACAACAGAGACAGGAGGGGAAGGTTGCACGGAAGAAGAAGTGGCAGTGGGTGATGGAGTGGTTAGTGCAGTGCTGGTTGTGTGTCTTCGGGTAGTAGGTGGAGACGAAGATGAAGAGGCAGCGCCACACATTCGTTTGTTGGCCATTGTGTCAGTAATTGCAGGTTGGGAGGAGGTGGATGTTACAGATGACGGATAGAGGTTAGTGTGTGGCATTAGGGAAGACAAATGGGTTGAGCGGTGGAAACCGTGCACTTTTGCCTCGAGAAGTGCACAGACAAAATTACACAACAGGGGGCCTGCTGCGATACGTTCACGGTTGTTGGGTTTGATGGAGGTGGTTAGTTCACGAATGAGAAAGTTATGCCAGTCATATGGCACAACTGAGGGGCCAAGAAATTCCAGAAAGGATTCCACTATCTGACTCAATAGCTTGGACTGGATTCTATCCTTGCAAAATGTTGAAATAACCAAAAAGTTATTTGTGATGCCACCTTATTGTTAAAAATTGAATATCAACATAAATATGGCATGATATTCGAAAATGAAGATATGAGCTGGTTATGCATAAATCATGAAGAGGCCTCAAGTCATTTTTTGGGAATATATCTCCTAAGTACTTGCCTTGTAATTAAGGGCAAGACCTTCAATAAGAAAGACATTACCTTGGATAACCTTTACTAGATCGTCCAAACCAAACGATTAGATACGAAAAGACATGTTAAACTAGAGTAACTTTTACTCGTAGTTAAGTATACCTTTCATGGTATAATTGAACGTATTTTCAGTCTAATTGTTAACTAGACCATTTCGCGGGAGCGACGCACCTAGAGGTGTGTTTGTTTGTCCTGTAGAACATATATTGATCTCACACTTCAGTCTCGATCGTCGAGAGAGAAGAGTTTATGCATATGTAAGAGATTGAAGAAGTGAATAGAGTTCAGTGAGTTATTCTCTCTTATCTCTGTTCTCCGCACTGCTGAGTGTGAGTGATCTTGAGTCTGATAACAATCTCTAATGCATTACATGAATTACTCTCTGATCAGGCAGACGCTCTAGTGCATTACAGTCGTTTGTTGTGTATCCGTAAAATATGCTCTAAAGAACTGTCTTAAAACCAACTTATTTGTCTGTCGCGAATACTTTCTTTTCGACACTCGAATAACGACTATCTTTGGTACAGTCTAGCATGATCATTGAATAAAGCTATATGTATACATATGAGATGACGGTCCCTGTCTGAAGAATTGAGTCTTTGATCTGTTTTCCTGATTGACATTGACATAAGTATCTAACGTGTTCTGAAACCATTCGTGTTCTTTAACCATTAATTTGGACTTTAGTTGTTGAAGACTTCTGTCTAGAAATGAATAGTTTGCGAACGTGATTAATTAATTGTCTACACAGTTGCGAATACATCAAACAACTCTCGACTCTTGTTGACACCTTAATCAGCCAGAGTGTAGTACTGTTGTACTACTCTGATAGCATCTCATCTGTAGAACGTGTTTCATTTGATTTGATAGAGGCTAGATTGTTGTTATGAAATCATTAGCATTACATTTTCCATAAGTAATACTAGTTACTTTTTAATGTCTATTGACAACCAGAATAACTCTTGAAACCACTTGCCATAATTGTACCAAATACATAACTTTCTAACACTGTCCTCTGTGAGAACAATATTATTTACTATAAAATCTATATTAATCATGCTGGTATAGTACAACATATACCAATTTTTGGCGCCATTGTCGGGGATCGAACCCGAGTCATCTGTGTGACAGGTGAAAATACTCACCACTATACCACCTTATTGTTAAAAATTTTGATTACATATTGGACGCACTCACCGGTAATCCAGTTTGCTTCGGCGTTATTACCTACAGGGCTTTTTTGCGATGGTAGTAAGCATCAAAAGTTTTCTAGCGTTGGAGCACATGTTTCTCGACTGTGTGCCAATTTTGACATTTTGACCAAGCAGGAGAAAACAATGCTGATGGGAAGGATGTTGGCTCCCAAGCCAATTGATCTTTCCAGCATCTTGTCTGTTCGTATTCTGGTTGCACCTGATGCTGCACCAGCAGTCGAATTGGCAGCTCCCACTGCTATGGAGATTGATGCTGCACCATCCCAACCAGATACAGTTCCAGCTGGGGCAATGGATGGTGCTGCTGCTGCCGCTGATTCTTCAAAGCTCGCATCTGCTTCCACATCTCAGAAGCAGCAGAGTGCATCCACAACTGATGATGATGCAACCCAGTCCGACACATCAGACAAAGGTCGAACAACTGCAGAAGGCGATACTAGGGCTCCTATTGAGATGAAGTCAAACCAGACAACTAGCCCCAATGGTTTCGATCCATGACAGAAAAAGCCAAGAATTTAGTGGTTGAAGTGTACGAGTTGGATAAGTACCACCGACAACTCACCATGAAGCTTATCAACTCAGAGAGGAAATCTCTAGACTCTCTCAAGGAGTCATACGAGAAGATCGATTCGCTCGAATCAGACAACACGAAGCTGATCGAACAAAATCATCCTCTTGAAACACAACTTTAGACTCTAATAAAGAAAGCTGATTCTTTGAAGCAGACAAAGAAGACGATTCAGGTCAAGTCTGATAATTTTCAGGCTCAAAATGATTCTTTGAAACAACAACTTTTGGCTGCAAATCAACATAACGTCGCCCTCCAGAAATATTTGCAGGAGGAGCGAATGAAGCGAATAAAGATAGAAGCTGCTATTTATGTGAGCACTAATACAGGGTCAGTCACAGTCGACCTCACGAAGGTGAACCAGCTCCAAGATCAGATGCTCAAAATTTTTTGAGTCGAGTTCTTACAACCGCTCGAGGATGTGAAGACACTTGTCGAGGAAGAATTGGCTGAACTGAAGGAGCTCTCAAGTGAAGCCAACCCATCTTGCAGCGGGCCCGATTCTCACGACGAATATCTTCAGGCCCTGCTTCGCATTGATGACCTTACACAGCAACTTCAAGCTGTGCCATCTTGTTCTGGAGCCTCGGACCATCAAGAGTATTTGGAGGCTATCACGAATCTCGACAAGCTCAAGCAGGAGCTGTCGAATCTTATGCAACAATTGGAAGATCAGAAGCTAGCTGCTGAGTTGCAAACTCAGGACTTGGCAACTACATCCACACAACCAAAGCAAACCCAACGCAATCAGTCGAAGGTATGTGCTGACAGATTTCGTAAATTTGCTGAACGCTTCTAGAAATGGTGTCCACATGCATTTAATGTTGAATTGCAATGGCGTGTGGAATACATGATGCTACCAGGCACAGTAGGCATCGCCTTTGACGATTGGAAGCGACCTTGGGAGAAGGACAACTTTCTCTGGGTATGGGCCCATCTCTCTATCGAATAGAAAGGATGTCTCTATTGGGGCATAATCCAGGTTATGTTCCAGGTCGTGCCTTTCGGATCAGCAGAGTTGTACATAGGCTCTTCGGCTATGTATGCTCTAGAATATATGCGAATCAAAGAGTTTCAAATTTTGCGGAACGAAGATAATAAGCGACATTTTTGGAAGCAAAAGTCGCAGTTCCAATTGTACAAACCTCAAGCTGTTGCGGATTTAGACGAATTCGACGATGCCAGGCTGCTGATCAATGTAAATATGGCTTATCCAGAGTTATTCAGTCTTCATGTGGATTGGGAGCGAAATCTTGCAGATTATTTTGCGGAGATTTGACACAATCTACAAGACAAAAGGAAGTCATTTTGCTACAAGCAGTTTTGTACATATTCATTTTGGCAGTTTGTAATTTTCGCGGCAAAGACATTATTTTTTATTCAAAATCTTTATGTTAAAAGCTCTTTTATTAGATGTTTAGCTCGTTACTATAAAGAAGTCACTCTTCATAGTGATTCAGACGAAAATACCAAGTTAACCCAAGAGCTGTTTGATGGAACATTGCTCCCGGTTTAGTTAGAAGACTTCGACAACTTACCAGTTGGCCGCTACACAAAATCAAAAGAAGACTTGCTGTTGATCAAAGCTCAGCAAAACTTGTAGTTTGATCAGAAATTATATGAAGACTTGAATCATTCATAAAACATTCATTTATGTCTTTGTTGTGCCGATGTTTCTATGGGATGCTAAATTTTTGAAGTTTAAAGATGTTTTGAAGGTTGATTCCAGTTTTCATCAACAATTCAAAGATCACCTCAAAAAACAACCTATTCAATTAAAGAAACAACAAGACACATATTCTCTAAGATGAAGAAATATCTAAAGGATGAAATTGATGAAGAAATATCTTTTCGCCTTAACGAAAATCTGAAGAACAGAATGTTTTGAGAATAATCCTCAAAAAGAAGATGTTCTGTTCACGAGGATGTTTCACATTTGTGGAAGGGGATATGTGATGCCACCTTATTGTTAAAAATTGAATATCAACATAAACATGGCATGATATACTCGAAAATGAAGATATGAGTTGTCAAATCTTCTCTTTCGTAGAATAATCCATAATCTAAGGTAGAAGATATATACCTCAAGACTCTTTTAGCCAACTTCCAATGATATAACTTTGGATCCTGCACGTGTTGACTTAGCTTATGAGCACAAAAGCTTAGATCAGGCCTAGTCACTGTTAACCAAATAAGTGAGCCAATAAGACTCCTATAAAGAGTGATGTCCTCAAAGGATTTTTCATCATCTTTCATAGGAACTTTTACAGTGTGCTGCATAGGTGTATCTATGCCTTTACAGTTCTCCATATGGAATTTTCTGAGCATGGAAAGTGCATATCTACTTTGGCTTATAAATGAATGACCTTTCCAAAAATCTATTTCAAGGCCTAGAATATAGTGAAGAGCTCCTAAGTCCTGCATCTTAAACTCAGTACCAACTGCATGCTTAGTTTCTTCAACTAACTTCTCATTGTTTCCACAAAGAATAATATCATCTACATAGATGAGAAGTATAATTACAAAGTTATCTAGAAACTTATAATACTGAGAAGGGTCATATTTACTTAGACAAAATCCGAGTGATATGAGATAGGAGGTGAGCCTTGCATACCAGGACCTTGGTGCATGTTTCAGTCCATACAGACTTTTGAACAAAAGAAAAACTTTTGATTCATCACCTTCCTTCACAAAACCTGGAGGCTGCTCCATGTAAATCTCCTCCTCAAGGTAACCATTGAAAATGCATTAGAAACATCAAGCTGGAACATAATCCATTTGTGAAAACATGCAAGAGAGATGAGTATTCGAATTGTTACCATCTTTGCAACTGGTGCAAAGGTGTCTTCATAGTCAAGACCTTTGATCTGTGAGTAGCTGTGTTATTTGACATCAAGGATTCAAACTGTTGGGTCATTGCTTCAACCCATTCTTTGGATTGAAGTGCTTCTTGAACATCCTTAGGCTCTTCATATGATAAAAACAATGCATGATAGGAAGTTTCACCTTCCGCTTGCCTTCCTTCAACATCATATGTGAGCCTACTTGGCTCAGTTCTTACTCGTGTAGATGAATTTGCTCCTCCTCAAGCCTCGGCTTCACCTCTTCTTGAACAACATCAAGATTGATGATTGATCTTGCATGAGACTCCTTGACCTGTGCATCATCCAACTTAAACTTCTGATCTTCATGGAAGATCACATCTCTACTAACAACATTCTTGTCAATAAAGGGTAAATAAACTTTGTATGCCTTTTTGGTAGATGCATATCCTACAAAAATTCCTCTGACAGCACTAGGATCTTCTTTCTTCCTAGTTTCTAGAGGCACATGCACAAAGCATACACAGCCAAAAATCCAAAGATGATCTACCTTAGTCTTTTTCTTATACAACATCTCAAATGGTATCTTTCCTCCTATTGCAAGATTTGAAAGCCTATTACAAAGATAGTTTGAACATGCAACTGCCTCTTCCCAAAATTCTTTAGACAGAGAAGCTTCTAGCCTAATGGCTTTTGCACGTTCACACAAAGTTCTATTTTTTCTCTCAGCAGCTCCATTTTGCTGAGGAGTGTATGAACAAGAAGACTCTCTTTGAATACCCTCTCTCTCACAAAAGTCTTTAAACTTATTGGAAGTGTATTATCCTCCACTATCACTTCTCAAAGCTTTCAACTTGAAAGGAAACAAATTTTCTACATAAGCTTTAAAAGTAAGAAAACATCATAAACCATGGCTTTTGAAGACAGCATATAGATCCAAGAATATCTTGTATAATCATCTACAAAAGAGACAAAGCAGTTGGCTCCTCCTTTGCTCTTAGTTGATGAGAAATGAACATCAGAGTGTACAAGTTCAAATGGTTGCTTTATCTTGATACTTGATCTAGAAAAAGGCCTTATGTGTGACTTTGCCAGCACACAAGCTTCATAAGATAGAAGCTCACTTTTCTTGACTCACTAGGATTTAATATTAGTAACTATGATCCTTCCTTGTATGTCAAGTTTTATTATAGAGATATTGTCATTCTTCTCATTTATGTTGACGATATTATCCTGACAAGAAGTTGTATCAAGGTAGTTGTAGAAACCAAAATTGCACTTGGAAAAGAATTCAAGATGCAAGATCTTGGAAAAATTCATTACATATTAGGATTAGAGATGGACTTTCATAATAAGAAAGCTTTTGTTTGTCAATCCAAGTATGCTCTTTCAATGGTAAAAAAGTTCAATATGCTAGATTGTAAGAGTATTGATACTCCTATGGAGCAAATTGTAAAAGACCCTAACAAAGGTGATGAAAGATCCTTCGTGGACATCACTCATTTTAGGAGTCTTATAGACTCCTTAATTTGGCTCACTATAACTAGGCCTGATGTAAGCTTTAGTGTTAAGTTGAGCCAAGCTATGCAAAATCCTACTATTCATCATTGGAAAATGGCCAAAAGGGTACTTAGGTATCTTCAACCTATGATTATGGTTTGCTATATAAAAGTGAAGATCTTTCCATAGTTGGCTCTTCTTACTCAGATTTTGCCAGTGATAAAGTAAATCGGAAATCTACAAGTGCATATGTCATATATTTTGGAGGAAATTTGATATCTTGGCTTTCCAAAAAGCAAGATTCCATATCACTCTCATCTTGTGAAGCTGAATATAAGGCACTTACTACTACAGCAAAAGAAGTGCTTTGGATCAAGAGTTTGCTAGTGGAGCTAAAGATAATCATGGAACATGATCTACCTTTGATCATGTGTGGCAATATTTCAGCACATGCCCTTGCCAACAATCCAATATTTCATGCAAGGAGCAAACACATCGAGGTTGCACATCACTTCGTGAGTCATTGGAGGGGAAATCTACTTGGAACACATCGACACATCATCTTGTATTGCAGATTTGCTCACCAAGCCTTTGAGCAAAAATTTCTTCATCAAGCATAGAGCCAATCTTGGAATAAAACCAAGATCCATGTTCAAGTCAGCATAGATTATTTTTAGGAGTGTTGAAAAATGAAAAATCATCTATCTTGACTATAGGCTTGTTACAAAGTTTTTCTATGTGAGTATGTTGTTTCAAATTGTAAATGCCAAATTTGGCCTAGAAGAAACTTGAGCTACATGGGTTCTTCAAGTCTAGTTGGTAATATACAACTTGCATATAGAATGTAGACTTAGAAATGTCAATAATATGTTTGTAGAAACTTGTAGCATATCACATGCAATGGTTGTAAGTGATCCATAGTGACATGCAAGGCATGCACAAAGTGAATTGGACACATGCATGATGATTTGTACAATTCTAGTTAAAAATATGACACTTGATAAAAGTAGGTAGAAATGCATGCATGTGAAGTGACAAATGTCACTAATTTTCTAGTTTTCACTTATAGATGTGGATAGAAGTTAGATGGAGATGGTTCTACCTCGAACTACCTCAAACTCCATAAATATGTGAATACATTCTCATAATTTTTTATGAAGAACCAAGCTTTGAAGTTATTGCATGTTATTTTGGATCTACAATATCACTTGCTTGAATATTGCTCTCTCTTTCTCTCTCTAACTCGAGTTGAGGCTTCTGCTAATGCGTTGAATTCTTGTACTTTTTCTCTCTTGTCTTTCAAAGCTATCATTCTTTGATTATTAGCATGCGCGATTGTGATTTAGCTATAAAATTCTGTACTAGATCTTGGCATTCAATCTAGAATCGGTTATGTGCTAAACACAAAGCTTGATAAGATCATTCACACTTGAGGATCATTCCTCACACTTGTGAGCTTGCTAGAAATTTTATCAAAACTAACCATGCACCAAAAAGGTATCTTTGCTCTTGCCATTGTTCAGAATAAGTTCAATGTGCAAACTAACTATATCCATGCTGTTACAGGATCTTTGTATATATATATATCTTAGAGTATCTAAAAACATTTGAAAACAATATTTTTCCAGCTCTGGATGAGTATCAGAATAAGCTAGACTCAATTAACATTTTTGATGTTAATGAAGTTGTCGCTAGCCCTAATCCAATTCCTTCCAGATTTTCCAGTCAGTTATTATTCCCTGATCTGTGAGAAATCTACACAAATTGGGAAGCTAACTATTCTCATTATTTGGAGGAAGTTAAAGCAAATAATATACTTTGCTCCACTAATTCAATAACCATACCATACTATACTTACAATTATGTAAATATTGGTTCTCTCATTTCATATGCTCTTTTATGCATTCAACAATTGTACATTAAAGAGAAATTCTCAGAGTATACATATGCAGCCCTCTCACTAACTGTCCCTTCTACTGAGATGTCTGAAATCTTGTCTGAGGATAGTTGGTACACTCATCTTGAACATAACACATTGATCGACAATCCTCTCACCATTGGGAAATCAAGGAATGGGAAGTTAATTTGAATCTATCATTTCAGGAAGATTACAACCAGAAGAAGCTTGAGTGTTCTTTTCCTTTGCCATCTTTTGCAGCATTACTTTTTATCAGTTGAGCGAATACACTCTATATGATCTGTAACTTTTTGTGATACTGCTCTGTCTGCGTCACACATATTTCTCATGTTATACTGAATTTCAGTCACTCTAACGTGGATTTTCAGGCGTCACTAGAGAGCGACAATTCTAACTAATGTGTGTAGGGAATTAACTGAAGTTGTTATGCATAACCATAAGCAAAACTTCATTCAATTTTGAATGAGCTATGTGTTCAGATAATGAACTTGTTTGATGCTCTATTCTGTTTGCTTCCTATGACAAGAACTCTGATTGCTTACTGTTATCCGAAGAGCCTGAAAGATAAAGTAATCTTTATAATCACAGACCTTCACCAAATTGTTTCACCATTGGTGTTCCTAGATGCCAATTTACCCAAATATCTTTAGATAACCATTTATGTCGCTATAGTATTCATTGTGAATATTACTCGCATTCCATATACCATCTTATATACACTTATCATACAAAAGACGAGATTATTCTCTCTCTTGGGGAACGATCAAATCTTTTATACCACTTAATTCATTGATTTTGTGAAAATCTACAACGACTAGGCCACGACAAGTAATTAATAATCATATGAGGGCCCAGACCTACAATTGGACATAGGAGCTCATGCATGGTGAAGACTACTATAATGCAAGAATAGGAGGTCAATAGCTCAATTTTGGTTGAATGGGGATCATTAGGGAAAATATTTTCTCTCTCTTGGAGAGAATATATCCATTGGAAACTCTCCCATCCTCCTATTGTGAATTTTGATTCTTGAGCTAGTTTCTCTTCTCCTCTCTTGTGTTCTTCACTATGGCTTGAGGGTGAATTGGTTAGGGTATTGACTAGCCTCTCCATATTGGTTGGGTGGTTCATGCTCCATAGGTGTCCTTTTGGTTTGCATGTGACAGGATTGTGGTTGATCTTCACTTGGTGATCCTAACACTGGTATCAAAGCTTGGTTCACATCTACCAGGAGGTAGAGCTTGGAGATCTTGGATTTTGCAGTTTTGTTGGTGCATCTCTTTGCTTGTTCTTCGAGGTGTTGAAATTCAATTACAAGTAGGTGGCTTCTTAGATCCTTGGTATACTTTCAACCTAATGGTCATAATTGTGGATTTGTTCCATGAATTTTGAAATAAATCATAGGTTTTTTGATGGATTTAGTGAATTTTTCACCTAGAATTCATGGTTTTTGCAAGAAATTGGTCATAGGATCTGGTGTAGTACGTTTTCCAGATTTTACTTACTGTTTTATAGTCATTAATTACAGAATTTAATGATTTCATGAAGGTTGAATAGATAGTGATTTTGGGCCAAAATTTGGGGTTTTTGGACCATAAATGGGCTATAGAAACTATGTTTGACAAGAATCAAAACTTTTAGTGCTTGCATGCAATGGATTTACAAAGATTTGGATTTGATTGCACTTGTTTGTGGATTTCCCCCACAAATTTTGGTCAAAATTGGTCAAAAAAATGTGGTTTTTTGATGTTTTTTGGACTAAATTTGGGGTAGATCTCAAAATTCTCAGCCAAGACTTGGTATGAATGTTTTCATAGATGTAATAAAGTTGCTCCAGAGCTTCATGAAGTTTGTTTAGGTTTGAACACCATTAGGAGACTCAAAACATTGTGGCAAGTGCCTTAAAGACCCACTCTCCCTCCATAATGTGCTTTACAATGACCAATTTGGTGTCCTGTAGAGAAAGTTATGGCTGTCTGAAGTTTGGCAGATTTTGAACTAAAATTTGCAAAATTTTGGAATTGTTCTGATGCATGCATGCTTGTAATACAGTTTAGTGCATGTCTATTGATGAAAATGTATGAATAGACCTGTATGCATGCTTGGATGCATGTTGCATGTGTAATCAGTGATTTGATCAGTAGAATTCTTGCATGTAGCTATTTTTGACAATTCTAGTAAATAGGCTATTTATAGAACAAAAATTTCATTTTTTCGAAAAAGTCAATGCATGTTAAATTAGATGCATGCTAGATGTTTCAAGATGATTTCGATTTGTGACAGTGCCTGTGATTATGCAAAATCGATCTAATACTGATTTTGCAAAAAAAAATGCATATATGAGTGGAAGACCTTGCTGAATAATATTAGCCAGTTATGAAGGTTTTTAACGTTTTACTTTTTAGTTGATGAGTGGATCTCGACTAATTAAAACAAATTTTGTATTTCAAGAAATCAATAGAGGACTATCCACCAGAGATGGTCTCCCCATCTATTGAACTGGCTCGATTTAATAGATATTCTAGGATGAAATCCCAAGTCCAAGAGCCATCCACCAACCCATTTGACAGATGGGAACCAATGCGTTTTGAAGCTCTATACAATCGACCACATTTTCATGCTGCAGAATCTTCACATGCACGAGCTCACTTAAACGGAACTTTTGCAAATAATGTTTTGCGTACTGAAAAACGTACTCCAAAGTTCGATTTACCTAAGTACGACGGTAACACTGACCCTAAAATATTTGTTCAAGTCTTTGAGAATGCATGTAATGTCTATGGCAAGACATCACCAGACGCCATGGTACAGCTCTTCTCAATTATCATGATCGATCAAGCACGAGAATGGTTTTTTAACCTTGATTGTGAAGATAAATGAGACTGGTCACTCTTGAAGGAGACATTTATCAGACGCTTCAAGCCATGTCGCTTGATCAAAAGTCCTTTTGTCAAGCTAAGTAACATCAAAATGACAAAAGATGAGAAAGTACGTGACTACATTGAACGATTTAAAAAGTTAAAAATTCAGGTACACGAGCAACCCACTGAGTCTATGCTCATAATTTGGTTCCTCGTTGGACTCCCATGATGGATATGATGTGAAGTTTGATCAAATGATGAATACACATCATTGAAGCAAGCCATGTCTGATGCCATTCGGGAAGAAGACGAGGGATCGGATGTCGATGAGCCACATAAATGGAGAGCACATCGTGTTGTCCAAGAAGCTCGACCAAACGAGGAAACACAAGAACAATTGTGGAAAACACAGATGGAGTTGCTTAACCAACAACAGATGGAAAAACTCACAAAAGAGTTTTAAAACACTCTTAAGTCTATCCAGAGCTCAATGCCAGGTCAGTTGCCCACTGGCCAAATCCACCATAGACGAGAGAACACATGGTGTCATTGTCGAGGTGCACACACTGGCAATGAGTGCCCTTCATACCAACCGGTCCCAGATACTTCATTGATCAAATGTGACATCTGCGACTTTATGGGACATACATCACTTTATTGCTATTATAACTCGAGGAATCAGCCTCACAACCAGTCAGGGGGACATTATCAACCTCCTAGACACCAATTTGTTTCACATAATCAAAATCAGCACTATCCATCATGAAACAACCAAGTCCATATACAAGAATTGCCCAGACAAGCTAGACATGAACCTCAACCACAGCTGGCACTCTTAGGACCACCTCCAAGGGGACAACCTGATCTAGGAGCACAAAAACATAGACACCCTCGAGAATCACAGACACATCTTGTCGAAAACTCCTACAATCACTCATATCATCATGATACAACACTTCCATCTGTTAGTTCTCAACAATATCCAACTGACAACTCATGCTCGTGCAAACGGGATGAGTATTCCACACCATTGGAAAATCTAGCACAACTAGTCATCCAAGTTGGTTATGCTATTGCCACAGGCCCAATGAGCAATCGCTATTTTATTTGTGGTGAAACTGGCCACTTCATGGTTGAATGTAAAGTTAAGAACCAATACCATGCGGAGTGCCCAGACTGTGTTCGCAAACACGGTTTCAAAGACTGTCCTAAACAATCTAACAGGATCCTTCTAGATTTTATGGCGGATCACCTTTCCCGACTACCTAATGCTGAAAAAGCAACTGCACCAGTCAACAATGATCTTCCTTATGCATGTCTTTTTCAGATTGATGCTATACCCTTATGGGCTGAGGAGATCGCTCAGTTCCTAACAATAGGCAGACTCAAAGAAGGCCTGTGTACGGTGGCAAAACAAAATTTTTTTCTTAAAGCAGCGCCCTTTCAGCTCATAGCCGGACAACTTTATAAACGAGACGTTGATGGTATTATCTAACGATGTGCTTATGAATCTGAGATATGACCTATCATATCTCAAGCTCATGAGGATATTGGCGGTGGCCACTTCTCTGCTGAAGCCACGGCTAAGATTATCCTTCGAGCAGGATTGTGGTGGCCATCTTTGTTTAAAGACACATTTGCTTTCATTAAAACATGTGATGCCTGTCAGAGCGCCAAGAAAAATACAAAAGCAGACTTCACACCTTTAACTCCCATTATAGAAGACAAAGCCTTCCATAAGTAGGAAATTGACTCTGTTGGACCAATCAGTCCAGCAACAAAACATACCCAAGCTCGTGACATTCTCATAGCCACAGATTATGCCAGTGGATTGAGGCTCGAGCAATGAAGGACGCCAACTCAAAAATTGTTGCGCGTTTTCTTTACGAAAATATTATTACATGTTTTGGTTATCCTATAGAACTAGTTAGTGATCACGACATGCATTTTTTAAATGCTGTCATTGATAATTTACTACGTCATTACCTTGTCGTTCACCGAAAAAATACACCGTACTATCCCAGATGTAATGGTCAGGCCAAATCAACTAACAAGATGATATGTAAAATTTTGACAAAGATAGTTGAAACCAGTCGTTCTGATCGGGAAACAAAACTTTTTTCAGCTATCTAGACTTACCGCACCACCTCGAAGAAAGACACGGGGTGGGTTACCCCTTTCCACTTAGTATATGGTCAAGAGGCGGTAATGCCTGTAGAATTCTTAGTCCCTTCGCTAAGAGTCATGAAAGCTTTTTCTACAAATCTCTATGAAAAAGCTACAATTGAGCAACAAGTCAAGACCAGGCTATTTACGTTAGCCCAGTTATGCAAGACAAGACTCATATCTTACCACACACAACTGGTTAACAAACAACACCGAAAGGCCTGGCATGACCGTCATTTATGCAATAAAGATCTACACTTAGGTGACCAGATGCTTCTTTATACATCAAACAAGCACCTCGACAAATTGAAATTCCGAAGTGAGGGACCGTATGTTATTAATAAAATAGGCTACACCATATGAAAAAGATTCTGACACTTTTGGCCCATCTCATTTCTGTCTGTCTGGTATCTCAATATTCTCAATTAAGCATACGATCATTCATTGAGTTACACCTTTCCCATAAAAACTTCTACTCTGATCTTCACTTGCATCACACAGCTCCATTCTTCCATATTGGATTTTTGTCAGATCTCAACCGACGGATTTCTATCAAATCTCAACCGACGGATTTCTGTCAGATCTCAACCGACGAATTTTTGTCAGATCTCAACCGATGAATTTCTGTCAAATCTCACCCGACGGGTTTCTATCAAATCTCAACCGACAGGTTTCTGTCAAATCTTAACCGACGGGTTTCCGTCAAATCTCAACCGACGGGATTATGTTGGATCTCAACTGATGGATTTCTATCACATCTCAACCGAAGCATTCTATCAGATCTCGACCGAAGCCGTCTACCAGATTTCGACCGATGCGACTCACTCAAATCTCGACCGACAATTCAAATTCAAAATTCAACGAACCGGCACGTCCCATATCGTCCGAAACCAGACAACAACGTCCATAAATGCCATCACCCTGATGCCATTCGCACCTCAACGAACAACAACGTTACTTCCCTATATGGAGTTTGGTCTGGCGATGATCTGCTAGCGATTTTCTTGTTCTTGTGCACGATCCTGGCGCTCTGTTGTTCTTTGCATCTGTCATCATTTCCACACCACCTCCATTGACTATCCACCATCATAGTTTGCTTACCATTGAGAGCGCCATCACCAAACGTCTCCAAACCTAACATCGCCAGCAGAAGACACAACATTCTAGATGTTTTTCATTCTAGATCATCACCACCTCCATACATCTGTTTCCACAGATATCTACCTTCCCCACATCTCCGTCCTTGCACAAATACCTCCATATTTTTCGCTTTCACAACCTTTACCTTCTATTTTCCCCAACCTCATTCCTTCTCAGTCCTTTCCTTCCGTGACATACCTCACTCCACACATATTTTCCAATCACCTCTCCACTGACAATTTCAGCTACCTTCTCACAGAAGCCATTCCCTTCACCGACGCCTCCTCTCAGATCTCAACCAATGCCTCCATTCAACTCTCAACCGATGCACCCTTAACTCTATCTCAAATCTCAACTGACACCCTTTTTCCAGAATCCTATTTTTCTAGTTTTTTTATCATGTCTACCAACCCAGGTTCCAGTTCTAACGACCCAATGCTAATAAGCTCGACAATCGACTATCCAAATTGGATATTATAGAGATGCAAAACTGGTACCAACAGGCAACGTCATTTTTCAAGGCAATTGAGTTCCAAATCCATGTTCTGATGGGGTATAAGAGTCCGTATCTCATACATATGGCATATGCCAATTATAATGCTACAACAAGGTCATGCCAATTCATAGTTCTCCCTATTAGGAACTATGTTTATAACATCTCTTTTGCAGTGGCCGACTTGCAACCCTTCGGGTTCCCTCACGGACCAAATGCTGTCACATGGATGCTCCAGCAGATTGAGCAGACATCGTATTTCAGATATATCGATCCCTCAGTGGCTAAATGGAAGAATACAGACAGGTACCGCATAGAGGCCATCTCCACAACTGGCAACGGCATGTGCATACTTAACCAAGTGCACACAACGACCATGAACCAAGCTACAGAGGGTATTCATGTCTTCCACATGATGGCAGATTCACGACTGCATGCCCAAAATCTTTATGATTGGGCACAGTTTGCTTTGAACTGCCTTCATGAGTGTCTTAAGAACAAGCAACCACTAACCTTCCTCGGGTATCTCAGTCATTGGATGGTAAATTATTCAACACATATTAATGGTTCCAGACTGAAGAAATATTATCTCTGATGAATGATTTCGAGAGGAGAATCTTTTGAGAACTTTTCGAGAATTTTTCGTCTATTTCAAATTTTCCTTTTTCTCGAATTTTTCTTTTTTGTTTTTTTCAAAATTTTAATTTTCTTTTTCTTTTTCTTTTCTATAATTATTTAACTGATTGTTATTTATTATTTAGTTTTCTTGGATTTAATGAATCTCTTTTTATTGAATGTACATGTGTTATAAAAGGTCATTCACATTTATATTTACATTTATGACCATGTGGAAGTTTGCGTAGGCATAATTATTTTTAAATTTTAACGGTCTTGATTTAACTAGAGATTATCTCTAAGCTGGTCACTTTTATAAAAGTGATAGTTGTCAAACACACTCCAACAAGTACAGAATGGGCCAAGACTCCAACAACACCTACAACTTGCGGACAAGGCATGGGACATCCCAATCGGGTCCAAACAGTCCAAGTGTTCACGCTCACAGGCTACTTCACCATCGAGGATCCAACCCAAAAGAGTCAACACAAGTATTCTTCCACTGGTACACAAGCAATAAAGCCCACAACCAGATCCACAAGCAGCCGCATCATCGGAATCTTAAGAGGCCGATACCTCCAAGGCCCAATTGCTAGACACAAGGCAACAAAGAATACAAAGAAAGCTTCAGGCTAGGAGGACATCACCAGCTAGAACAGCATCCGACAATTCAGCTGCATATGATGGAAGCTCCACTTCAGCATCTCAACAACACTCATCACCCTCACACATCATCGATGGGGTTGATGGAGCAACTATGTCTATAGCAGCACCAGACACGACCACATCACAAGTCATTGGTCAACCAGACAAGGTCACCACCCCACCCATCTTAATCACCATGCCAATGCCACCAACATCCCCAAATGCACCATTTTTTTTGGGGGGGGAGGAGTGGGGAGTTCTAGTCCCCAGACAAGAAAGCGGCCCATCAGCCACAAGTTCAACAACCACAGGCCCAGCAAGTCCACACCTTGGACACTTCGCAATATTTTGATGTTGCGGACCTGATGGAAATAAGTGACGATGAACCAGAGAAGGTAGATCAGTCAGAAAGAAGTCTGACCCCTCCAATAACCACCACCACAACAACCACCATTGCCACTAACATCATTCCTCCACTCCCTCCAACAACCACCACCACCACCACCACAACAACCACCATTGCCACTAATATCATTTCTCCACTCCCTCCACCTCCATCTTCATTCACTCCACAACGTCTATTTTCTGGATTACTTCACCATCCCACACTCCTGATCAATACCCAACCATCACTAACCCTAAGAAGCTCTCTGAAGCAGCTTAGCGCTCAATGATTGACCTATCCGAAGCAAGCTACCACATGCATTGGTTGGTAAGCCATCATCAAATGCTCGAGAACAAGGTTCAGTACCAGGACCATGAAATTGTACAACAATAGAAACTGGCCAAAGAGAAGGAAAAAGAGACAGAAGAAGTCAGATCCGTGATGGCCGAGAAAAAGACCACTTTGGAAGAGGTCCAATAGCAACTAAAGCACCAAATGGTCCAGATCGACCAAGTATGAGACGGATCGTCGGGTGCAATGATGGTTGATGCCCCTCTAGTTAAGCCCGAGGACATACAGTTCCAGGTCCCAAAGGCCTCAGCCATCCGGATGGAGAAGTATGTACAGCTGATCCAGGAATGGAAAGCTGAGAAAAGAAACTTTGAATTTATTGTGGCCAAGAAGGAAAAGATCATCTTGGAGTCCCAAAAACAGCTAGAAGATACAACGAAGGTCCTGTAGCAAGTCTTGGACAAGGTGAACCAGTTGTGGGGACACGGCGTGGAAGGCCCAAGCAAGCACTCATTCGCATAAACCACGGGACGATGAAGGAGATGACGGAGCAA